>CM038680.1:694964068-695369853 GCA_021605205.1 Aegilops longissima
CTCCGGCTTGCGGCGGTCCTTGCCTTCAGGTGGGCCCTCGGTCGCCACGACGGTGGCCTTCATCTTCGCCCAGTGCATCTTGACACGGGCAAAAGCCATCCGCGCACCCTCTATGCACGCCGAGCGCTTCACAACTTTAACTCGGGGCAGTGCATCGGCGAGTCGCTTCACTGGGCCGAAGTAGCTGCTAAGAATGGGTTCGGTTGGCTATAACCGGACTATGACATCCTTCATGGCCAATCCAGACATCCTATGCAGCTCCACCCATTGCATCATCTGGTTGTTCAATAGCGCTGGACGCTCCGGCGCAAGGAAGTGCGACCAGAAGAGCTTCTCCGTTGTGTGCCCCTCCTGGGCCCGGTAGAATTGCGCGATGTCAGCAGCACTCTTCGGAAGGTCCACAAAGGTGTCTGGAGAACTCCATAGCCGAGTGAGCAAGGCATATCATTGTCCGCCAAATATACTATGCAAAAGAAAGGGCTTACCAGCCGCTATCTGCTCGGCCTGCCGGATCTCCTCACGAGCCGCCCGGGACTTGCTCCGCGCCTCCTTGGCCTCCTGGAGGGCCTTGGCAAGATCGAACGCTTGGGCCGTATTCTCCTCCTCCTAGGCCTCGCACTTGCCGGTGGCGTCCTTGAGCTCTTGCTCCACCTCGGCCACCCTCTCCTCGTACTTGTGGAGGGAGACATGTTCGGTCTTTAAATCCGCAGCAGCTTTATCAGCGCCGCTTTGCTCGCCCTAGCCTGCTCCTTGGCTTGGACAAGGGCGCTCCTAAGGGTATCGACCTCGGCCGCACTGCCTGCAATCACGATCAAGGCAGCACATGAGCTTAAACTCCGCATTTGCATATCACTTCAGGCGTGTAAACAATCTTTCAAACATACCTTGCGCCTCATCGAACCGCTTGTTACTACAGTCGATATCATCATCGGCCAGCTTCAGTTTCTGCTTGACTTTGGAAACTTCAGCGGCCTGTGCAGTTGCCGCCAACAGGGAAGCCTATTTATCCAATAGACAAGTATGTTATCTCCTGTGATTATTACTTGATCCTCTATCCGGCCGTTTGTCAAAACCGAACAGAGTCTCAGGGGCTACTATCTATATAGGCATATTTTTTCATATGAAAAGTGTTGGGGAACGTAGTAATTTCAAAAAAATTCCTACGCACATGCAAGATCATGGTGATGCATAGAAACGAGAGGGGAGAGTGTAGTCCACGTACCCTCGTAGACCGTAAGCAGAAGCGTTATGACAACGCGGTTGATGTAGTTGTGCGTCTTCACGATCGACCGAACCTAGCACCGAAATTACAGCACCACCGCGATCTGCACACGTTCGGCTCGGTGACGTCCCACGAACTCATGATCCAGCAGAGTGTCGAGGGAGAGCTTCGTCAGCATGACGGCTGATGACGGTGATGATGAAGCTACCTGCGTAGGGCTTCGCCTAAGCACTGCAACGATATGATCGAGGTGGATTATGGTGGAGGGAGGCACCGCACACGGCTAAGAGATCAATGATCAACTTGTGTGTTCTAGGGTGCCCCTTGCCCCCGTATATAAAGGAGCAAGGGGGAGGCCGGCCGGCCCTTGGGAGTAGGACTCCCCCTTTCCTAGTCCAACTAGGAGGAGGAAGGGGGAAGGAAAGAGAGGGAGAGAGGGAGGGAAAGAGGGGCACCACCGCCTCTCCTTGTCCAATTCGGACTCCTCAAGGGAGGGGGCATGGCCAGCCCATGGCCCCTCCTCTCTCTCACACACAAGGCCCATGTTGGCCCATTAGCTCCCCTGGGGGTTCCGATAACCCCCCAGCACGCCGATAACTATCCGGTGACCCCCGGAACTCATCCGGTGTCCGAATATAGTCATCCAATATATCGATCTTTATGTCTCGACCATTTTGAGACTCCTCGTCATGTCCGTGATCACATCTAGGACTCTGAACTATCTTCGGTACATCAAAACACACAAACTCATAATACCAATCATCACCGAAAGTTAAGCGTGTGGACCCTATGGGTTCGAGAACTATGTAGACATGACCGAGACACGTCTCCGGTTAATAACCAATAGCGGAACCTGGATGTTCATATTGGCTCCCACATATTCTACGAAGATCTTTATCGGTCAAACTGCATAACGATATACGTTGTTCCCTTCTTCTTCGGTATGTTACTTTCCCGAGATTCGATCGTCGGTATCTCAATACCTAGTTCAATCTCGTTACTGGTAAGTCTCATTACTCGTTCCATAATGCATCATCCCACAACTAACTCATTAGTCACATTGCTTGCAAGGCTTATAGTGATGTGCATTACCGAGAGGGCCCAGAGATACCTCTCTGACAATCGGAGTGACAAATCCTAATTTCCATCTATGCCAACTCAACAACTACCATCGGAGACACCTAGAGAGCACCTTTATAATCACCCAGTTACGTTGTGACGTTTGGTAGCACACAAAGTGTTCCTCCGGTATTTGGGAGTTGCATAATCTCATAGTCATAGGAACATGTATAAGTCATGAAGAAAGCAATAGCAACATACTAAACGATCAAGTGCTAAGCTAACGGAATGGGTCAAGTCAATCACATCATTCTCTAATGATGTGATCCCGTTAATCAAATGACAACTCATGTCTATGGTTAGGAAACTTAACCATCTTTGATTCAACGAGCTAGTCAAGTAGAGCCATACTAATGACACTCTGTTTATCTATGTATTCACACATGTACTAAGTTTCCGGTTAATACAATTCTAGCATGAATAATAAAAATTTATGATGATATAAGGAAATAAAATAATAACTTTATTATTGCATCTAGGGCATATTTCCTTCAGTCTCCCACTTGCACTAGAGTCAATAATCTATTTCACATCGCCGTGTGATTTAACACCAATAGTTCACATCGCCATGTGACCAACACTCAAACGGTTTACTAGATTCAATAATCTAGTTCACATCTCTATGTGATTAAGGCCCAAGAGCACTAAGGTGTGATCATGTTTTGCTTGTGAGATAAATTTAGTCAACGGATCTGCCACATTCAGAGCGATATGTATTTTGCAAATTTCTATGTTTACAATGCTCTGCATGAAGCTACTCTAGCTAATTGCTGCCACTTTTAATATGTATCTAGATCAAGACTCAGAGTCATCCAGATCAGTGTCAAAGCTTGCATCAACGTAACTCTTTACGACGAACTCTTTATCACCTCCACAACCGAGAAATATTTCCTTAGTCCTCTAATGATAATTTTGACCAATGTCCACTGATCTACTCCTAGATCACTATTGTACTCCCTTGCCAAACTCAGGGCAGGGTATACAATAGGTCTGGTACACATCATGGCATACTTTATAGAACCTATGACTGAGGCATAGGGAATGACTTTTCATTCTCTTTCTACTTTCTGCCGTGGTCAGGTTTTAAGTCTTACTCAACTTCACACCTTGCAACACAGGCAAGAACTCCTTCTTTGACTGTTCCATTTTTAACTACTTCAAAATCTTGTCAAGGTATGTATTCATTGAAAAATCTTATCAAGCGTCTTGATCTATCTCTATAGATCTTGATGCTCAATATGTAAGCAGCTTCACCGAGGTCTTTCTTTGAAAAAAAAACTCCTTTAAAACACTCCTTTATGCTTTCCAAAAAATTCTACATCATTTCCGATCAACAATATGTCATTCACATATACTTATCAGAAAGGCTTTAGTGCTCCCACTCACTTTCTTGTGAATACAGGCTTCACCACAAGTCTGTATAAAACCATATGATGTGATCACACTATCAAAGCGTATATTCCAAGTCCGAGAGGCTTGCACCAGTCCATAAATGGATCGCTGGAGCTTCCACACTTTGTTAGCACCTTTAGGATCGACAAAACCTTCTAGTTGCATCATATACAACTCTTCTTTGAGATATCCATTAAGGAATGCAATTTTGACATCCATTTGCCAAATTTCATAAAATGCGGCAATTGCTAACATGATTCGGACAGACTCTAAGCATTGATACGAGTGAGAAAATCTCATCGTAGTCAACACCTTGAACTTGTCGAAAACCTTTTTGTGACAATTTGATCTTTGTAGATAGTAACACTACTATCAACATCCGTCTTCCTCTTGAAGATCCATTTATTCTCAATGGCTCACTGATCATCGGGCAAGTCAATCAAAGTCCATACTTTGTTCTCATACATGGATCCCATCTCAAATTTCATTGCCTCAAACCATTTCGCGCAATCTGAGCTCATCATCGCTTCCTCATAGTTCGTAGGTTCATCATGTTCTAGTAACATGATTCCAAGAATAGGATTACCGTACCACTCTGGTGCGGAACATATTCTGTTTGACCTACGAGGTTTGGTAGTAACTTGATCTCAAGTTTCATGATCATCATCATTAACTTCCTCACTAATTGGTGTAGGCATCACTGGAACTGATTTCTGTGATGAACTACTTCCCAATTTGGGAGAAGGTACAATTACCTCATCAAGTTTCACTTTCCTCCCACTCACTTCTTTTGAGAGAAACTCCTTCTCTAGAAAGGATCCATTCTTAGCAACGAATATCTTGCCATCGGATCTGTGATAGAAGGTGTACCCAACAGTTTCCTTTGTGTATCCTATGAAGATGCATTTCTCCGATTTGGGTTTGAGCTTATCAGGTTGAACCTTTTTCACACAAGCATCGCAGCCCCAAACTTTAAGAAACGACAGCTTAGATTTCTTGCTAAACCACAGTTCATATGGTGTCGTCTCAACGGATTTAGATGATGCCCTATTTAACGTGAATGCAACTGTCTCTAATGCATAACCCCAAAACGATAATGGTAAATCGGTAAGAGACATCATAGATCGCACCATATCCAATAAAGTACGGTTACGACATTCGGACCCACCATTACGCTGTGGTGTTCCACGTGGCGTGAGTTGCAAAACTATTTCGCATTGTTTCAAAAGAAGACCAAACTCGTAACTCAAACATTCTCCTCCATGATCAGATCATAGAAACTTTACTTTCTTGGTACAATGATTTTCCACTTAACTCTGAAATTCTTTGAACTTTTCAAATGTTTCAGACTTATGTTTCATCAAGTAGATATACCCATATATGCTCAAATCATCTGTGAAGGTCAGAAAATAACTATACCCGCCGTGAGCCTCAACACACATTTGACCGCATACATCAGTATGTATTATTTCCAATAAGTCTGTTGCTCGCTCCATTCACTACAAAAAAATACACTTCTGTGATGATACGTGTTTGTCACAGTAGGTCGCGTTTTTTGTCATGCATGTACATCCATGACAAATTTATGGCAGAATCAAGATAGTCATACCTGTGCTGTCGTAGAAGTGTTCCATGACATTACCAAAATTATCATCACGGAAGTGTCCACTTCCATGACGATAAATCGCGCATCACAGAAGTGCTTTCGTCAAGGGTGACCGACACATGGCATCCCCGTAACGGAACGCCGTTAAGCTATCGGGTCGGGTTTTGGATCCGATAACCCGTTAATAGCCCCGACCAATGGGGACTTTCCACGTGTAAAATCATCATTGGCTGGAGGAAACACGTGTCGGCTCATGGTCGGGACAGATGTCATCCACTCATTGGACGGAAGGCGCCTATGATAGGTCGACACGTGGCACGGCCCAACAGAGGCCCATTCCAGTGAAAAGGCCGGCCCAGTAAAAATTAGCAGGCCAGCCCATATAAGGCCTACTTGTGTCAGGTCCATCTAAGCCCACGGCCCATACGAGATGTGCCAATTCGACCCGTCAACGGCCCGTTAAAGATTTGACACCATTGTAGCCCATCGCCGATTCGAGCCCGCTAACGTACCGCTATATATTTGGGCTCAATATCGGCCCGATGAGATTTCGACCTGTTAACGGCCCATTTAATGGATGGGCCAATTTTCAGGATGTATATCTTCCGGCCTTTTAGCGACCATTTAAATGTTGGGCTAGTTTACGTTTCGGTGTGTCTTTCAGCCTGTTGACGGCCCATAAATATTAAGGGCCATTTGTTGTCGGACCTGAGTTTCGGCCTTTTAGCGGCCCATTTAAGTGTTGGGCCAATTTTATGGCCCGGTGTCACTTTCATCCTGTTGACGGCCCATAAATCAGTTGGGCCATTTGTAGTCGGACCTGAGTTTTGGCCTTTTAGTGACCCATTTAAGTGTTGGGCCAATTCCCGGCCCTGTGTGCCTTTCGGCCTGTTAACGGACCATAAATGAGTTGGGCCATTTGTAGTCGGACCTTAGTTTTGGCCTTTTAACGGCCCATGCCCTTCACGGTCCAATACCAGCCCGGTTTCTCTTTCGGCCTGCTAAAGGCCCACAACATAGTTGGGCCATTTACAATACGACCTGACTTTCGGCCTCTTAGCGGCCCATGGTCTTCCTGGTCCAGTACAAGCCCACTGTCTCTTTCGGCCTGCTAAAGGCCTGCATTATAGTTGGGCCATATGTAGCCCAAACTTAGTAACGGCCTGTTAACGGCTCGTGAAATAAACTGGGGCCACCTGTTGCCCGCTTTGATGTCGGCCTGTTAACGACCCGGGAGGTAAGAGGGCCAACCATTAACTTTCGGCCTAGTAACGGCCACTAACTTAATGGGCCCACTAAAGTTCGTACATGTCTTTAGGCCAAATTAGATAATTTGAGCCCATTACGACGAGCAATTATACACAGGACCAAAACCGATCACACAAAGGTACGGCATACAGGGAATAACGTTGCACATCCAGCATATACTACAGAAATTACATCCTTTCGGGCAATCAAAGATTGATGCGGTGCAAATAAATGAGCAGAACCTAACCATCTACAATGTCACAATCTGCAACCTCAGCACATATGATGCCCATAAGCATGTTGGCAAGTTCTTTCTGCTTTGCTACACTTTCTCTGAAAACATTGATCAGTTGTTGTATCGCTTGACTCTGCACCTCTGATTCATCCACCATTTCCATCATTGCTTCAGCCATTAATTGGTTCACAAACATACATTTATTTCGTTGCATTCGAGACAGAGGATACTGAACAGATTCAGATGGCGATTTTGGCAGGCTTGTATTATTGGTAGTGGAGAGTGTTTCGACCACTGCATCATAACATAAATTAGGACGAGAACCAAACAGATTAATCATGAGTTATTGCCATATTACCTGTCCTAGATTTACTGGAAAGAAACAATGGGGTTGCCTTGCTGTTTTCAGAGTTTGTCTTCTTATCTTCAGCAGCCTGCACAAAATTAACACACTAGCATTGCTATCATTGGCCAAGTCAGATAATAGGAAAGCAACATTGACACAACAAACGTTTGGGTAACTAGCCTACACCAAATTAACACAATATGGCACAGCTATCATCAGCCAGGTAAGGTAGTACGAAAGCAACATTGACACAATGAATGAATGGGGAACCAGAGAAGCACTACAATTCAGTAATGTGCGTGATATGAGATAGTACATTCATGCAGCTCAGTATGCAAAACTACTAGGCAGTTTTCCTTACAAAAATCAACATTGGCGCCTTTAACATTTTCCTACAACTAATTTAAATTCAGATAAAGGTTAGATTCACACGATTAACAAAATACATGTTGATGAAAAATATAGTGATATACAACAGGTACTTACATCAGCATTGGAGCACAGAGAATTCCCGCAAGATATTTTCCTCGAATACGATCCCAATGGAGGAAGTCTTCTATCGTTTAACCTTATTTTCTAAAAGAGAGATGGGTAAGAAACATGTAGAAAATATGATCAGAATGCTATAAAATTTCATGATGCGAGGATACGCACACGCTTCTTAGAATGGAGTTGACATTCTTTTGCTGGACTGGAGTGGACTAGTTCTTTGGCCACTGGAATCTGCTTATTATCTGTTGGACTTGGGTTTCTCTGTGCTGAAGCAGTATCTATGAAAAATGGAGTTGGTTTATTATCTCCTGGCGTTTGGATCTTTTGCAAAGACCTGGTTTGTAACCCTTCATATTCTAACATAGCCGTCTTCCCCTTGCATGCCTTATATAGAAGAATGGTGATTCAGTTATAAAACATGCTACAGCAGAGATGGAATAGGTACTGAAGAATAGAAAGGCATTGCATATTGACATGTATTCCCTCCATCCGGAAATAAATGGATGGGTCTAGGCATATTTCAGTTCTAGATACATCCATTTTTATCCATTTCTGCGACTTTAATCCGGATGGAGGGAGTATGATGTAAGAGCTAGGGATACGACAGGACAACACAGTAAAAAAACATTGAAAAACCCACTGCAGAACCAAAGTATTCAAACTCACTGATATGAGATAGTACACTCATGCAGCTCAGGATGCAAAACTACCAGGCAGTTTTCCTTACAAAAATCAACATTGTGGCCTTTAATCATACATTTTGCTACAACTAAATTTAGATCAGATAAAGGTTGGATTCACGCTGATTAACAAAATACATGCTGATGTAAAAATATAGTGATATACAACAGGTACCTACATCTACATTGGAGCACAGAGAATTCCTGCAAGAATCTTTCCTCATAAACGATACCATTGCAGAAGTTCTTCTATCTGTTAAGCTTATTTTCTAGAAGAGAGATGGGTAAGAAACATGTAGAAAATATGATCAGCATGCTATAAAATTTCATGATGCAAGGATACGCACACGCTTCTTAGAATTGAGTTGACATATTTTTTCTCGACTGGAGCGAACTAGTTCTTTGGCCACTGGAATCTGCTTATTATCAGTAGGAGTTGGGTTTCTCTGTGCTGGAGCAGTATCTATAAAAACTGGAGTTGGTTTATTATCTCCTGGCATTTGGATCTTTTGCAAAGGCCTTGTTTGTAACCCTTTAGATTCTAACATAGTCGTCTTCCCCTTGCATGCCTTGTAGAGAAGAATGGTGCTTTAATTATAAAACATGCGACAGCAGAGAGATGGAATAGGTACTGAAGAATAGAAAGGCATGACATATTGACATGTATTCCCTCCATCCGGAAAAAAATGGATGGGTCTAGGCGTATTTCAGTTCTAGATACATATTTTTTTATCCATTTCAACAACATGTAATCCGGACGGAGGGAGTATGGTGTAAGAGCTATGGATACGACAGGACAACACAGCAAAAAAAAACACTAGTTGAATGTAAAACTATATGCTAGCGGAATACGTACAGAAATAACTAAGGCAACATACACGTGTATGATTGGGAAAATAAGATGGCATTGCAACAGAGCACTAGAACAGCACTTCAATGTAAAAAAACATGGCATGGCAGACAGATGAAGTACATACTGTTGAATAACAATGCATAAGATATTCAGAAGCCTGATGTCAAATTAAGCAGATGGCATTGCGATAGAGTAGAATGACAGTACTTGAATTTGAAAACATGTTATCATGAATGGAATAGGTACTGAAAAACAGGAAGGCATGACATATTTACATTCATGATCAACATGCTAAGCACATGGCATTGCAACAGAGTAGATACACTCCAGGACATTATATGCATGTTGTACCCATATCACAGGCCAAGTTAGAGCAAGGACCTTGTGGGGTGAAGAGGATTCATCATCTTTCTGCAAGTCTTCTGAAGAACTGCCTTTACATGTTCCATCATATTGGGTATCATTGACATCAAGTTTATTGGCCTTTACATTGCTCCGTGAGGTTTTTGTGGATATATCAGTGTGTGCAATTATATCTGACATGCATGGAAGACAACTAGTAGTTAGATTTATGTAAATGAGTGCCTGTAGGAGACGACATAAATAGGAGGACTGGGATTAACTATCAACAACAGGTCTCATAAACTAAAGGGAGAACACAGATGAAAGCTACAGAATATGTATGGTTTGTACTCGAGATTAACTAGATGGCACACAAAAGTATTAAAGAACAACATAGGTAATACAAGAAGTGGTATAATACTATAATCACCAACCTGTGGGATAGCATTGGCTGATGGATGATAAATATGGAACAACGTTACCTAAAGAACAAGTATCTTAGCTGAACTATGGAACAACATGAACTCCTGAACAAGACCCGTAAGAGATCGGCATGAACATACAGTGAAATGTGATGATCTATTTTCCGTGCTTAAATGAATAACAAAGCCATAAATGTTGCACACAAGTAAGATGAGGGTACAACCTATCTGGCTGCCATCCATAGGAGTGAGCATCATGTGCTGACTTGTCGATGACCCTGCAGTTGTTGTGGCTGTCCATGTCGGGCACGCGCATTCGATGCAGGGAACTGTTGAGGGGGGGACTGTAGCACCCTTCTGGTGTATGCTTCCCTTGTTGGAGCAGCTGCGGTGAGTCGGAAGACGGTGTGTCTGAAGATGCAGATAACGCATAATGTTAAGAACGACATATCTCTTTGATCCGAAGAAATACACTAAGAGATCAACAGCAAGGTACGAGAGTGGTCACACGTCTGTTGGCTGAAGACTAAATTGGGGTCACACGATTTTATACTATTTTGGTACTATCCGATCTACGCCGGATGGCTTGATGGCCGTCTTGTGCCTCCCGGCTGACACTGTTCGGAATCTTCCCCGAAGAGCCAGCGACCAACGGCAGAGCAGCCTGCCTCCGCCGTCCGTGGCCCCGGCCAAAACCCCGCTCCCTGCCCCACCGCACCACCGTCGTCGCGCCGCCCCCGGGCCAATCCACAAAGACTCCCCGTCATCCAGATCCAGCAGTCGCAGTACCTTCAACCCATGCAACTCTAAAAGATAGCCATCTAAGCGCTGCTTCCGCGGTGAACTTGTGGCCCCGCACCCTTACGTTAGACACCAGCCAACCGGCAGCCTAGGAGCTCTGCTGCCTCGAGGGGTGCTGCTTCCCATTGGGAATCGATTGGCCCGGAATAAAAATTCAGACAAATGACGCCTAAATAAAGTGATTTCAGATGAGGGTGCGACCTATCTGGTAGCATGGTGAAGTAGGCAGGTCCAGCTACCAAGTTGGTGAGGCCGGCGCGGTTGCGTTGGCGACCGGCGGCAGGGAAATAGCGATGTCGCCACGGTCGACGGCTACGCGGTAGCAGCGCCAGGACTCTGGACAGATCCGAAGTTGGAGCCACTCCGGCGCCGTGAACAACGGCGGGGGTGAATCGGCTCTGGTGAGGTTCACGCGGCCATCGTCGAGGCAGCACCAGCAGCACGGAGTAAGAGACAAACGGCCCAGTGCACGACGGCAATTGGACAACGTCTCCGGCATTAGGGAAGAGGGCGGCTGTGAAATTGGTGCCGTGGGGGCGCCATGGAGGTGGGGCTGAGGTTTCGTGGCTCGGGAGAAGGGAGCTTCCCGGGGAGAAGGTGATTTGGCACCCATGATGTATGAATGGGGGCGGGTGGGGGGGGGGAATTGGGAGGGGAGTGGAACCATGTCTTACGGACGCATTTGTCTGAAATGTGAGGGGGAGTTACAGTTCTACCCTTGCCTATAGGCTTCTCGGCCTGGGTCTGTCTACTGACGGTCGGGGATAGTAGAGTAACTTTGCTTCTCCCCAAATAGTGGGCGGGAGCGATTTCGGGCGAGGAGAGCGTGTTTTGAAATAGTGGGCGCGAGCTATTTCGGGCGAGGAGAGCATGTTTTGCCGACCATGGTTTATAAATAATTCGGCGCATGTCATTTCGGCCGAGGAGAAGGCGTGCTTGGATGAAGTTACGAACCTACCCTCGATGTACAACGGGCCAATTGATGCGTGTCCCACATAGGACGGTAATTTCGCGTCTCCCATTTATTTGCTCGAGCGAATTCCACCGAGCAGAGAGGATGTTTAACGGTTCGTTCAAATTTTGGGAGAACGAGCATCCACGTCTACCTTACCAAGTCGATTCGAATCAAATTTTGAAATATTAGCTTGCCACTTCTTTTTTAGATGGAGAGATGATGCTCGGGAGTAATGTGTTTTTACATGCTCCTTGCTAGCGATTTACTATATGACAAATAGTTGACCCACTCAAAAACGCGAATCAAACCCAAAATGAAATATCTCGATTCAATGAACTAGCTCGTTCAGTAGGTCAAAATAGTGAACTAAATCCAAAATTGAACACTTCAATCGTGTAGCATGTTGTACAATCTTATAGTACTCCATGAACATGTTGAAAGTCAAATTAATGAACTTGTTTGATATACGCATATATCCGTTCATGTGTGGATTGCAGACAACATGTTCTCCAATTTAAATATTTGAATGCAAGTTTATATCGAAACATGGTTTATATCAGTCTCTGATGCATAAAACGCGACCTCCCCCTCTCTCGGACTCCTGTTCTCTCTCTCTCTCTCTCTCACTCTCTCGCCGACAATCATCAATTCTGCCGCACGCATCCGACACAAAAACCTTGTTGGTCCCTCTCTCTCTCTCTCTCTCTCTCTCTCTCTCTTTGTGTGTGTGGGGGGGGGTCTTTCTAGTTCGCATTCATATATACACCATCTATAGGTCTCTCTCGCACGCTATGTATGATACTCTAGCTAGTCCAAGCTTGATATCTTGGGTGCACTCATCGTACGCACACAAATTCGTTGGCTCTTTGCTCGTAACTCTCTCACGCACCACTATGTCATCTCGGAGCTCTCCTCCCCCCTCTCAAACTCTCCATCCACCTGGGTCACACATACACATGCATATCTCACTCGCACTCGATAGGCCCATCTAAAACTCTATCTCTCTCCCTCGTTCTCTCTCTGAGGGAGTCCTGGACTAGGGGGTGTCCGGATAGCCGAAGTATCATCGCGGCCGGACCCCAAGACTATGAAGATACAAGATTGAAGCCTTCGTCCCTTGTCCGGATGGGACTTTCCTTGGCGTGGAAGGCAAGCTTGGCGATACGGATATGTAGATCTCCTACCATTGTAACCGACTCTGTGTAACCCTAACCCTATCCCGTGTCTATATAAACCGGAGGGTTTTAGTCCGTAGGACGAACAACAATCATACCATAGGCTAGCTTCTAGGGTTTAGCCTGTTGGGGAACGTAGTAATTTCAAAAAATTTCCTACGATCACGCAAGATCATCGTGATGGCATAGCAACGAGAGGGGAGAGTTTCCGTCCACGCACTCGTGAGACCGTGAAGCGGAAGCGTTATAACAACGCTGTTGATGTAGTCGACGCCTTCACGATCCGACCGATCCAAGTACCGAACGACGGCACCTCCGTGTTCAGCACACGCTCAGCTCGATGACGATCCCGGACCGATCCAGCAAAGTGTCGGGATGAGTTTCACAAGACGACGGCGTGGGACGATGTTGATGCTCCACCGACGCAGAGCCGCTTAAGCTCCATGACGATATGACTTCTCCGCGCGGGCTTCGCTTAAGCTCATGACGATATGACCAAAGTGGAATATGGTGGAAGGGGCACGCGACACGGCTAAGGAAAGATCCAGATCAACTTGTGTGTCTTGGGGTGCCCCTGCCCCGTGATATAAAGGAGACAAGGGGAGGTGGCGGCCCTATAGGAGGCGCATTAAGGAGGAGTCCTACTCCCACCGAGTAGGACTCCCCCTTCCTAGTTGGACTAGGATTGGAGGAGGGAGAAGGGGAAGGCGCCCCCTTCCTTGTCCTATTCGGACTAGAGGGGGAAGGCGCAGCCCACCTTGGGCTGCCCTTCCTCTTCTCCTATGGCCCATTAAGGCCCATTGACCTCCGGGGTTCCGTAACCTCCGGTACTCGGTAAAATCCCGATTTTACCCGAACACTTCCGATGTCCAAATGTAGGCTTCCAATATATCAATCTTTATGTCTCGACCATTTAGAGACTCCTCGTCATGTCCGTGATCACATCCGGACTCAACAACCTTCGTGCATCAATACTTATAAACTCATTATGAATCTGTCATCGAACGTTAAGCGTGCATGGACCCTACGGGTTCGAGAACTATGTAGACATGACCTAGAACCATTCTCGGTCAATAACCAATAGCGGAACCTGGATGCCCATATTGGTTCCTACATATTCTACGAAGATCTTTATCGGTCAAACCGCATAACGACATACGTTGTTCCCTTTGTCATCGGTATGTTACTTACCCGAGATTCGATCGTCGGTATCTAATACCTAGTTTAATCTCGTTACTGGTAAGTCTCTTTACTCGTTCCGTAATACATCATCTCACAACTAACTCATTAGTTGTAATGCTTGCAAGGCTTAAGTGATGTGCATTACCGAGAAGGCCTGGAGATACCTCTCCGACAATCGGAGTGACAAAACCTAATCTCGAAATACGCCAACCCAACAAGTACCTTTGGAGACACCTGTAGTACTCCTTTATAATCACCCGATACGTTGTGACGCTTGGTAGTACCAAAGTGTTCCTCCGTAAACGGAGTTGCATAATCTCATAGTTATAGGAACATGTATGAGTCATGAAGAAAGCATTAACATACTAAACGATCAACTGTTAAGCTAACGGAATGGGTCAAGTCAATCAGATCATTCAACTAATGATGTGACCTTGTTAATCAAATAACAACTCCTTGTTCATGGTTAGGAAACATAACCATCTTTGATTAACAAGCTAGTCTAGTAGAGGCATACTAGTGACATACTGTTTGTCTATATATTCACACATGTATTATGTTTCCGTTAATACAATTCTAGCATGAATAATAAACATTTATCATGATATAAGGAAATAAATAATAACTTTATTATTGCCTCTAGGGCATATTTCCTTCATCTCCCACTTGCACTAGAGTCAATAATCTAGATTACATAGTAATGATCCTAACACCCATGGAGTCTTGGTGTTGATCATGTTTTGCTCGTGGAAGAGGCTTAGTCAACGGTCCGCAACATTCAGATCCGTATGTATTTTGCAAATCTCTATGTCTCCCACTTGGACTTGGTCCCAATGGCATTGAAGCGCCTCTTGATGTGCTTGGTCCTCTTGTGAAACCTGGATTCCTTTGCCAAGGCAATTGCACCAAGATTGTCACAGAAGATCTTCATCGGTCCCGATGCACTAGGTATGACACCTAGATCGGAAATGAACTCTTTCATCCAGACTCCTTCATTCGCTGCTTCAAGCAGCTATGTACTCCGCTTCACATGTAGATCCCGCCACGACGCTTTGTTTAGAACTGCACCAACCGACAGCTCCCCGCTTAATAAAAATACGATCCGGTTTGCGATTTAGAATCGTCGGATCAGTGTCAAAGCTTGCATCGACGTAACCATTTACGACTAGCTCTTTGTCACCTCCATATCGAGAAACATATCCTTAGTCCTTTTCGGTATTTCAGATGTTCTTGACCGCTGTCCAAATGATCCACTCTGGATTACTTTGGTACCTTCCCGCCAAGCTTACAGCTAAGCATACGTCAGTCTGGTACACAGCATTGCATACATGATAGAGCCTATGGCTGAAGCATAGGAACATCTTTCATTTTCTCTCTATCTTCTGCTGTGGTCGGGCATTGAGTCCGACTCAATCTTACACCTTGTAACACAGGCATAAAACCTTTCTTTGCCTCGATCCATTTTGAACTTTTTCAAAACTTTATCAAGGTATGTGCTTTGTGAAAGTCCAATCAAGCGCCTTGATCTATCTCTATAGATCTTGATGCCCAATATGTAAGCAGCTTCACCGAGGTCTTTCATTGAAAAACTTTTATTCAAGTATCCTTTTATGCTATCCAGAAATTCTATATCATTTCCAATCAATAATATGTCGTCCACATATAATATTAGAAATGCTACTGAGCTCCCACTCACTTTCTTGTAAATACAGGCTTCTCCAAAAGTCTGTACAAACCCATATGCTTTGATCACACTATCAAAGCGCTTATTCCAACTCCGAGAGGCTTGCACTGCACCATAAATTGATCGTTGAGCTTGCACACTTTGTTAGCACCTTTTGATCGACAAAACCTTCTGGTTGCATCATATACAACTCTTCTTCTAGAAATCCATTCAAGAATGCGGTTTTACATCCATTTGCCAAATTTCATAATCATAAAATGCGGCAATTGCTAACATGATTCGGACAGACTTTAAGCATCGCCACGGGTGAGAAAGTCTCATCGTAGTCAACCCCTTGAACTTGTCGAAACCTTTCGCGACAAGTCGAGCTTTGTAGACAGCTACATTACCATCGGTCGGTCTTCTTCTTAAAGATCCATTTATTTTCAATGGCTTGCCGATCATCGGGCAAGTCAACCAAAGTCCATACTTTGTTCTCATACATGGATCCCATCTCAGATTTCATGGCTTCCAGCCATTTTATGGAATCTGGGCTCACCATCGCTTCTTCATAGTTCGTAGGTTCGCCATGGTCAAGTAACATGACTTCCGAATAGGATTACCGTACCACTCAGTGCGGATTTTGTTCTGGTTGATCTCTACGGTTCAAAGTGACAACTTGATCTGAAGTTTCATGATCTTCATCATTATCTTCCTCACTAATCTGGTGTAGGTGTTACGTAAACTGATTTCGTGACGAACTACTTTCCAATAAGGGAGCTGGTACTATTACCTCATCAAGTTCCACTTTCCTCCCACTCACTTCTTTCGAGAGAAACTCCTTCTCTAGAAAGGATCCATTTTAGCAACGAATGTCTTGCCTTCGGATCTGTGATAGAAGGTGTACCCAATTGTCTTCTTTGGGTATCCTATGAAGACACATTCGATTTGGGTTCAAGCTTATCAGGTTGAAGTTTCTTCACATAAGCATCGCAACCCCAAACTTTCAGAAACGACAACTTTGGTTTCTTGCTAAACCATAGTTCATAAGGCGTCGTCTCAACGGATTTTGACGGTGTCCTATTTAACGTGAATGCGGCCGCCTCAAGAGCATAACCCCAAAATGATAGCGGTAAATCTGTAAGAGACATCATAGATCGCACCATATCCAGTAAAGTGCGACACGACGCTCGGACACACCATTGCGCTGTGGTGTTCGGGTGGCGTGAGTTGCTAAACTATTCCGCTTTGTTTCAAATGTAGACCAAACTCAGAACTCAAATATTCGCCTCCACGATCAGATCGTAGAAACTTTATTTTCTTATTACGATGATTTTCAACTTCACTCTGAAATTCTTTGAACTTTTCAAATGTTTCAGACTTATGTTTCATTAAGTAGATATACCCATATCTGCTCAAACCATCTGTGAAGGTGAGAAAATAACGATATCCGCCACGAGCTTCAACATTCATTGGACCACATACATCCGTATGTATGATTTCCAATAAATCTGTTGCTCTCTCCATAGTACCGAGAACGGAGTTTTAGTCATCTTGCCCATGAGGCACGGTTCATAAGTGCCAAGTGATTCATAATCAAGTGACTCCAAAAGTCCATCAAGATGGAGTTTCTTCATGCGTTTTACACCGATATGACCTAAACGGCGGTGCCACAAATAAGTTGCACTATCATTATCAACTCTGCATCTTTTGGTTTCAACATTATGAATATGTGTATCACTACTATCGAGATTCATTAAAATAGACCACTCTTCAAGGGTGCATGACCATAAAAGATATTATTCATATAAATAGAACAACCATTATTCTCTGATTTAAATGAATAACCGCCTCGCATTAAACAAGATCCAGATATAATGTTCATGCTCAACGCTGGCACCAAATAACAATTATTCAGGTCTAAAACTAATCCCGAAGGTAGATGTAGAGGTAGCGTGTCGATCGCGATCACATCGACTTTGGAACCGCTTTCCCACGCGCATCGTCACCTCGCCCTTTGCCGTTGTTCGCAATCCGTAGTTCTGCTTTGAGTTGCAAATATTAGCAATGTAACCAGTATCAAATACCTGTGTACTACTGCGAGCTCTAGTAAGGTACACATCAATAACAAGTATATCACATATACCTTTGTTCACTTTGCCATCCTTCTTATCCGCCAAATACTTGGGGCAGTTCCGCTCAAAGGACCATCGCTTGCAAGAGAAGCACTCAGTTTCAGGCTTAGGTCCGACTTGGGTTTCTTCTCTGATCAGCAACTTGTTTGCTGTTCTTCTTGAAGTTCCTTCTTCTTCCCTTTGCCTTTCTTCTTGAAACTAGTGGTCTTGTTGACCATCAACACTTGATGCTCCTTTTGATTTCTACCTCCGCAGCTTTTAGCATTGCGAAGAGCTCGTGCATAGTCTTTACTAACCCTTGCATATTATAGTTCATCACGAAGCCTTTGTAGCTTGGTGGCAGTGATTGAAGAATTCTGTCAATGACACAATCATCCGGAAGATTAACTCCCAGTTGATTCAAGTGATTGTAATACCTGGACATTTTGAGTATGTGCTCACCGATGTAACTATTCTCCTCCATCTTGCAGCTATAGAACTTATTGAGACTTCATATCTCTCAATCCGGGCATTCTGTTGAAATATCAACTTCAACTCCTGGAACATCTCATATGCTCCATGACGCTCAAAACGCCGTTGAAGACCCGGTTCTAAGCCGTAAAGCATGGCACACTCGAACTATAGAGTAGTCATCAGCTCGCTTTGCCGACGCTCACAACTTCGCTCAAGATCTCGCAGCAGGCTCTGTCACCCAGCGGTGCTTCCGGGGCGTAACTTTTTACGTGCAGCAATGAGGATTATCCTCAAGTTACGGACCCAGTCCGTAATTGCTACCATCATCTTTCAACTTTGCTTTCTCAAGGAACGCATTAAAATTCAACGGAACAACAGACGAGCCATCTATCTACAGTAAACATAGACAAGCAAAATACTATCAGTACTAAGTTCATGATAAATTTAAGTTCAATTAATCATATTACTAAAGAACTCCCACTTAGACAGACATCTCTCTAGTTATCTAAGTGATCACGTGATCCAAATCAACTAAACCATAACCGATCATCACGTGAGATGGAGTAGTTTTCAATGGTGAATATCTTATGTTGATCATATCTGCTATATGATTCACGCTCGACCTTCGGTCTCCGTGTTCCGAGGCCATATCTGTATATGCTAGGCTCGTCAAGTATAACCTGAGTATTCTGCGTGTGCAAAACTGGCTTGCACCCGCTGTAGATGGACGAGAGCTTATCACACCCGATCATCACGTGGTGTCTCGCACGATTTAACTTTGGCAACGGTGCATACTCAGGAGAACACTACTTGATAATTTTTTAGTGAGAGATCATCTTATAATGCTACCGTCAATCAAAGCAAGATAAGATGCATAAAGGATAAACATCACATGCAATCAATATAAGTGATATGATATGGCCATCATCATCTTGTGCTTGTGATTCCATCTCCAAGCACCGCCATGATCACCATCGCCACCGCGCGACACCTTGATCTCCATCATAGCATCGTTGTCGCCTCGCCAACTATTGCTTCTACGACTATCGCTAACGCTTAGTGATAAAGTAAAGCAATTACATGGCGCTTGCATTTCATACAATAAAGCGACAACCATATGGCTCCTCGCCATTGCCGATAACTCGTTACAAAACATGATCATCTCATACAATAAAATATAGCATCACGCCTTGACCATATCACATCACAACATGCCCTGCAAAAACAAGTTAGACGTCCTCTACTTTGTTGTTGCAAGTTTTACGTGGCTGCTACGGGCTGAGCAAGAACCGTTCTTACCACGCATCAAAACCACAACGATATTCGTCAAATAGACTCCGCTTTTAACCTTCTCAAGGACCGGCGAGCCACACTCGGTTCAACTAAAGTGAGAGAGACAGACACCGCCGGTCACCTTTAAGCAACGAGTGCTCGGAGCGGTGAAACCAGTCTCGCGAAGCGCACGCGTAATGTCGGTCCGGGCCGCTTCATCTCACAATACCGCTGAACCAAAGTATGACATGCTGGTAGGAAGTATGACTTGTATCGCCCACAACTCACTTGTGTTCTACTCGTGCATATGACATCAACGCATAAAACCAGGCTCGGATGCCACTGCTGGGGAACGAGTAATTTCAAAAATTTCCCACGATCACGCAAGATCATCGTGATGGCATAGCAACGAGAGGGAGAGGTCCGCCCACGCACTCGTGAGACCGAAGCGAAGCGTTATAACAACGCTGTTGATGTAGTCGACGCCTTCACGATCCGACCGATCCAAGTACCGAACGACGGCACCTCCGTGTTCAGCACACGCTCAGCTCGATGACGATCCCGGACTCCGATCCAGCAAAGTGTCGGGATGAGTTTCACAAGACGACGGCGTGGGACGATGTTGATGCTCCACCGACGCAGAGCTTCGCCTAAGCTCCGCGACGATATGACTTCTCCGCGAGGGCTTCGCTTAAGCTCCATGACGATATGACCGAAGTGGAATATGGTGGAAGGGGCACCGACACGGCTAAGGAAAGATCCGTAGATCAACTTGTGTGTCTTGGGGTGCCCCTGCCCCTCAGATATAAAGGAGACAAGGGGAGGTGGCCGGCCCTATAGGAGGCGATTAAGGAGGAGTCCTACTCCCACCGGAGTAGGACTCCCCCTTCCTAGTTGGACTAGGATTGGAGGAGGAGAAGGGGAAGGGCGCCCCTTCCTTGTCCTATTCGGACTAGAGGGGAGGGGGCGCAGCCCACCTTGGGCTGCCCTTCCTCTTCTCCTATGGCCCATTAAGGCCCATTGACTCCCGGGGTTCCGTAACCTCCGGTACTCGGTAAAATCCGATTTTACCGGAACACTTCCGATGTCCAAATGTAGGCTTCAATATATCAATCTTTATGTCTCGACCATTTCGAGACTCCTCGTCATGTCCGTGATCACATCCGGACTCAACAACCTTCGTGCATCAATACTTATAAACTCATTATGAACTGTCATCGAAACGTTAAGCGTGCGGACCCTACGGGTTCGAGAACTATGTAGACATGACCTAGAACCATTCTCGGTCAATAACCAATAGCGGAACCTGGATGCCCATATTGGTTCCTACATATTCTACGAAGATCTTTATCGGTCAAACCGCATAACGACATACGTTGTTCCCTTTGTCATCGGTATGTTACTTACCCGAGATTCGATCGTCGGTATCCAATACCTAGTTCAATCTCGTTATCGTAAGTCTCTTTACTCGCTCCGTAATACATCATCTCACAACTAACTCATTAGTTGTAATGCTTGCAAGGCTTAAGTGATGTGCATTACCGAGAAGGCTCGAGATACCTCTCCGACAATCGGAGTGACAAAACCTAATCTCAAATACGCCAACCCAACAAGTACCTTTGGAGACACCTGTAGTACTCCTTTATAATCACCCGATTACGTTGTGACGCTTGGTAGTACCAAAGTGTTCCTCCGTAAACGGAGTTGCATAATCTCATAGTTATAGGAACATGTATGAGTCATGAAGAAAGCATTAACATACTAAACGATCAACTGTTAAGCTAACGGAATGGGTCAAGTCAATCAGATCATTCAACTAATGATGTGACCTTGTTAATCAAATAACAACTCCTTGTTCATGGTTAGGAAACATAACCATCTTTGATTAACAAGCTAGTCTAGTAGAGGCATACTAGTGACATACTGTTTGTCTATATATTCACACATGTATTATGTTTCCGGTTAATACAATTCTAGCATGAATAATAAACATTTATCATGATATAAGGAAATAAATAATAACTTTTATTATTGCCTCTAGGGCATATTTCCTTCATAGCCTCCTTGATCTCGTGGTAGATCTACTCTTGTACTACCCATATCATCAATATTAATCAAGCAGGAGTAGGGTATTACCTCCATCGAGAGGGCCCGAACCTGGGTAAAAACATCGTGTCCCTCGTCTCTTGTTACCATCCGCCTAGACGCATAGTTCGGGACCCCCTACCCGAGATCCGCCGGTTTTGACACCGACATTGGTGCTTTCATTGAGAGTTCCTCTGTGTCGTCACCTATAGGCCCGATGGCTCCTTCGATCATCAACAACGACGCGTCCAGGGTGAGACTTTTCTCCCGAACAGATCTTCAGATTCGGGCGGTTTTGCATCATGGGCCAATTCACTTGGCCATCTGGAGCAGATCGAAGCTACGCCCCTGGCCATCAGGTCAGATTTGGAAGTTTGAACTACACGGCCGACATCCGCGGAGACATGATCTTCGACGAATTCGAGCCACAGCCAAGTGCGCCGCACTATCTCGATGGGCACGATCTAGCTCTGCCATCGAACAGTGTCCTGGAGGCCGCACCAGCGTCCGGTCCGACCCTTAGCTCGGAGCCAACTCCCCCGATCGAGAACGAGTGGTTGGACACCGCCTCGGGGGCTATGATCTCAACAGCGATTGAGCCGAACTCCATCCCTGTCCTTTGCGAAGACCGTGATTCCAAGGCGTCGGACTCCTCTCCGGACTCCGAACCCACCGCGCCCCTGCCAATCGAATCCGATTGGGCGCCGGTCATGGAATTCACTGTCGCGGATATCTTTCGGCACTCGCCCTTTGGCGATATCCTGAACTCACTAAAGTCTCTCTCTTTATCTGGAGAGCCCTGGCCGGACTAAGGACAGGAAGGTTGGGACGCGGACGACGAAGAAATTTAACGCCCACCCACCACCCACATTGTAGCCACTGTCGACAATTTAACCGACATGCTCGACTTCGACTCCGGAGACATCGACGGTATGGACGACGCTGCGGAGACGACCAAGACCCAGCACCTACAGGGCACTGGAAGGCCACCTCGTCATACGACATATACATGGTGGACATCCCAAAAGAGGGGAATGGCGATGGAACGGCGGAGGATGACCCCTGCAAGAGAAAACCGAAACACCGACGTCAGCGGCACCGTTCTAAATCCCGCCACAGTAAAAACGGTGATTCCGGCACGGGAGACAATAACACCCCGGACAGTGCCGAAGACGACCCCCTCCAGCAGGACTCAGCGCAGGAGGAGGGAGAAGCAAGACCGCACGACAGTGCGGCAGAAAGAGAGGTAGAGGAAGATAATTATGCGCCTCCCTCCGAAGATGAGGCAAGCCTCGACGATTTACATTTAATTTGTCGTGCCCGAGGATCCCGCCTAACAGGAGCATTTCAAACGCAGGCTTATGGCCACGGCAAGCAGCCTCAAGAAAAAGCAGCAACAACTTAGAGCTAACCAAGACCTGCTAGGTCGATGATGGATCAAGTCCTTGCAGCCAAGAGTATGAACTCGAACGGCCCTCCAAAAATACCCCAAATGCAGGCTGCTACCCCAATTAGAGGAAGCAGCACCCAAACCTACATCACCAGCAGATGAAGCGGCCGACCGCCACCCTGTGGTCGCGACAGAGAGGCCTCTAGACCTCCATTCAAGCCGCACTCGGCGCCGCCGAAAAGTACCAAGGCACGGGAAACGCGCTGCGGACCTGCGAGACATATTGGAGGATAAGGCAAGGCATACAAGATCGATTCACGGATCGCGTGGGCGCCTACCACACGTGATGATAACCATCACGCCGGATACAAGAACTCGGTCGGGCGAACACGATGAGACAAAGCTCATATGAGCTACGTCGTGATATAGCCCAATACAGAGGCGCCGCACACCCACTATGCTTCACAGATGAAGTAATGGATCATCAAATCCCTGAGGGCTTCAAACCCGTAAACATCGAATCATACGATGGTACCCCAGATCATGCGGTCTTGATCGAGGACTATCTCCTCCATATCCACATGGCCCACGGTGATGATCTACATGCCATCAAATATCTCCCACTCAAGCTTAAAGGACCAGCTCGGCATTGGCTCAACAGCTTGCCAGCAGAATCAATTGGTTGTTGGGAGGACCTGGAAGCCGCATTCCTTGATAACTTCCAGGGCACATATGTGCGACCACTAGACGCCGATGACCTCATCCACATAATTCAGCAGCCAGAAGAATCGGCCAGACAATTCTGGACACGGTTCCTAACCAAGAAAAATCAAATCGTCGACTGTCCGGATGCAGAGGCCCTTGCAGCCTTCAAACATAACATCTGCGACGAGTGGCTAGCCCGGCACCTAGGACAGGAAAAGCCGAAATCCATGGCAGCCCTCACCACACTTATGATCCGCTTTTGCTGGAGAGGACAGCTGGCTAGCTCGTAGTAACAACTTGACCAAAAACCCCGTAGTTCGGTTACCAAGGACAGCAATGGCAGGTCGCGTCATAATAAGAACAAGCGCCGCGATTAACAGCGACAATGATGAAGATACGGCAGTCAATGCCGGATTCAGAGGCTCTAAACCCGTCAGCGGAAGAAGCCATTCAAAAGGAATACCCAGGCCCGCCCAACTTGGACCGAATACTCGATCGCCAGCGGATACATGGCACCTTCAAAACCAGCCAATCACACCAACAGGGATTGTTGGGTGTTCAAGCAAGCAGCAAGTTAAGTGCCGAACTCAATGACAAGGGGCTGCATAGCGATGACGAGGAAGAGCCCCGCCGCCTAACAATAGAGGATAGAAGGGCTTTCCACACAAGTGCGGACGGTGAATATGATATACGCAACCCACATACCCAAAAGGGAGCGGAAGTGCACTAAGGACGATATGCGATGGAGCCAGTCGCCCCAAATTTCAACCCATGGTCTTCCTGCCCGATCACCTTCGATCGAAGGGACCACCCCACTAGCATTCGTCATGGCGGTTTCACCGCAGTGGTTCTTGACCCAATTATTGACGGATTTCACCTCACCGAGTCCCGATGGACGGCGGTAGCAGCCTGAACCTGCTTTATCGTGATACAAGTCGCAAAATGGGCATAGACCCTCAAGGATTAAACCTACAAAGACTACCTTTAAAGGCGCCATACGGGTGTAGAGGCCAATTGTGCAGGCTCGCTTACACTCAAGTGGTCTTCGATCCCGGATAACTTCCAAAGCGTAACAGTTAATCTTCGACATAGTCCTGCTCGCAGGTTATCACGCGATCGCTTCGGACGAACCGCATTTACAAAGTTCAATGCGGTGCCGCACCACGCATACCTCAAGCTCAAGATGCCAGGCCCTCGAGGAGTAATCACGGTCAATGGAAACACCGAACGCCTCTAAGGAGTCCTCGATTAGGGGTGTCCGGATAGCCGGACTACCATCATCACCGAACTATCATTTGCCGGACTATCATCATCGATCGGACTCCAAGACTATGAAGATACAAGATTGAAGACTTCGCCCGTGTCCGGATGGGAATTTCCTTGGCGTGGAAGGCAAGCTTGGCGATACGGATATGTAGATCTCCTACCATTGTAACCGACTCTATGTAACCCTAGCCCTCTCCGGTGTCTATATAAACCGGATGGCTTTAGTCCAGAGGACTACAATCACAACAACCCTTACAATCATACCATAGGCTAGCTTCTAGGGTTTAGCCTCCTTGATCTCGTGGTAGATCCACTCTTGTAAACATCCACAATATCAATATCAATCAAGCAAGACGTAGGGTTTTACCTCCATCAAGAGGGCCCGAACCTGGGTAAACATCGTGTCCCTTGTCTCCTGTTACCATCCGCCTAGACGCACAGTTCGGGACCCCCTACCCGAGATCCGCCGGTTTTGACACCGACATTGGTGCTTTCATTGAGAGTTCCTCTATGTCGACACCGGTAGGCGTGATGGCCTCTTCAATCGATAACGACGCAATCCCGGGTGAGACCTTTCTCCCCGGACAGATCTTCAGATTCGGGCGGCTTGCACCGCGGGCCAACTCGCTGGCCATCTAGAGCAGATCGAAGCTACGCCCTGGCCGCCAGTCAGGATTGAAGCTTAAACTTCACGGCCGATATCGCGGGACTTGATCCTCGATGGATCTGAGCCACAGCCGGCGTGCGTGCTACCGTCAGATGGGCATGACTTAACTCGCCACGGACAGCACCTTGAGGTCGCACCGGATCCGCCCGACTCATAGTCCGGAGCCGATCGCTCAATCGAGGACGGATGGCTGGACACCGCCGGAGCCGCAATCTCACTGGCGATGGAGCCGAACACTTACCTTGTCCCACATAAAGCCCATGACTCGAGGTGCCGGACTCCTGCGGACTCGAACCTCCTGCGCCCGCCATCGAATCCGATTGGGCGCCGATCATGGAATTCACCGCTGCGGACATCTTTTCAGCACTCGCCTTTGGCGATATCATAAATTCATTGAAGCATCTCGCTATCCGGAGAGCCTGGCGAACTACGCCCGGGACGGTTGGAACGCGGATGATGAAGAAATTCAGATCCCACCCACCACCCACTTCGTAGCCACCGCCGACGATTTAACCGACATACTCGACTACGACTCCAAGACATCGACGGTATGGACGACGATGCCGAGACTTCCAAGAACCAGTGCCCACAGGACTTTGGAAGACCACCTCGTCATACGACATATACATGGTGGACACCCGGAGGGAAGCGATAACGAGGAACAACGGACGCGGCAGAGGATAATCTCGCCGATAAAGAACCAAAACGGCGACGCAACGCCGCCCTAAGTCCCGCCGATCAAAGCAGCCTTCCTAACGACTCCAGCGATAGAGCAGGCAAGCCAGCGGACGACAAACAGGACGAGCCGGATAATCAACCCTTCACGGAGCAATCAACAGTCCGCCACAACACCGAGCATAAGAACATACGCAAAAACTAGTCGCCATCGCAAGAAGTTTGAAGAAGGCTAAACGGAAGCTCAAAACAGCGTAAGACACGCCGTAATGAAGTGGAGCAAAGTATTCAAGACCGCAGACAAATATGGCAATGGCCATCAAACTAAGAGCTACCCAAAGCGCAAGTTGCTGCCAGAATTTGACGAGGAAGCCATCGAGCCTTCACAGTAAAAAAATAAAGAGAACGCCTGGCCGGATAGACGGCCAGATGACAGGCCCAAAGCGACAAGCGGGGCTGCACACAAGCCGAATTATAATCCTGGTAAAACGGATGGCCCAACTAGGTTCATCTACGGGCCAAAAAAGAGGACCCCAGGAAGTAACACACCACGACAAGTGTTCAAGACAGCTGCACGCCTAAATGTGGGCGCCAGACACCCGCTTATGTTTCACCGATGAGGTGCTGGATCATGAATTTCCAGCAGGGTTTAAACCCATAAACATAGAGGCATACGACGGCACAATGAGACCCTGAGTCTGGATAGAAGACTACATACTACACATACACATGGCTAGAGGAGATGATCTCCACGCCATAAAATACCTACCCCTCAAGCTCAAAGGGCCAGCTCGGCATTGGCTCAAAAGCCTCCCAAAAAACACTGTTGGAAGTTGGGAAGAGCTTGAGGATGCGTTTAGAGCAAATTTTCAAGGGACTTATGTCCGCCCTCCGGATGCAGACGATCTGAGTCATATAACTCAACAGCCCGGAGAGTCAGCGCGCAAATTCTGGAACAGGTTCCTTACCAAAAAGAACCAAATAGTCGACTGTCCGGACGCAGAAGCCCTAGCAGCTTTTAAACACAACGTCCGAGACGAATGGCTCGCCAGACACCTCGGCCAAGAGAAGCCAAGAACAATGGCCGCGCTAACAAGCCTCATGACGCGCTTTTGCGCAGGAGAAGACAGCTGGCTAGCAAGATGCAGCACCAGCAACCCGAGTACATCCGAGATCAGAGATGGAAACGGAAAGTCACGACGCAGGAAAGATCAGCGCGGAATAAAGAAAAAGCCCACAGGCACAGCGGTCAACGCCGGATTCAAAAGCTCGCAGCTGCATAATAAAACACGGCCTCTTAAGGACAACAGAGACGAGCTATCAAATTTAAACAAAATTTTAGATCGGATATGTCAAATCCACAGTACCCCCGGAAGGCCTGCAAACCATACCAACCGAAATTGTTGGGTTTTCAAACAGTCCGGCAGACTTAACGCCGGACACAAGGGGCTCGATACGCCAAGCAAGGACGATGACGAGCCCCACCAGCAGAGCACCGGAAGTCAAAAGACTTTCCCTCGAGAAGTCAAAACAGTAAACTCGCTTCACGTGATAACACAGAAAGCCAACATGGCACTCGCCAAGACAAGTGTCGGACAATCCACCCTAGTGGACCAAGGTTGGATGTCAAAACCAATCACTTTCGACCATCTGGATTAGTCCAGAAGTATCTGGAGCGCAGGATAGACTGCCCTGATATCGGATCCCATAATAGACGGACTGCAATTAACGCAGGTGTTGATGGATGGCGGCAGTGACTTAAACCTGCTATATCCGGACACAATCCACAAGTGGGGATAGACCCTATTACAACCGGCATAGCCGCACTTCCTTCAAAGGAGTGGCGCCAGCCCTTAAGCCAGCTATCAAGCACCACTTTGGGGACGGAAGCTCTCGTCCGCTTCAATACAATACCACATTCTGCGCCTCTTACGCTTCAAATTCCCGGTCCACGTGGCATCGTTTCATCAAAGGGTCGCCTGAGACCCCGGACACGGCTGGACGAGTCCGGAATAAATACGCTAGGGGCTACCTAGCGGCACATCCCTTCATAAGGGTTTGCACATATAAGCCATAATGAGCTAGCATATGCTCAGCTTTCTTAATCTATATTTCAATTTTTTATGCACTTACTCGCACGATTTCTTTTCCAACCAAGTTCTTCTCTTTTTACAGATGAACAGCGTGCGCACCCGTCCAGGATACGGCACAACGGAGACACAGTAGCAGACGTGCGCAGAGGGACCCGCTGTAAGGACTCTTTTCGACTAAGACCCTACGTAAACCTTTCTTATTGTCTCTTGTTGCTATCATCCCTGGTTTATCATTATAACCAGAGTGGAGCCTGGCGTTTTGGCATCGGCGCGCGCTGTAAGAACCTGCCCGTATATGGACACAAGGGGCTTAGGGCTTTGTTTTGCCCGCTATTATAAAGACCGAACACCTTTGTGGAGTGTTCGGCGCCTCGAGTTAGGCCTTATATGCATCAGCTCAATCATGTCTTTGGTCAAATGTTGGGTTTGCCCGGCTCCTGTGTTTTGCTACCTTACGCTCCGATCATCGGCTAACGGCTCCGTGGAGAACTATGCGATTGTGCCCCAGTTCGGCTGGGCGAGCACCTCAAGAGAGAAAGCCGAAAACTGATCATGATACAAATGAGAGACTGGTCAACCACTCGATCGACTATGGGAATGTTTAGGATTCCTCCGCTTTGTGAAGGGCCGCTTCCGGCCAGCACATACGCGCCCAATTCGGAGAGCGCGGTGCCCCTGGGCTATGTCGTAGCCCCACCCTCGAACTCCATGGCTAAGTGAAAGTGATAAAGCATTATAGTCCGGTTGGCTCGTTTGCTACGCTACCACCTCCTTTACAGGACCGAGACGCCGGATTAAGTGTGAAAACGCGCTATTTTTGCGAACACCCCGCACCTTGTGCGTGGGGGCTGAAAGCCGACGATCGCCATCTTTCAGGTATACACACGTATACATGAACGGCCGCATAGGAGATATTCTATTACTTGAACGCACAAGTATAAAAGGCGCTTACATATCGTTTTACATCATAATAAACGTTCATTTGAACGTAACATTTTTCGAGCACTGTGACTCTATTACACGAGCACCACGCAGTACTTCGCCAAAATAGTGCTTGACGGGTAACCGGTTATCATCTGAACCCGGGGTCGCAACAGCGGCGGCATCCATCTCTGTCCAATGTGTCTTCACACGGGCGAGCGCCATCCGCGCACCCTCTATGCAGGCCGACCGCTTCATCGCCTTGATATGCGGCACCGCCCCAAGAAATTGCTGCAATAAGCCAAAATAACTCTTCGGCTGGGGCCTACCGGGCCGGATATGAGTCACTATATCCGTCATAGCAAGCCCGGACAACCTATTGAGCTCAGCCCACTCAGCCAAACGGTCGGTCAGCGGAAGTGAACGCTCCGGACTATGGAATTGAGACCAAAACAGCTCTTCCGCCTTGTGATCCTTCCGGCGAAAATGCACAACGGCATCCGCCGCACTCGCTGCTAAGTCCATATAAGGTCCTCCGGACACCACAGCTTGGCCCAGCGGAGCATATTTTGATCCAGAACCTTCGGGCGCAGGTAAACGGCTTGCCAGCTACAATATCCCCGCCTAGCGCAGCTTTTCCTTCATAGCCCGCATTGCAGAGCGGGCATTCTGGCTTCGCGGTGGCCTTCCGCGAGGTCTTCTTGCCTCGCTAGGCGCTCCTTCCCAAGAGCCTCATTGCGGTCGGTAGCATCTTTTAACTTCACGGCCATTTCGCTATTTCCTCCCTGCTCCAGCGAGTGTGCGACCCTTTCGCCGCTAACCTCGGCCGCCCTCGAGGCCGCCAGATTACTCCTTCCGCCTGCTCCTTGGCTTGAGCAAGTTCGCCCAAGGCTCTCCACGGCAGCGGCACTATCTGCATTTCACGACATGTTGTAAGGGGATGGCTTCGCCCCTTACCAAGTGACCGCGATAACACTTACCTTGCGACTCATCAAGTCGCCTCGTTGATCAGCGTGATGTCCGTGATCCGCAGCATCGAGTTGCCGCTTTAGTTCGGCAACCCCATCAGTCCGCTAGCTCCGGACGACCCGCCACCTGCATCGGCATGACGGGAATTTAAACTCTGTGATTTGATCCTCGACGCGGCGTCGATTTCGACAACCTACCGAGTCTCGGGGCTACTATCTCTACAGGCGCATTCTATATGCAAAACTGTTTAAAGGTGTGTCATTTTCACGTATTCTCAAACCCCGCCAAGAACTCGACGGCATCATGCAACCGCCTTGGCGGATTTAAATCCTTTCAATCACCATGCTCATCAATGCGTGCTGATCTTCTGAGATAGATGCCTTCTCAAGCAGATCCTTCAGCCATACACTAGTCGGCGCCGAACTATCCGGCTATGCCACACCCGGGGGCTCCCTCCGTGACGACACTTCAGGCTCGTCCGCCCTATCCAACGGCGCCCCGGACGGAGGCGTCTCGCTCTCTATCATCTCCGGACGAAGGTCCCCCGAAGACGAGCTCATATGCGAAGGACGGAGATCCGAACTACAAGGTAAAAACCTTAGTTATCCTCAGAAGCACAAATAGGGATGTCCCTTATTATAAAACTCTTTTCTTTCTACTTACGGCTCGTTGGAGGGCTGACTCATTAAGGGAGATTGTGCGGCGGGCCTCCCGGACGCAGGACCTGGCGAAGATTTCTTCCCTCGCTTAGGGCTTTTGCCCCGGTCCTCTGAGGCAGTCCTCTTCTCCCCTTGGGGAGGGATTCTCGATCCCCTCTTTCAAGAGCCTCCTTAGGCGAGGCAGCAGCTTCCTTGTTTTCCCTTCGCCTTCCTCTCAAGGCGATCTCAACATCCGGACCAGCACGGATCCGCGCGGTCTCGGGAGGGGGCTGGACATCAGATCAATTTTGCTTCCGCTATCCACTCCTGTGTAGAAGGAAATTGGTCATAAGGCGAATCATCGAAAGGCAAACAAACGGTATGTCCGGACTCGAACCACTTACTTGAGTATCCGGCGATTGCAGCTTAGTCCAGCATCTCGGTCAATTCCGGACGCACCTCTTGCGATCCAAGAATAAGTTATACATCTCCGTGGGTCTCATACCCATGAAGTGTTGAAGAATCCGTGGGCCCCGGATTGAATTCCCATAGCCGGAGAGGACGGCGTTTGCAGGGCAAGAGACGCCTAATTAGCATAACCTGCATCACCACCACCATATCGATCTCCCTCAAGAGATCTGAATTGACCCCGCAGAGGGGCACGCCCTTTGACGGCCCCCAATTGAGCCCTGGTTGACCCACGACATCAATCGTCGTGGAGGTCCCGGCGGAATAGGGGCGGCTTTTGTCTGCGCCCCTCGGAACGGTAATATAGAACCACTCTTGCTGCCACAGGCCGAGCTCCTCTTGAAGGAGCCAGCGGCCACGGGCATCGCCCTCCTACTTATGGTCGCCCGCCACACTCCGCTTGACGCCCCGATCATCTTGGCGCCACATTGAAGGTCTTCACCACAGGCGAAGTGCGGGTGACGCGGAGGAAGGCTTCGCAGATGACAATAAATGCGGATATATGGAGGATGGACTACGGAGCCAAGTCGTAATTCCAACCCATAGTAAAACATGAGCCCTCTCACAAAAGGATCCATCGGGAAGCCTAAACCCGACGGAGGTGGGATACGAAGACGACATACTCGCCGGGCTCGGGGTGGGGATGGCCTGCCCTTCGTAGGCAGCCTGTGCGTAAATCTCGAAGATGTACTTGGCCTCCGCAGCTTTAGCACGTCCTCCTCCGTGAACGGAGGAGGCGCCCACCGCCCCGGAGGCCGGAACGGACATCGTTGAAGGTCCAAAGCGCCAATCTGGGGCTCTAGGTGCTGGAACTTGGAGCATGGAGAGGATTCGATGGAAGATTGAAGAAAAGAAACGAGCCTTGGTCCCGTTATAAAGAGGAGGATACTAAGAACCGCCTCCGTGACCGCTTGGGACACGCCTTCGATAGAGGGGCGTGGCGAACAGGCGCGTTGGGTTACCCACGTCGTATTGATGAGAATCCTGTGTTAAGGGAAACACGATCTCGCTCGACAAAGACGTGCCAAGGAAACCGCCTCGCTAAACGCCCTGAGGTGGTACAGTAAAAAACAATTCGAGTAATGGCTTGGTAGTGGTTGACGTCATGCCACGGAAAACGTCAGCAGATTGAACTCGTGTATATATTATTATACTCTCTACGGTGGAATGTGGAATTTATTTTGCAGAGCCGGACACTATCCTGGTGTTCACAATCTTCTATCATTTGGAGGAGGAACCCGCCTTGCAATGCCAAGCAATATAAACGCCGGACTTATCGTCATTGAAGCCTGGTTCAGGGCTACCGAGGAGTCCTCGATTAGGGGTGTCCGGATAGCGGACTACCATCATCACCGAACTATCATTTGCCGGACTATCATCATCGATCGGACTCCAAGACTATGAAGATACAAGATTGAAGACTTCGCCCCGTGTCCGGATGGGACTTTCCTTGGCGTGGAAGGCAAGCTTGGCGATACGGATATGTAGATCTCCTACCATTGTAACCGAATCTATGTAACCCTAGCCCTCTCCGGTGTCTATATAAACCGGATGGCTTTAGTCCGTAGGACTACAATCACAACAACCCTTACAATCATACCATAGGCTAGCTTCTAGGGTTTAGCCTCCTTGATCTCGTGGTAGATCCACTCTTGTAAACATCCACAATATCAATATCAATCAAGCAGGACGTAGGGTTTTACCTCCATCAAGAGGGCCCGAACCTGGGTAAACATCGTGTCCCTTGTCTCCTGTTACCATCCGCCTAGACGCACAGTTCGGGACCCCCTACCCGAGATCCGCCGGTTTTGACACCGACACTCTCTCTGAACGGAGGAGCACACGGCGGCCCTCGCGGCGGAGGTGCAAAGCAGCCTCTCACAGCAATTCTCGAGTCCGGCCACTAAACGTCCGGACACCGTCAAGCGCGCCCGGATTAACCTACAACAAGACTGCCTAGCACGATTCAAGCATGCGTAGCAATCCGGCCCCAACCCCAGCCCTCGCGAAATTGCGAAGCGATTACGCGCACATAACTACGCCCTGGAGATACCATGGGCATAAGGGAGGGGCACGACCACGGCACGCCTGCACGCGCTCAACCGCACTGTGGGCCCCAATTGTGTCATTCTTTTCTTTCTTTTTCTTTTTCTTTTTCTTACTTTCAGGACTCCGCTTTCCGTAAGCCCCGTCTGCACTAGAATTGCCGAACTCACAATGCAACAGCCTGGGAAGCGTAAAGCTACGCCGAGTGTTCAGTGGTCTCTACTATGAGCATTATACCTGTTTTACATACCATCCGCAGCTTACCCTCGGAGAGGGACATGTTAAATAGTCCCATCCCTTGCTTATCGCACAATTTGTATCGCTCGCTTTTATTTGCAGCTTTTTTAATAACCAATATATAGCTCTTGCCTATTATTGCATTCTTTCCCATTATATATGTTCATTTCATGACATGTTGCACCCTGACACTTTGGTACGGCCAATACACCAGGGCTTAAGTACCCCAAAATTATGGTGTGGTAAGTCCGAACACTTTCACAAGTGCGGCACCCCAAACTTATAGCATTATATGCATCGGCTTCAATCATGTCTTGGGTCAATAGTTGGGTTTTCCTGCTCCCATGTTTTGGTACCTTACGTTCCGTTATATCGGCTAAGGTAGCTTTGGGAGAACCATCGCGATTGTGCCTCGTTGAGCTCGGTTGAGCACCTCGGAGAAAGCTAAACTGACCGTCATGATAGGGCGAGAGCCGGTCGCTGTTCGAGAGGTTTTTCGGTCACTAAAGACTTATGCCGCTTAGAGCGAGGAACTGCATTGTCCCGCCAAGGCGTGGATAGCGCCTCGAACTCGGTCTTCCGAATACTAGGGGCTTCACCAAATTTAAAATTATAGAATTCTATGGCTAAGTGAGAGTGTTCAAGCATTATAAGTCTGGTTGCCTTGTTCGCTATGCTGAGCGCCTCCTCGATGGACCCAAGAATGGGAACAAGAGCGCCAAGTTTATCCCGAACACCCCAAAGACTGTGGCATGGGGGCTGAAGCCAACGACTTGCCATCTCTCAAATTTGATAAACGGCCGCACAGAAGGTAATATTTTAAATTAACAAGCGTTGCTTAGCGCATATGAACAAGTTTTCAGCGCACAAGATAACAAATGCGAGTCTATTCAAAAATTACATCTTTGGAGCACTCATCCGCTATACGGCGGGCACCCTTCAGGATGCCCTCATAGTACATTTCGGCGCATGCGATGCTCCTTGCCCTTCGGTGGTCTGGGTCCGTCACAAGCTTCTCGCATCCAGCTTGCCCCAATGCACTTTAGCACGGGCAAGGCCCGACGGGCACCTTCAATGCAGAGCAGAGCGCTTGACGACTTCAATCCATGGACAAAGGCCCACCAGCCGCTGCACTAACCCGAAATAGCTCCTGTGCATGGCTTCCAATGTCCACAAAGCCGAACTATGAGGCCCTTCATGGCCTGTTCGGCGACCTTAGGAGCTCGACCAGCTGCTTCAGCTGGTCGCTCAGGGCATCAGTCTTGTCGGCCTCAAAGATATCGAGACCAGAACACCTTCTCCGCCGAGCTCCCTCCTTGGCGTGGTAGAATGCAGCAAAGATCGACACACACCACGGGCAGATCTGTTAACGCCCCGGAGAGCTCCGGATTCGGTAAGTACTAGATAATTGACTTTACATTCTTGCTCTGCATAAAGAATGCCTTACCCACCGCGATCTTCTTTATTGCCTCAATCTCCTGGAGGGCTTTTTGGGCTTCGGCCTTAGCAGCTATGGCACTCTCAAGAGCCGATGCAAGCTCGGAGTCTCGGGTCTTCGATTCATGCTCCAAACCCTCGTGTTTTTCCACGAGCCACGAGCTCTTGCCGACCTCCGCCAGCCGCCTCCCCTCCTCTCGCTCGGTGCGCCCACAGCCGCTGAGTTTTCTGGGTCATGACACCGCCTCCTTGTGGTCGCCACCTCGCTCGTGGCCCCTGCAGTACTCCATGTTATTCCTGTTATTCTTGCAACCAAATCCTTTCTATAAGGTATTTCTTTAATAAGGTATTACTTACCTTCCTTATCCTCGAGCTGCTTCTTGGCAAGGCCGAGCTCGTTCTCGACCGCCGAGGCTCCGCTTCAATGCATTGACCTCCGCAGCCAAGGCGGTAGAGGTCAAGAGCAGAGCCTGCATTCGCATATTGACATACTTATGTTAGACTCCTACAGATATCTTTTAGATCCTTAGTCCGCTTTTATTTCTGAACACCGAACTAAGCATCGGGGGCTACCGTCTGTGCGGTAATATTTTTACATATTCTAAACTTACCTCAAAGCCCTGTTAGAAGGCTGGTACAGCTTTAGTCAGCCCGCTCTTGGCAGATCGAACTTTTCGGATCACCGCACTCATAACAAGGCGGTGCTCCTCCTCGATGGAAGCGCTGTTAAGCGCCTCAAGAGCTATCCGGTGCCTCCGGTTGGGACGGAGGACACCGGCGCCTTACCTTCCTACTTAAGTGACCGCTGTTGACTTCGAACCGCTGAAGGTTCCAGTATGGAGTCCGGACGAGGGTCGGGCTTAGAGCCCCTGGGGGTCACGCGCCTGGAGTCCGGGAGGTTGCCTTGCGGCGCCTCCTGCGCCACCTCCTCTTGACCAGGCCCCACTTGGGGCCCCACCTCGGCGTCGTCCGCAGCGTGAGGTGAGGAGGCGGCCGGAAGTGAAGTACTCTCCATTTCCGACGAACTCAGGGACCCGCTCGACGAAGCGGCGAACTCGTCCTTGGGCGGGCTGCATGATTGTTCGGCATTAGAGAACACTATGCAATGAATAAAAACCATGGGCATCCGGACACTTACGATCTCGCCAGGGGCTTAGCCCTTGTTGGCCACTCCTCCTTGTCGTTGTCGGCGTTGGTGGAGAAGTCCGGATGAAGGGTCCTTCCCTTCTTGATTCTCCGGCCTCCCCGGCTGGGGCGGCCTTCCTTTCTTCTCTCTCCTGCTTTGGGAGAGGCTTATTTTCCTCCTCCTCTTCCTAAGAGGAGGATTCATCTCGAGTTGTCGGGCGGTGAGTCCGACAAGACTGGCGCCGGGAGCTCTTCGAGTTCCCGTGGCCTCCTTCTTGGCCTTCTTCTCCGGCACCATGTGAGGTACCGGAGCCAGCAGCCCTGTCAATCGGGCGTCCGCTGGGTCTTCTGGCAAGGGGGCCGGACAGTTAATCTGTCCGGACGTCTTCAGCCAGTCCTATCAAAGGTTAGAGAGTTTTTAGATCCCGCATAGAGTCAAACTATGAAAAAAGAGTCCCATAAAGGGTAAAATAACTTACCTCGCTGGCTTGACGCTGCGAGCTGAATCCGCGATCTTCGGTAGCGGATGTGGGATCCTCGGCGCCCTTGAACAGCACCTTCCAGGCATCTTCATACGTCGTGTCGAAGAGCCTTTTCAGGGTTGAGTGTTGTGCCGGATCGAACTCCCACAATTTGAAGGCCCGTTGTTGGCATGGGAGAATCCGGCGGATGAGCATCACCTGGATTACGTTGACAAGTCTGAGATTCTTGTCCACCAGGTTTCGGACGCAGGTTTTGAGTCCGGATAGCTCGTCCGAATTCCCCCACGTCAGGCCCGTCTCTTTCCATGACGAGAGCCGTGTGGGGAAGCCAGATCGGAATTCGGGGGCCGCCGCCCATGGAGAGCCGCGCAGCTCGGTGATGTAGAACCACCCCGATTGCCACCCCTTTATGGTCTCCACAAAGGAGCCCTCGAGCCATAGGACTTTGGCCATCTTGCCAACCATGGCGCCTCCGCACTCCGCTTGGCGGCCGCCCACTATCTTCGGCTTGACGCTAAAGATCTTCAACCATAAGCCGAAGTGGGGTTGGATGCAGAGGAAAGCCTCGCACACGACGATAAACGTCGAGATATTGAGGATGAAGTTTGGGGCCAGATCATGGAAATCCAGGCCGTAGTAGAACATGAGCCCCCGGAAAAATGGGTGAAGTGGAAAACCTAGTCCGCGGAGGAAGTGGGTGAGGAACACCACCCTCTCATGGGGCCTGGGAGTGGGGACGAGCTGCCCCTTGTTGGGGAGCTGACACGCGATGTCGCCGAACAAGTATCCGCCTCCGCATGCTTTGTGATGTGCCCTCCGTCACGGAGGAGGCCATCCACCTGCCTCCCGCTCCGGACATAGTTGGAGAAGGTTGAGGTGGGATGTGCTGACTTGGGCGCTGGAGCTCGAGTGCGCGGAAATGGATGAGCAAAGGAGGAAGAAGGCGTAGGTGAAAAGGTGGATCCTTATCCCCTTATATGGACGGACGAAGCTATGCGTCCCCGCCAGCCTGGTAAAACTCGCTTATCTCCCAAGCGCCATAATCAATGGCGCGGATGGGTTACCCACGTCCGTATTGATGGGAATCCCGGAATAAGGGGGCACGATCTATGCTTTGATAAGACGTGCCAAGGAAACCGCCTCGCTAAACGCGCTGAGGTGGAACAGTAAAAAAAACGATCCGTATAAAGGCCTGGCCGTGGTGTGATGTCACGCTGAATACGCCAAGCAGGTCCATGCAAAATTATTCTCTCTACGGTGGTATGTGGAACTTGTTTTGCAGAGCCGGACACTATCCTTGTGTTCAAAACCTTCTATGAAGTATTCGGAGGAGGAACCCGCCTTGCAATGCCGAAGACAATATGCGCCGGACTCGTCGTCATTGAAGCCTGGTTCAGGGGCTACTGAGGGAGTCCTGGACTAGGGGGTGTCCGGATAGCCGAACTATCATCGCGGCCGGACTCCAAGACTATGAAGATACAAGATTGAAGACTTCGTCCCTTGTCCGGATGGGACTTTCCTTGGCATGGAAGGCAAGCTTGGCGATACGGATATGTAGATCTCCTACCATTGTAACCGACTCTGTGTAACCCTAACCCTATCCGTTATCTATATAAACCGGAGGGATTTAGTCCGTAGGACGAACAACAATCATACCATAGGCTAGCTTCTAGGGTTTAGCCTCCTTGATCTTGTGGTAGATCTACTCTTGTACTACCCATATCATCAATATTAATCAAGCAGGAGTAGGGTATTACCTCCATCGAGAGGGCCCGAACCTGGGTAAAAACATAAACACCGTATCCCTTGTCTCCTGTTACCATCCGCCTAGACGCACAGTTCGGGACCCCCTACCCGAGATCTGCCGGTTTTGATACCGACACTCTTCATCTCACACGCACACACACACACAATCTCATGCCCAGCTAGCCAAGTATGATGGTCTCTCACTCAATTGTAGGCACACGCAGTCCCCCCTATATGTATATGACTAGCTAATCTTAGTCTCCATCACAAACATGTGCATGGTCTATCTCGATTTCTCTCGGGTCATCTTTCTATCGCAAACGCACTCCCTCGATCTCCACACATATAGTCCCTCACGATCTCGAGGGATCTCTATCACAAACACACCCTCTCTCCCTCCCCATGCGCCCATGCCATCCATGTGTCCCTCTCGACCTTTTTTCCTTGTTGGCCAGACCTCTATTGGACATGTGCTACTGGGTGTCTCTCTCCGCTGCAAACAATCACACACTAGCTATCTTCGTATCTCCTCGCCTCGCTTTTCCATCTCGGAGATGCATGCGTGATATGTTCGCATAAGAAACGAAAAAACACACTCTCTCTCTAATTTATCGTTTGTTGTCACTTTCTCTTTCACACACATACTCTTTTTGCACACTTACTCATTCTCCTTCACACGCACTTGATCTGTCTCGACTGAGGCACTCTCCTCCGTCCATAGCACATAGATTTATTGAAAAGTCAAACATCACAAAGTTTGACCATGTACGTGGAGAAAAATAATTACATCTAGTACGGCAAAGATATACCATTAGATTCACCATGAGATGTAGTTTTGTATGATGTATCTTTGGTATTGTAGATATACATAACATTTGCGTAAACCTGATCAAAGTTTCCAAAGTTTGACTTCTAAAAAATTTACATGCACTGCATTATCGAGCGGATGGAATATCTCTTTCCCCCTCTCAGCTATCTGACGCACCACTCAGCCTTATCGGGGCTGCTCAATCTCTCTCAAACTTTATTGGTCAGTTTGATTTGTGACCTGACCCTCATGCCTTGATGACCGGTACTGCCTGGTGTGGACGTGAGATTCCAAATATTTCTGCCTGGCCAGGCTTGTGTGGTGCTGAAGCGTTTGGTTCATGCCTGGGCCAGGCAAAGCATCAACGTCCCATCAATCAATCCATGCATCAATTATTTAATGCTAATATCCATCCATGTTGTTGTTAGCCTCGTGGTCGCACGACCGTGCACGGCCAGCGCTCAAATCGATCGCTTGGGCCAGGCTACTTGCGATGTCCGGAGTTCAGCCACGCTAATTAAAGTGCAGGGGACCCAGCCTGGCGGGCTTTCTTTTCACAGTGGTAGCAACCAAACAAGCGTGCATGAAATCCAGCCACAACCCCAGGCCACGCAAAAGATGCTCACGACGCAAGCCAAACTGGCCTTATATCTCCCTGGTTCACACATACACATGTCTCGCTCGTGCTATACATATAGACCCATCCAACACTCTCCGCCCTTGTTCTCTCTCCATGTGACACACACCCCCCTAAGTACCATAATCCCTCACTCCATCATCGGCTCTGTTTGGATCCATGGGTTAGAGTTAGTTTGGGTTAGTTTGGAGTCAACTAACCCAAAAAGATCCAAACAGGAGGGTTAGTTTAGGTTAGATGCATCTAACCCATCCAAAAAAACTAACCCATCCAAGAGGTGCTTATTTGGGTTAGTTCTTCTCGGGACCACTAATAAACACTTTTTTTCTCTCGCTCTCCCCGCAGCATATCCCTCCCCACTTCCTCGAAGCTTCTCGTCCTCTCCCTCCCTCCCTCTCGCACCGCCTGTGAAGGTGCCTCGCCGTATCTGCGCTCCATCTAACCCTGCCATCCAAATACCTCTTTGCTTAGAGTTAGTTCAGGGTTAGAATCTAACTCTAGCCTCCAACTAAGTTAGAGTATCCAAACAGGGCCATAGGCGCAAGCACTCCCCCTCCTAAGTATGATTATCTCTTACTAGCCATCAGGAACACACGTATTGTCTCCTTCCATCCATACGTCTATCTCGATATCTCTCGGGGCATCTTCTATCGTGCACACACCTTGTCACTCAATCTCCCACCCATGTAGTCCCATCAGGATCTCCAGGGGATCTCTCTATGACAAACATACACTCTCTCCTCCCCATGTCTGCATTTTCTACGTACGTCTCTCTCGACCTCTCTCCCTTGTTTGTCAGACCCCTCTTGGCCACGTGCTAGGGGTCTTCCTTTCTCGGTTCCAAACAACCACACACTATCTCCTCGCCTTGCCTCCGTTGTCGAAGATGCATGTGTGATATGTTTGCATAAGACACGCACGCCTTTTCTCCACTTTCATCGAGTGTTGTCCATGTCTCTTTCACACACACACACTTTTTTTGCTCTCTCTCTCTCTCTCTCTCTCTCTCTCTCTCTCTCTCTCTCTCTCTCTCTCTCTCTCTCTCGTTAGGGACTCTGTCACGTCCATAAGCATATGGATGTTTTGAAAAGTCAAACCTCAGAAAAGTTTGACCAGGTATATGTGGAGAAACATTTACATCTGGAACGATCATTAGATTCATCACAACATATACTTACTTCATACTATCATTTATCTTTGGTATTGCAGATATAATTAATTTCTTTATAAACTTGGTCAAAGTTTCAAAAGTTTGACTTAAAAAAATGTTGTAACTACATTATCGAACGGAGGGAGTAGCTCTCTCTCTCTCTCTCTCTCTCTGCTATCTCTCACGGGCCTCCCCTCTCACTCAAACTCTCTATACCGACGGATTATACGCTCACTGTGTCAGCGTATAGCTTTGTATATTGTTTAGTTGACCGGTCAACCAATCCACATGTTGCGTTGTCAGCTCGTGTTCTGTATCTTGGTGTGCTGGCCAATTTGGCAGTGGGTGAAAATAAGTAAACTAGAGGGAAAACTTCTTGCTTGCTGAAGGGCCTTTTCGCGACAATTCACCACTGCTGGCGGCATGCATGCATGACGGGCCTTTTCACCCACACCACACAACACACACCAGCACACGTGTACACCAGCGTCGCCGGCGGCTGAGATGGACGGCGAGGCAGCCAACAAGCGGAGGCTGCTCGAGCCAAAACCGCATCCGGCGAGCCTGGACTTCATCAGCAGCCTCCCCGACGACATGCTGCTTGTCATCATCGGTCTCCTCCCCACTAAATCTGCCGTGCGGACCACCCTGCTCTCCCGGTGGTGGCGCCCCTCTGGCGCTGCGTCCCCCTCAACCTCACCGTCAACAGCTGCCTCTGCGACGGGGATTGCAAACGCATGGCCGCAGTCTCCAAGATCCTTTCATCACACCCTGGGCCAGCCAGACGCCTTGACATCTGCATGTTCAGTACCAACTGCAAGGTCCAACCCAAGTTTGACGAGTGGTTCTTATCCCCCGCCCTAGATCAGCTCGAGGAGCTCAGCTTTGAAGCTGGACAATGTCGCTCTCTGCCGCCGTCCGCGCTCCGCCTCACGCCAACGCTGCGCCGTGCCAGCTTCAGCTCCTGCTATCTTCCCCAGATTAATGTCGGGCCCGCCCTTCTTCTCCCTCAACTCAAGCAGCTCGACCTCTTCGACGTTGTCATCTCGAAGAAGGCTATGGAGCACCTGCTCCACAGCTGTACTGCGCTTGAGTACCTTCGTCTTGAGCAGATCCACGGGTTCATTAGCCTCCACATCACCTCGATGAATCTCCGATGGATTTATGTGTCTTGCTTGCCCCGCAACAAGACATCAATTGGGAAGAGATCACTCCAGCTATTCCATGTTATGGTCATTGAGAATGCGCCTTTCCTTGAGAGATTGCTTGTATCGGATCTAGAAGGTCCAACAAAAATCAGGGTCATCGACGCGCCGAAATTGACAGCGTTGGTGTACTCGTGTGCCAAATTCTCCGAACTCTTTATTGGATCCGTAATAGTTCAGGTATAGCAGTCATCTTCTTCTCCATCTTCTTGAAATTCACATTTTTAAGTTTCTTCTTGATGTATTTACGACCGTCTTCCAGAAAATGATTCCCACAAGCTTGACCCAGTCCATGCATGCAAGTGAAGATCTTAGCACTAAAATCTATCGCCCCAATCTGGATCAAGTTGTTGGATTCCTTACATGCTTTCCATGCACGGAGAAGCTACTCATCGAGGTGAAACTTCTTTCCTATTAGTAAACGGTAATCACAACGTAGCTCAATTTTTTCGTAATTTTCCCAAATTACGATGACAAGTGTAGTGTTCAAAACTACATCTACGCACTGCACCGAAAGAAATGTTTTTAGTATTTTTTTCTCACGTGATCACCTGCATCATTTTTATGTTGTACTACTAAAAAATGAAACTCCATGGGCACTAGCACCCACGGTTTATTGATATAGAAGAAGCATCCCTCATGAGAATTCCAGAAATTGCCTCTCGGCAGATCGAACTCTGGTCGTTAGGTTTACAATCATGCGCCCCCAACCACTGGGCTATGCCCACGTCCTCTTATGTTGTACTACTATAGTAGCCTAGGCTAGTCATAGTGGAAAGTAACTTAAACTACTCCGTAACTCTATGGTTACCCTAAGGGCAAGTACTACCTCCGTCCTGGTTTACTCTTCCAATTTTGTAGTATCAAAATTTGACCATAGATTTAACTAACAAAATGTTAATGCATGTCACTAAGAACTATATTGTTGGATTCGTATTTGAACATAATTTCAAATGGTGTAATTTTTAGTGACATGCATTGGCATTTTCTTAGGTAAATCTATGGTCAAAATTTTATACTTAATACGAGGTAGTATTCCCTCTGTCCCAAAATTCTTGTCTTACATTTGATTAGATAAGGATGTATCTAACACTAAAATGTAACTAGGTACATCCGTATTTAGACAAATGTAAGACAAGAATTTTGGGACGGAGGGAGTAAAAAAGTGCGCTATGTAGGCCAAAACACGTGCCAAATTCACTTGTGATGCATTTGGCATCGATGCCCCTCCATTGCTCACCTGGTGCCCCAATCTGGATCACCTACTTTGCTCCGGTGTCAAATTAACTCATGCAATGAAAAAACACTGTGTGGGAGAGAGAGAGAGGACCGAGGCAATAAAAAAACACTTGTTTGGGAGAGTGAGAGGCTGGTGTAGTTGGTTTGATTGATTTGTTTATACATGTGGGTCTGTGTGCACAGCGGTGCCAACTCTCTCACATCGCGAGAGCGGTGCCAAAATCTTTTGATTTGACATCGATGCGTATTATGTGGCATACTTTTGCGAAATATGGCATCGGCCACATAGTGGAAGGCAACAAATGCCCAAGCTCTTCACGTGCTCCTAGTTAAATAAGAGGAAACAGAAAGATAGAGAGAGAGGGAGAGAGAGAGAGTGAAAAAATATCACTAGCCAGCCAACCCTATCGTATGAGCGAATGATATTGGTACCTCTTGATGACATGGCAATCTTATGCAGCCAGCTGCTCTAATATGTTCTCTTCTTTTGCAGATAAAAAAAGACCCGAAAGTGAAAAATGTGTTGCACTATAACAATCTCATCGAATGCCTTGATCTCCATCTTACAGAAATTGATTTGATCGACTACCGAGGCAGCACATCTGAGATTAAATTGGACAGGTTCTTTGTTCTGGAGGCAAGTGTGCTCAAGGTAATGAGGTTTGGCGTTCTCTGGTGCAACAATGAATGGCGTGCTGATCACCGCAAGCGTCTAAGCCTAAATGAAAAAGTCTCCGCAGAAGCTGAATTTGTTTTTGAAACATCAAGTGGCCAGAGACTCGAAAACTTATTTGCCCATTAGTGACTTGTCAGGGCGGTGGATTTTAGTTTGTACGATAACGCTGCATCCACCTAAAGTAACGAAAGTTCTTACGTAAACTTTCTAGTAATTCCCTCTTCCTAGGTGCAGCATTACTCCTAACATTTGTAATATCAGTTTGAAACTTGTAATATTGCCGTGTCCTATTCCTGCGTTTTCAAAATCCTGCGAATCAAATAGGTCCTGAGTTGGTGATGATGTTGTGCCTCCCATCTTTCACGAATAGCCGTCGGATCTAGATCTGACGCATACAAACCAAGCTTCTCCATTTTTGCAGAAAGATGCCCGCACTTGTTCCCTATTTAAAAACAACTCCTTGTCTCTCACAATCAGCCTTATCTCCTCCCCACCACATCTAGAAGGTTGTGGAAAAATCTGGCGCGATGGCCGCTACCGGAGCCGTCCATCCCCAATCTTTGTGTTCCATGCAATGCACGGGCATCTACGCACGGGAAATTATGTCAAACAGGGCTAGTTGTAAGCAGGCTAGCTCTACAGCCATGATGATAGTGTCTGCAGACGGTGAGGCTGACTATGGTATGCTGAACACGGCGCCTATACTCAGGTGTCATCTCCGGCACAGGGTCTTGTCACTTCACTGTGAGGAGCAGCACGTAATAATTTGACCAACGGGTAGTACAGTGCTAGTACTCCTAGGAGTACTACATTGGTAGTACTACTACTAGTACTAGTAGCACCACCGTCTGGATTTAGGAGTACTACCACGTCCATCTGGATTTTAGCATTTGACTAGCAATATCTAGTAATGCATGTCACAAAAAATGTACTACTCCCTCTGTAAATAAATACATGGTGTTTTATTCCTATCGGCGAGAGAACTTAATGTTTTTTTTGCTAACTAGAGTACTAATAGGATTACATGCAATGAAATAAACACTACATTTCATGTTTGGTAGTCTCAAGTCATTGAAAGCATGCACGGCCCACATCTCTCATTGGTTGATATGTCACGAAATAAGAAACAAGGAGGGAGTTAATGCACCGTGCCTAAGTGTTTTGGGATTATTTGGTTTTCGTAATGTGACTTACACAACATTTTTGTTTACATGCATTAACATTTTATTAGTTAAATCAAAGGTCAAAACTTGGCGCAAAATGCAAAGGGGACCAATAAACCAGTAAACATCAAACTTCTCTTGTTTGGCCCCAACTAGAGGTCTGATGAGATGACTATACTGCACCGGCACGGAGGGGGTGCAGCTTCATTGACTTACGGCAACTGCCTTTGGGTGAATGACACGTGGGCCCAGGGGGTGGCTGGCCCACCTATCATACAGCCAAAGGCAGGTGCAGTAGAGGGCCGAGGAGTAGTACGAAATCCTACGCACCTACGCACGCTAACCAAGGGCAAGAGTGATCACTCGAATCGCAAGATCAGTTGACTACTACCTCCGTCCTGGTTTATTAGTCTCCTTTGTAATTTGTGCTAAATTTTGACAAAAGATTTAACTAACAAAACGTTGATGCATGTTAACAAAAATTACATTTTTGGATTCGTATTTGAACATAGTTTTCAGTGATATAATTTTTAGTAACATGCGTAAACATTTTGTTAGTTAAATCTGTGGTCAAAATTTGACACGAATTACAATGGGGACCAATAAACCAGGACGGAGGTAGTAGAAGCTAGGCTAGACCCATGGAGGCGATGAGCGCGAGCATCAGCCGGCTGTGCCAGATGGTCCACTGACGCTGCCTGCGGCCCGCAACGAGGAACGTCTCGGTAGTATTGCTTGAGGCCGCCAGGGCGAGGGGCCGCTTGGACGACAGCTTCGTCTCCTTGTTCGACGAGGTCCTCGTCGGTTTCCTCGACAAGTTCACCGTCGTCAAGAAGCTCGCGGACGACTTTGACGTAAGCCTCCAGCCGACGCGCCCAGGCTCTACGATGCCCGCCACCCTCAACGACCACTATGGTGACAACCTCTTCGACGCACTGGTGGCCCTGAGACTGCCCGCCATCACGCCGGAGAATGTCCACCTCGAGGTCGCGCTCGCCGCGCAGCGCCTGGCGCAGCAAGACACCATCGACTTAATCACCCACGTCTAAGCGCATGCAAGAGGAGGACGATAGGACGCTAGCCTTCTTGGACCGCAGGGCAACCTTGGACGGCACTGTCAGAAGCACGTTGAGCTCGCCGCCAACACCGCTGCTCCTCACACGTCGGTTGGTGACCCGTCACACTAGGGCGTGAGGATGTCGTTGATGGATCCGTATGTATTTTTATCTTTCCGTCAAATCCATGTAGTAGTATATGATACTATAGTATCTATCTTACCTTTCACATCAACTTCATAATTTTCGTACGTACTCCATGCATGAACGGCGCCAGAACCAAACTTCTCATTACTCTATCGATTGTGCCATGGAGCAGAACCAAATTTTACAAGTTACGAGTTCAAAAGGAAAAGCCTGTCATGTCCACATCGCACCCCCACACGGTTGGTCCGGCACGCCGCTCAAGCGGGAATGCGTGCGGTGTTGCATTTTCACTTACAATTGGGACCGTAGTTGAGCAAACCAACTATCGGCAAACCCCCATCCCGCCCACCACGCGATGGCTGAGAAAACGGGAGGGAGAAGAGATGGCTGTAGCACGGACTCCAAGAAAATTGGTGTCGGATGGGACTCGTGTGGGTGGCGTGTGCCGTACTGCTAGACGTGAATGCTAGCTATGGCCCATGCCACCCCACTATATCGAGCCTATATCGAGGTACGTAGAACAAATTTCCTGTAGTTCGTGCTCAGCACTCCTCTATCTCTCTTCTCAGCCAGCCAATGACGCATGGAGACCATCGTCTGCTTGCTCACATGCAGTCCCACATGTCGGTGAAAAGCAAGCGGACCACTGAACCTGCACATCTTTCACCTCGACGTGCTGGTGATGAAAAACAAATCCAAGAAAGATCTTCGGTGGCCGCTTTTGGAGTTACTCAAGAGTAGTAAGATTCTATTTACAGTTTAACCCAAGATGCACATCTCGTGGCTTCAACTACCACTCTATTTTCTTTCATGACACGACCTGGATGCTGGATGTCCCACGTGTCGGCAAAAGGAGGAAGAACCCGACCAAATCTTCGGTTGTGCTCTCGGATTAGACTAGTTGTGCTAACTTAAAAAATTTATTGTGTACTCCCTCTGTTCCAAAATACTTGACTTCCATTTGTCCAAAAATGGATGTACCTATATACTAAAACATGTCTAGATACATATATATTTTGACAAATAGAAGGCATGTATTGTGCAACGGAGGGAGTAGAATGGATGCAAGTTTTTGTATTGGGAAGAAGAGTACATCAATATATTGATAGAGCGCAATTTAGTAGATGTTCTATCACTTTTAGCTAGCACAGAGGCTATAGATGAGATTAGTGCACTTGTTGATACTCCTACTTGGTATGCGTGTTGCTTCTTAGACGCAGAGAAAAACGGACCGGAGGGAGTACTAGAATAGAGGCTAGACATGAGACTAGATGCGAGGAAGCAACGTCTACTTCTTTACACTCGAAGAAGAAAGAAGCACGCAAGATCGAGCCTCCGCAGATCAACAATGAATGCATCGAGAAGGCACTAATCCAACTTACAGGAGTAGTAAAATGTATTCTTGTGGTTCTTGTTTTCTTTGGTCTTGCTTTTCTAGTCAAAATTAGCGTTGGAGTTCATGCAAAACGGAGGTCCGTTTGGGGTCGTGCGTTGCACTTGGCCTTACAAGTGGGACCGCAGTTAAGGAAACCGACTATCGGCAAACCCCCACCTCGCCTGTCGCGCGATGGCTGAGTTAGAGAAGCGATGAGGTTGAAGAGATTGCTCTAGCACGGACTCCAAGAAATATGGTGTCAGATGGAAGTTGTGCTGGTGGTGTGTGACGTACTCCTGAACGTGAATGCTTGTTCTGACCCAGGCCACCCTACTACTCCTACTACTTACTATATAGTACTACTAGTATCGAGGATTCGAGGTGCTGGTTACGTAGTACAATATGGCTACAGTAAAAACACCAGCACGACGCGTGAAGCATGTGAAGCTAGTACAAATAGTGTACTACTATTGTTGATTGGCCTCATCCGATAACCTATTGCAATGCACGTACAATTAGGTATTCGGAAAATATTTTTTTGCCTCGTCGCACCACTCACTCACAGAAGCAACTCGAAAGCCATTCATAAATTTAGTAAGTTTATCACAGGCATATCATTTTATTACATACAACAGGTCATCAACCCACATCGACAATGAGGATACATTATAAATACTAAGTTTTCACCACACAACAAATAACAAGCAATGAAATGAACTTCAACTCAACCATTCCTCGGCGTTGGAAACGCTTGCTTTGAACCACAAGTGATTCTCTGGGACGGGCCATCCATTGTCGATCTGGAGACCAACGCAGGACTGATCATCCAGGCTGAAGCGGCCTACTATATCAGTACCAGGGTAGGGAACCAACCAAATGTCTGAGGTATAGACACAGTTGCTTCTCATAAATGGTAGTAACGTTGTGTCAACAGCAGTTGGATCGCCTTTCACCATCATTGGATAGTTTTGTCCAAGGAAGAGCGAGTTTTCTCCAAGACTATCAATTCTGTACCAGGAAGAAGGAGTTGGCGCTAGCACACTAGTATCCATCCCGAATACCATGCAACGGGTGTTGGAATAGGTCCGGAGAGTGCGACCATGGGAGACTACACCTGCTTCCTTAGTAGTAACATCATCAATGGGCTGTATACACACGAGAAGAGGTGATCCATCGAAATTAGTTGCCAGGCGCCAAATAGTATATGGGCGCAGCTCGTCCTCATGCTCGTGATCATCACCCTCATCATCTCCCGCTTGGTTATAAAAATCTTCAAGTATAGGTGGTGGAATGTTCACAGGACCTTGGAAACACAAGAAGAAGGTTAATTAGTAAGGCTGGCCATAGTGGGGGTAACATAAGTAGTATCATGCACTTGGGACTCGCAAACATGCTTATGTGGCAGGCAATTAAGGAAGAGAGAGATGGTTATAGTAACATAGGTAGATACCGTAACATAATAAATGTGATGCTACTATGTGTCATGCATGGCAATAAATGAGACCACCTATGATACTAATCTAAGATACTATGCACTAAAGGGAAACTTGCTAACCCGCATGCATGTGGATGAAACAATTATAATTATGGTGGAAGACAAACGTACCAAAACAAGGAGGATGCCATGCAAAAACAGTGCCACGAGTGGTGGCAGCAAACACAAGGCCCTCGTATTGAATTGCATCACAGTACTCATCCGTGTACAGAAACTGATTTTTGAGCAATATCCATCCAGTCAAACCACTGAGGACGGCAACAAGCTTGTTGAAGATAGCAACAACTTCATAGTTGTTGTAATTCAAAGAGCGGTTGGGGACTCGAGAAATTGCTATCTTCCGTAGAAGACAGTCACCATTATTTTATTTGAACGTGCGTACAATACCGGTGTGCTCAACCTCTGGGCAGTCTGCTGAGATTTTTGGAAGTGGAACCCGGTCAGAGTGTACACATTCACAAGTTTCCACTCGCAGTTGGACCCAATGTAAACAACCCAACCTCCATTTGCGCCTCCCAAGCCTTGCCCTCAAGCGATGGCATCTTAACATCATACATATCATTATCAAGCGGCATCAACTTGCACAGGGCGAGGCCTCTGTCGTGACGGCGCCAGTCATCAGGGTCACGGCGAAGAAGATAGGGGAGATCAAACCGCTCCTTGACTCTTGGGTTCCTTGTAATGATGTTATTAGTTGAGTCGAGAATGGGCTTGAACGAACCTGCCATGCTAGCTGAGGTGATGATGTCGCACCGATCAATGAGTTCCTCCACCACGTCATCTTTCAGATCGGGGCAAGAATAACGGGGTCGTTTCCGTCCTGTTCCCTCCATGGAGAAGAAGATCGAACAATGGCAGAAGAAAGGGTGAAGGGATGAAGGAAAATGGAGGAGGGAGAGGAAGAGCGTGCGACAGCAGTTCCAAATCGAGAGGGAAAGGCGAAGAGTCGGTGGACGGTTGCCAGTTGCCACGGTTCACGAAGGGGCGCCCCGGCCTACACGTCGGTTCGGAAATACTCCTACTACTCGTCGTCGTCTCACTAATATGTGGAACGGGACCACATGTCAACGAAACATGGTGTGTAATTTCTCGTGCAAAATGCGATCTGGCCGCGTTGGCCCGAGGTGCCGCATTAGTTATCGACCTTTATTTTTTTAATGGCGTGCCGTTCAGTTTTGAAGCACGGCTAACTGGTACTGTACGCAGAGAAAATATAAACTACTCTACCACTACTCCACCTCCAGTACTAGTAGTATAAATAAGATATATAGGCTGGAGCTTCAGCGCTTTCTTGCCAAGGGCTGCCCACTTGCTTCTCACACTGCCACCCTCTCTCCAGATCTAAAAAAGACGGGCCCTCTCTCCCTCCTCACCGGTGGTCACAGATCCGCTGGGGAAGAAAAGGACGTGCAGCGTTGACGCACTCGTCGTCGACGAGCGAGGTCACGCACTGACGACAAGGTCGTGCTCTCAGACCTAGCGCCCGTGCGGGATGGCCTCCATCCCCAAGCTCGCTGCTGTAGTGTGTGCGGAGGACGACGACCACGAGCGAAGCCACTTCCCGCCGATCCTCAGGTATGCTACCTCTTTTCGGACCATACCCTTGTTCTATTGCCCCATCTGGCACGTCGTTGCATATGGATCTTTTTCCACTCCACCATCTTCCCAATTTGCTATCCTCTACTCTGCTGGCCACGCAGACGAAAACCATAATTTGCACTATTAAAGGAAACCCTACTTCATGCAGACTAATGCATGTCTGGGTTGACTAAGGAAAGGAAGGGAGACTGTACTGTCCAAGAGAGTAGGCATCGAACCCGCATCTAGGTTGAAAAGGGGAAAATCAGTAGCTAAGGAACGAGTCTCATGTCTCTTGGTTGTAGAAGGGTAGAAAGGCATGACAACGCAATAGAGAATGACAGGTCGATCGGTTTGTTGTCCTCACATAGGAAAAAGGTGGCTAAAGAGAACAAAAATCGGACGTAATCCACATATGCTGCCTGGATATTTGTTGCTCTGGGCAACCATACCTCCCTCACCACTCTGCGTCCGTGGAGGTACATCGTACTGGTGCGCCCACTGTCCGAATGGGCCTCCCATGCTCTTATTGCCACTTTTTTCTGTTAGTATAACGCCAGCAGTCAAGTCAAGCAATGCTACTGCTAAAGTGATGCCACATTTAACTAATGCCGCTCCCAGTCTAATGCCACAGATAAATTTAAGCAGTGCCATTTAATGTCACTGGATCATTTCAGGGTTAGCTGTTGATTGTGGATGTATTAAATATTTTTCAGCTAAGGCATTCTAATGCTGTTGCACAGCCAGTATACCAACGATGAAACTTGTTACGACCTTCAGATTTTTGCACTGTTAATGCTTATAGATTACATACCTCACTTTCATGAGATAAGTTAATTTTTTTGTACAGTGTCACCAAAATGCCAAGGCGCTGATGTCATTTTATTTTGGTTAAACTGCACAGACAAATATGAAGACAAGAGGAAAGGTCAAGAGTGGGCACCTCCTCCTCCGGCTATTCTCTTGATTCGTTCGATCAAGTTTTTATGTTTGATCGATTATCAAGATTGGGATAGCAGTTTTTAAGGTCCCCCCGAGTTCGAAATGATATTTACCTTGGAGGTACATGGTTTGCAATTTTTTTATACTGTCATTAGTTAGTAATGCTAGTTACCTTCAGACTTCTGTATTTGGTTTAATGCTCAAGCACAGCTAGTATACCAATGCTGAAACTTGTTACCTTTACATTTTGTATTGTTAATTCTTATAGAAACCTTCCAGTGCTAGAATTTATTGAAATCTGTTCAGTAAAACCATTGTACTGTACCCTGTAATAAACTAAATACTCTACTGTTGCACTAGCCACTGGATTAGTGTATATTTGTAGTATTCGAATGGTGTTACATTAGCGTATGGACATAAATAAAGTGTGGCAAGCTTTCCCAGATATGTGCTCAAGAAAACTACTACCTGTTTTTCTAAATACTAGACGTTTGGGTACTTTAAACTGAACCGCGAAAACGTCTTATATTAAGGAACAGAGGGTGTAGAGTTCACTCAAATTATCCCCATAAAGCTAGTCACACCTTTGTTAAAATTAATGTTCATTATGTTATTGGAGGAGGTCTGTATGTTTGTCTCTAATGCCTGTCTACTACATACCCGACATCATGATGTAATGTTAAGTCATTTCCTTTTGTACAGTGTCACCAAATTTTCAAGGCGGTGATGGCATTTTATTTTAGTAGAACTTCACAAAATTTGCTTAAAAGAAGAGGAAAGGTCAGGAATGGCTCAGTTTTTCAAAAAAAACTATGTATGCCTTCCTGACATCAGCCGCTATTGCTTTATTTATTCCTTCAAACAGGTGGTTAGAAACAGTCTTGCTACCTTTTCCCATTAAGAAATTGGAATGCTTATATTTGTGAGTCTATGCTTCAACTAGTGCCACTTTTATATTAATCACACTTTCAATATCTATGCAAACAGGGATGCTCGATTTTAGTGGAGCTGCACAAAAAGTCCAACTGGTTCAACATTAGGAGCATGTTTTTTTCCAAACCTTTATATCCAATTGGTGGCACTATGAGCTGTTCATTACGAAGGTACATGGTTTGCTACTATCTTGCTTCTCTTTTTGTACTGTCATTAGATAGTAATACTAGTGGTTTGCATGTGAATTTATTGGCAGGGAGGACCTGCATTGGAGGTGCAGGACAGGATTCAATGATTGGATGCTCAATTTTGGTTGTATCAATTTCACCTCTTCCATCACTGCGAACATGGTGTGGTATATGTTTACTAGCTGCTTGATATTTGTGCAGACAGAGATGTCTGCCCGTTGCTATTTGGCAAACAAACAAAGTGTCCGCAATTTTGTTTGAACTGCACAAGAGAATAGTATAGTCACTGCATTTGAAAATAGACACAAAGATTGGATAGTCACTTCATGGACTACAGAAAAGTAGTACTGTACTATTTACTGGCCAACACTAGGTGCTTCATTGCTTTGGTCTGATTATACAATGGGCATCATTTTCCCTAAGTTAAAGTTTGTATTCCGTAAATAGTCTCGCGGTGTGATCGAGAGGATACCAAATCATATTGCAGTGGATGTTCCTCCATCATGTGTGGTTCATCCTCATGGTTCCAGCTGTTGGTGAAACCACTTACATTTCCAAGAGGAATTGTAGACTTCACAAACAAATTTGTCTTTCAGTCTATATTGAATGTTGGCCAAGAGAAGCATCCATGTTAGTAGGAAGAACAGCTGTTTTTTCTAGATCTTTGCTTTTGGAGCTACATATTTGTATATGATCTGTGAATCATTGAGATGCATTAACATGTTGATCTTATGTATGGGAATCGTACTAGTTAGTTTTAGTTGCGACGCAAGATCCGAAGTGGCTGATCTTTGCTTTTGGAGCTACATATTTGTATATGATGTGTGAATCATTGAGATGCATTAACAGTTACTTATTTCTGTTCACTCAGTGTTTACAAGTTACTGATCGATCACTAGCTAGGCTACAAATGCGCTCCTGGCAGTTTTATTTGTGACGCAAGATGCGAAGTGGCAGTTTTTTGAATAAAAATGCCTACCTCTGAAGAAACTGACAAGCTACACTATCGATCCTACACGGATAAAAATGCCTACCTCTGAAGAAACTGACAAGCTACACTATCGATCCTACACGGATAAATAGCGGATCACGCACGTACTACCTCATTTCCGGTTTGCAGTGCTCAATTCAAGAAACGACCTACTCGATCCTACACGAATAAATAGCGGATCACGCACGTACTAGTACCTCCTTTCCAGTTTGCAGGGCTTAATTCAAACCTCTCACCAACCAAGGTACTCCCTCCGTCCGAGTTTATTAGTCCCGTGAGCAAAGCAGCAAGACCAAGGCATGGCAATAATTAACGGCATGCAGAAGTTTAAGCCTAATTAATTCCAGCGATTTAAGTGGCTGCATGCGTGCCCTCGGCTGCGACTCGTTGCATGCTGCTTCGCGTACTGCCTGCGAGCGATTCTGAGTGCCTGCATGCAGCCGGCCGTAATTAAGGCAGCTAACTGATGCGAAAAAAGATACGCTTTAATTGTTGCGGGCTTTTTAAATCCGTGAAATCATTATTGACAAGGAGGGAGATGATTCGAGTGCACTCGTTTGACCGCCATGCCGGCGTGCGACCCAGACGGGACGGGACGGCACAGTCATAATTTCAGTTTCCCTAGTTTTCCACGGCAAGCTGGCGCGCTAAGCCATTATGCATTGAATTCCGACGACCGTCACGCTACCTTCCCCCTATAAGTACTGTTTCCCAGCCTTCTCAAGTGCCACCATGACCCAACTCGCCATATCCTCATAAGCCCCCACCGGCCCGACGTCGCTCGCCACGTCCGCCATGCCCCCGCCCATCCGTGGTAGGCAACGCCGGAGGCGGTCACCGCCGGAGGCGGTCACCACCGGAACTAGTATTCGGTTTTTCACCGGAAGGCAGACGGAGGGAGGAGGCATTCTATCTGTCTTTAGATGGCCATGCGCAGATCGAGGAGTTGTTGGAGCGCGACCGCATGGCGGAGGAGCAGGAGTTGTTGGAGCGCGACCGCCTGGCGGAGGAGCAGCGTATCGCCGATTTGCGCCGCCAGCAGGACATGGAGCAGTAGCGCACCGACGCTTTGAGTCGCGAGCAGAGCGCCCGCAACTGGGCCGACTACGTGGAGGCCGGCGGCCGGCAAATAGCCCTAGAGGCTGTCGGGCATGCACGCGTTCGCGACGCTGATTTTTACTACCAGCTCGTCAAGTGGGTTTCCCGCTTGGAAGCCAAAGCTTCGGTGGACCACGCCGGCATGGAAAGGGCCAACGCGCACGAGCAACGCGCCCTACCGCACCTCTGGCAAGTCCGAGGCGAGGCGCGGGACACTGGTGCCGGCGTTTAGCGTGTACCGCCGGCATCGTCTAGTTAGCTAAGAGTAAGTTAGTACTTGTCTAGTGGGAGTAGATAGTTAACTTGGCTATGATGGTTGTCAACGTGGAAGTTCAGTACTCTATATGTGGATCAGACCTGTTACTTTGCTCTGAATGTTGAACTTTCCGTTTGAACGTATGAAATGGGCTGTTATTTTTTTAAATGGGTTGTATTTGTCCTCTACGGGTTTAGAGGCTGACTTGTTGGCCTAGCAAGTTGACGCGCACACAATCAGGAGATGATTGTACGTGGATAGGATGACAGCAGGGACCCGCCAAGGTCATGGCAGTACGCAAGCAAGTGCCTCCTTATTTCAAGCCAATAAAAAAATGGCTCCTCCTAGTGGATTCCTGACATCTGGGTCCCATTGTCATTGTCAATGTAGTCAATAAACGAGAAAATTGCACAACAAGCGGCTGACACCAGGGACCCAGCAGCTCGCCCAGTTATTTTTGTTTTGATTAATTTGATAAATGCCTCCGAGAAATGCCACTGCAATTTCCAAACTTTAAAAATGCCATTTCATGCCATTTCTAGTGGCATTTTTTGAAGTCTGGAGTGGCGTTTTTCAAAGTTTGCAAACTGTAGTGGCGTTTTTCAAAAATTGCAAAAATTGCAGTGGCATTTTTCAAAGTTTAGAAATTGCAGTGGCATTTTTATGAATCACCATAATTGGAGTGGAATTTATCTAATTTGTTTTTGAGACAGAAGCAGGGTGTCAACTGGGCTATGCGGGACACTCTGGCATGTCTAGACAGCCTTTTCTTTTATGTTTACCACAGACTAGCCCAGTAGTTTTTTTTTAAATGGCTAGCCCAGTTTTTTTGTGATTTGTCAAGTAAGTCACTTTATCAGGCCTGTTGGGCTGCAAATGTTTCAAGACGAGGAGAGCTTCATTCGGCTGGCCGAGAAAATGGTCTATCAGTAATGAGAAATGGGTTGTACATTTTTAAAACACATCAAACCGGCAATTAGTTTCAAATATCTTTTTTTTCATTTCGAGATTTTAAATTGCATTGATTTTTATGCGTGGAAAATTTATTGGATTTTATATTGATATACATTTATTTTTAAAATCAATCTGAATGTGACTCGAAATTTCGAGATTAAAAACAGTTCAGACCGCACCGACATATGCAAAATTTCGTATAATTTTTTAAACGTGGCCACAATATGGGCTGTAATGCTAACAAAAAGAATATGGCCTCCAAAAATAACCCGTAAGAATTAGCAAATGGGCTATAAACTATTTGAAATAATGGCAGATGGGTTGTATGCTGTTCTCCACATATTTGAGGCTTTCCATAGATGGCCTGTATACTGTTGGATGCCCATCCAACGGCCGTCGTGCTTCTTCAATCTCTGCTCTTCCTGCTCCAGCCGCTCAAACAAGCGCCGGCGGGACTGCCTACTCCCTCCTCCCCACGGCCGGCTGTGCTGCCGCGCAGGCCTCACCGCCCCACCGTACTCCCATCGCTGGCCTAGCCATCCCTCTACTCACCCACACATGATGTTATTCTCCGGCGACGGCAGACGAACCAGTAAACCCTCGTACTCCTCCACGTGGGAAACAACTGCCGAGTATTCCCTGGCTCCGTGTCGTTCCCTTCCTAGGCCTCGCCGTCATCCACTGCCCTGGTGCTCTCGACGCGGCCTGATCAACGTGGTCAATGAACGGCATCCATAGGAAGTGGACTGTACGTGGAGAGGCTGATAGCTGGGTCCACGGCCGCACGCAAGGAAATGTCTCCTTATTACGCGTAAAATGATGATTCCTCCACCTGACATCTGGGTCCCACCGAAAGGGCCTCCGTATTTCGTGAAAAAAACATTACCGCCGCTGACAGCTCGGACCCACAAGCTATATCTTCGCACGCAAGGAAGTGCCTCCTTATTACGCCTAAAAAAATACTAGAAAAATTCAAAAAATTCAAAATATTCCAAACAAAATTCTGGTGGTGGAAATGTTTTGAAAATTGGACCGTACCTCACGCATCTAATTGTCTACAATACAAAAAAAAGATTCAAATTTTTTTAATTTTTCTGAATTTTTTACGAATTTTTTTTGACCGGGTGCAGATGCACCCGAGCACCAAAACGCCGTTCTCCGTAGTTTTAGCATTTTTGCGTCTTGGTTTACCGGCTTCAGTTTCGACCGACAATGGTTGGCCTGGCCAGATTCAGCTTTATTAGGGTGCATGTGAGAGTTGTATTCCTCAAATCAGTCTGCCCGGACGTGGCGCATTATACGGGTTTTCTCGGGGATAGCAATATCGACGACTATTTGACCGCTGCTTCTATAAGTTTCTGAGTTTCAACAAAGTTCACTTCGTCAAGACAGAGGTTCGAGGAAGAAGACTCCGGCACCCTAAAAAATGATTACTCCGGCACGGTTTATGTAAGGTGTTTTATGTACTGCTAAGCTTAGTATATGGTGTTTGCCCTTTTATTAGAAAGAGAAAAAGAATACTGACGGGACTATGCATACGCATGGGCATACACAGACACAGCTCCGTCGATCGAGCAGAGCAGTTATTATCCACGGTACTCTTAACTGATGAGATGAATCGACATGCCAACGAACAAGCAATGAAAGTACGAAGCGATCGATGATCAAACTGACAGCACACGTCCAACGATCCACAGGTCTACTGAAAACATGATGCACGGATGCGTTATCCTTTTCAGCTGTTCTTCAGAACTTGGCGATGAAGTCGTGGATGTGGTCGCTGACCTCCTGCGCCCGCTCCTGCTGGATGAAGTGGCCGGCGCCGGGGACGACGACCAGCTCCTCCAGCAGCGGCACGTCCGCCTTGAGCCCGCCCTTGTGCAGGTAGTCCTGGATCCCGGCGTAGTGGTACGTCAGGTCCCCGTCCCCCACGATGAACTTGGTCGGCACCGCCACCTTGGCGTCCGCCCACGGCGCCGCCAGCTCCCAGTTCCGGTCCATGTTGCGGTAGTAGTTGATGGCGCCGGTGAAGCCCGTCTTCTCGAACGCGGCGGCGAAGTAGTCGATGTCCGCCTCCGTGAGCCACGGCGGGAGCGCCGCGTCGGCGTCGTCGCTGCCGTCCTTGGGCTCCTTGCCCGCCGCGCGCTCGCTGAAGCGGTCGCTCAGGATCCGCGTCATCAGGTGCCTCGCGTGCGCCGGCGCGAACTCCTTCTCCGCCACCCCGGGCTCCTATATATTACTTCGTTGGTTAGCCCAGAGGAGAGACATGCATGGCACAGAGGAGGAGATGAAGAAGAAACCTGGAAGCGGCAGATGTAGTAGGTAGGGCCGTAGGCTTGGTTGAAGTAGTCGGTGGTCTTGACGGCGTCGGCGCCGGCGCGGATGAAGACGTGGCGCATGAAGGCGACGCTGGTGTTGACGAGCGCCGTCACGCGGTCCGGCCGGAAGAGGCAGAGGTACCAGGCGATGATGGCGCCCCAGTCGTGCCCCACCACGAACACCTTCAGTCCATGCATTCATCCATCAGAATCAATCAGATTATGGTCAGTAAATATCATCATACGGACCAAAATACAGTAGATTATTTCAGTCTTATCCACTGAATCAACGATGATCGGCACATTATTCTTCTCTCCTTTTTGCCGGCCGGAATAATAACGGCGAGACCGAATAAATACACGTGCGTGGCCGGGACACAAACAGTGTATAATACTCCACTACACTGTGCAACTATACTACTAGTGAGTACTATACGATGCACACAGCACATGGCAATGCATCACTCACTGTGGAAGATGCCTCTGACAGCCCTAGTTGTCTGCACTTTTTTCTTTTATTGATCGAACGAACGTGGGCTACCACCAGTGGCGAAGCCACCTATCTGGCAAGGTTTGGCGCATGCCATACCTAAACTTCGACCCAAGTACGTACGTACAGTATTAGTTTGATACAATATTAAGTTTTAAGCTGGGCTTAGTTGCTGATGGGTCGAGTCCGTGGGTTGACTACACGTCACGTCTGCACATGGATTATGGATGAAACCTTCCGAGTTTCGACTGTGCGTGTACTTGTTCTAGACCGTGATCTGCGTGACGAAGGCACAACAGGCAGGGCAGTACACCGGGGCGGTGGCGCCAGTGTCGGGTGGCGGCCGTTCACCGGCGAGGCGAGGCTCTAACCGGTATATGGCAACGCCGACTCGGCGAGGCCGCGGATGTGAGCAGACGGCGCCACGTTAACTGAAATTGTTTTTTGTTTACAAATATGTTAACTGAAATTGGGCTATATCAGATCAAATATACGTAATTACGTTCTCCGATTTTAGTTTATCTAGTGCCTTCCCTTTGTTGAAATGCTAATTGATTAATTTCCTTTATTAAATTGGTGAACATTCATCTATATAATTTAAATCTAGTGATGTATTTTGAGTGTCAGTACTCATTTTTTGGATTTGTCTTGTATATTTGCTAAATATAAAGTAGTACCTCTGTCTCAAATTACTTGTCTTAACTTTTTCTAGATATGGATATATCTAATACTAAAACATGTCTAAACACATCTATATCTTAGGCATACCTACGATTAGTAATTTGAGGCAGAGTAAATATACATCTAATATTCTAGCGAGCCTTTATAATCATATTATACTTGGTTTTCTTTTTTACAAACTCCGCCACACCTGAAAATTATTCCTGTCTTCGCCACTGGCTACCACTGTATACTATAGTCTATAGGCACGCGGCACGCCATTTACTCAAAACTTGTGTTACTTTGCAACATCTGGTCAGTCAAAACGAAACAAGTACGCTGACCCCCAAGCATGGATTGATGCTTCCATTTAAGCCAAAAAAGAAAAAAAAACAGTTCACCCATATACCGTTTAAAGAAAGATCACTTGGTCTATCTTCTTTTTGTAAATTCTTTCCTTTTAGTAGTGTATATATATATAGTATGTACTAAATACATTTTCCCTACAAATTTACGGAGTATGAAATTGAATCCTACGTTTTCCCCATAGAAAAGTTGGTTATTTTAGCCAGTCTTGTAGTACAAATTTTGGCAAAAAAAAAAGACTATACAGCACTGTCAAAAACTGGTAGAGGGAGTATATTTATATCCGCCACAAGAAGGACAAAACAACAAGCAAGGCATCGTTTTCCATCACGTGACAGATCCGCCACTAGAAGAGCAGTAGCCGCCTCTGCACTGTCAACGAAAGAGAGAGAAGGAAAATACTACGTACTGAAAAGAAGGAATAAGATTTGCTTTCAAGTTGATCGCACTCGTGAATGTCACATTCCTTGTGGCGGAAAGAAGAAAAAAGGAACGTCGATATTGCTGCTTATAAAAGATCACTTGATCTATCTTCTCTTTCTGCATTCCTACTTTTTATGTGCACCAAGACCTAAAAAATATATATAATAAATGTACAGAATATGAATCCTACTAGTACTACGTTTTCCCCCCATAAAAACTTAGTTATTCTAGCTAGTCTTGTAAGTACAAAATTTGGAAAATTTACCACTCCCTCCGTTCATAAATATAATATGTTCTATTCCCTCCGATCCGCATTCAGAGTCGCTGATTTAGTACGTTTATAAATATAAGATGTTCAATTAATATGGATCCGAGGGAGTAGTTTTCTTCTTTCTGAATTAGATGTTTCAGTGTGTATGTGCACTTATTTCAGCTCATATACAATCCATATTGAAATATCTAAAAATCTTATATTTGTAAATAAGAAGAGTAATAGCACTGTCAAACATTGAAAAGGGACGCTCCCTCTGCACAGCCCCCGCGCCGCTCCCTCCCCGGGGCGACACGGGCGGCTCCCGCCTCCGCCTCCTTCTCCTCGCCGTCGCGGTTGCCTCCGGCAGCAAAGCCTGCGCTGTGAGCCGGGCGGCGGCGGGCATCCTCTTGCTGCCGCCGCTCGTGGGATGGGGACACGGCGTGTGTCGGCGGCTGACCGGCGCTGGCTCGGGCGGCGCCCCGGCTCGCGGTGGAGGAGGTCTCTCGGCTTGCTGTGCGGGATCTGGTCGCGGCGACAGGAGCGCCACGGCGAAGCGGTCGCGGTCGTGGCGCCCGTACGGGCCCGATCTGGACCTCGCGAGATGTGGCCGGCGCGGTCGGTGGTGCTGGGATGGACGGATCTCGGCCCCCTGCTGCGCGTCCTGGTAGAGCCTTTGCTGCGTCCCTCCTGCTTGGTGCCGTGGTGGTGCTTGCTCGAGTTTCGGTTGACGGGCTGCGGATCTGGCAGCTCGTCCGGCGAGTTGGGGTGGGGTGGCGGCCCTCCCTCCCTGCTAGGGATCCTCTCTGGATGTGCAGCGTGCGGTGGCCGCGCGGTGGAGGTCTCTGGTTGTCGGGGCGGCAGGCGGACGACGCAGTTGGCGCGGATCTGTTCGGAGGTTGCGAAGTGTGAAGGTGGTCAGATCCAGCCGAATTTGCCATCGGTGGCTCGTTGGAGGGCTTGCTGATGCATGATGTTTGGGGCTCGTGAGGTTGACCCGGGCGAAAGCTTGTCTCCGGTGTGTCCGGAGCCGGCGATGGCGACGCTTTCAAGCGTCGTTTCCTTCTTGTTGGCGTCGTCGAGGTACTCTCAGTTTCAATCTTCGCAGCTTTGGGGGAAACCCTAGATCCATGGGATCGGATGATGACGGTGCTCTAGCATCGTATCCCCTCTCAAGGGCTTCGTCTTTAGAGCTAGCATCATCAAGCGGGACCGATGGAAGTTGGTGGTGTTTTGCATCGACACTTCTGTGGCAAGGATGATGGGCGTGTGCAATGTCGGAGACGCGGCAATGGTTGCGGTAGTCGGCTCCTCTCCGGCGTGTTTGTGGGATTACCTCGGGTTGTTTTGTTGCCGTGAAGTCGGAGCTGCAGCGGCGGGGCCCCTGTGGCGACGATGACAGGCAGCAGGTGGTCTGTTCGGTGGTCTTCCGCGGCGCCAGCCTTGCATAGTTCTCCTTCGAAGCTATCTTTCAGAGTCGGAGCTGTGATGTCCTTGTGCGGGTGGCTGAGTTTGGCGCGGGGTTTCTTGTGTTCCTCACAGCCTCTACAGTGTGGGTTGGGCGACATTTGTCTTCGGAGAAGTCGGAGTCGCTTTCTCGGAGATTAGGGAGGGCGATGACGCCTGTTGGGGAGAAGTGATGACGATGACACCAGTGGGTGATGTTGACGAAACCCTCTATATGAGGTGTATGTGGTATTATGTGTGTGCCGCTCAGCGGTTTGTTACGGTTTTCGTCCGGTTTTCCGTTTATTAACCGGACAACTCTCTTCTGCTTTATTAATGAGATGAGGCAAAGCTTTTGCCTCCATTTTTAAAAAAAAAACATTGAAAAAGGAAGTACTCCTGCTTCACATGTGTTGACTCGCTCTATAAATTACTCCCTCCGTCCGGTGAAGAGTGTACATCTAGCTTCAAAATTTGTCCATAAAAGAGTGTATTTCTATCTTTCTAATGAACTTTAAAGTAGAAAAAAATACTTCTCTCTCATCACACGATAATCAAGGCCAATAGCAATCGATACATGGTCTTCTTAATTTCTACATGCACTGAGCTCATTGAAGGTTAGATAATTAAAGAGGAGAAAGATGATGGCTTGAACATTTTCAATGATTTTTTACTTAACTCCATAATTTATTCTAAAATTTCTAGATATACACTCTTCACCGGACGGAGGGAGTACACAGAAGGACAAAACAACAAGGCACCCTTTTCCATCACGTGACAGATCCGCCGCTAGAAGAGCAGCAGCAGCCTTTTCCATCACGTGGCAACGAAATAGACGGAAAATACTACCACAAGAAAGAAGAAAGAAGATTTGCTTTCAAGTTGATCACACTCGTGAACGTCACATTCTCGGCGGCGGAAAGGAGAAAAAAGGGACATTGATATCGACAGATGGATGACCATAACTCGGACCCAGCACACAATTTAGCAAAAAAGAGAATAATAATATGTGGTTTCCATTTAGCAAAAAAAGATGCACGTCGACTCTTTTTTTGTGTAGGAAAAGTACGATCGCACTAGATTAAAGCTGTCTTTTTCAGAGTCATCTTTGAGATGGGCGAATGAAGTCCAAGAATCACCTCACCATGTGAAATTTTTGCACAACCAAAAGTAGAGAGATGTCCACCTATTGGATTGGGTTCGATTCGATTCAGTTGGTTCATTTTTAGTTAATTTGATGGGTTTTTCTTTTAACGCCGGCTGGCCTTCGTCTATCCATGATCGAGAGATGGAGAAAATGTGCTTTGCTGATGGGAGGATACGGCAGAACAAACTACCCATTTTTTTTTTCATGATGACAAACAATGAGACTACTTACTACTAATAGCGACTAGCGAGACCGAACATACATATAATAGCTTACGAGGGGAGGGGGCATAAAGAGCACAGTGCAGCTGGTACAAGCACGGACGCGGCATGGTATCACACTTTCACATGGGAAGATGCCAATTTATTACGTATTGTTTTGTGTCCTTGATGCAAACAGAGAACTCAAACAAGTACCCTATGAAACAGGGCAAGGAGAACTCTGCCGTGCGTGCATCACACAGTTCACGGGTTTTTCTTCCTTTCGAGTGGACGGTTCACAGCTCACCGCTGTAGAACAACAGGTCGCGTTTGCCACTACTGGAGCAGGTCAAATTCGAAAAGAAAATAAACGAGAAGTTCTCCCTATTCGCTCCTTGATTACTGCTGGTTCGTCGCACCCGTGAGTGTCACATTCTCGAGCGGTGATGGGTTGGAAAAAGAGACGGCGAGATGGATGGGCCAATGGATGGAACGGAACGGGTAGCCGCTCCATCCGTGAGAGTGAGACGGACCGCGACCCGCACCCAACCGAACGGGACACCGATGGAGCCGCAGCGTGGGAGGGATGCGATGCATGACTAAACTAATCACTACTTGACGTGGCTTTGCTTGACGCTTACCTTGGCGATGCCGAGGGCGTCCAGCAGCGCGACGGCGTCGCCGACGACGTGGAAGGCGGTGTAGGACGCCACGTCCGCCGGCGCCTCCGTGCCGCCGTAGCCGCGGAGGTCGGGCGCCACGCACCGGTAGCCCCGCGCGGCGAGGTGCGCCATCTGGTGCCGCCACGAGTACCACAGCTCCGGGAAGCCGTGCAGGAACAGCACCGCCCGCCCGTCCTCCGGCCCGGACTCCGCCACGTGCATCGCGATGCCGTTCGCCTCCACCGTCCGGTGCCTGATCGCCGCCTCCGCGCCGCCCTGAGCTGCCTCCACGCCGTTCACCGCTCCCGCCATCCTCTCTCTCTCTCTCTCTCTCTCTCTCTCAAGCTAGAGCTATGTGTGTGTGTATGTGTGTGTGTGTTGGGTTGGGTTGTGTTTGCGGTGGGCACGGGAGCGGGGCGGCCGGGTGGTATTTATGCCGGTGCTGCTGCTGTTCGGCGCCGGAAGGACGAACGTGCACGTGAACGGCTTCGGGTGTGAAGACACACGAGGCGTCAGAAGTGGGAGGGTCAAACTGAAAATGTGCCGCTGCTGACTGACGTGCCACCTGACGCACTCGCTCGCCGCTCACGAGGCGACGTGTGAACTCTCTGCGGCGCCACTCCACCCGGCCGGTGTCACAAGATTCGACCTCGCCAGCTTTCCGGCGAAGGACCGCTCGGATTTCCACGTCTGGCGTAGTATGCTTGAGTTGGATTGCGTGGATTTCAAGGTTTAATTCGTGGGATTTACACGGATGCTCCCACGCCTATTCTTCTCGCTGGAGTGGAGTACGCCCTATCTGACGTAAATGATAGTACTATACAGTATTAAAAATTGCAATATCTTGTGGATGCCCATATTGATTATAAGAGATTGTGGAAATAAAATAAATCCTTGCAAAAGTTAAGATGCTCCTTCATTTTCTATCTTCGTGGAGGGTTGTTTATTATTCACCACATTTGAAAAACAGAGGATTGACATATGAATTAGTCTTTTGATTTGTTTGATTACACCATAGGAAAATAAAAGTACTATTTTTGAAGAGAGTTGAGTGGATCCTAAATCTCCTACGAAGCGTGATGAAAAGAATCCATAAGAAAGAAAGAAAAAAAGACATGCATGATTCGACCATATAAAACAAACGACTATGTATGAAAAACCGAAAGGATTCCAATTCTTCAAGATTCACATCAAAATCATTTCAATCAAAGAGGCCTTGGTGTAAGTTCGCACATGATGTATGGTTGTTCACTACTGGAATCAGAAAATTTGACGTCTGTCAGTTATTTGCCGTCTACTTACAGAAAACAGATGGCAAAGAACTGGTTGATGGCAAAAGATAATATTTGCCATCAGCCACCTCTTTGCCGTCTGCTAGCGGACGCCAAAGAATCTTTGTCGTCCGCTAGCAGACGGCAAAGCAAACAGTACCTAACGGCTACGGCCCACACCGCCCACACCCCACCTCCCTCTCCATCTCTCTCACTCCACCGCCGGCGCCGCCCCCGACCCCCACCGCCTCGCCAAGGCTGCCCACCACCACCCGCCCATGATCTGCTGCGCCCTGCTGCCCCGCCCTGCTGCCCATGACCACTGACCCGCGCCCCGCCCGCCGCCCTCGTTGCCCCACTCCGGTGAGCCTCTCCCCCTGTTTTTTTTTTTTTTTCTACTGTTAGTTAGGTTAGTTACTTCTGTTAATTAGCTTAGTTCTAGAAAAAAAAATATTAGGAGAAGAAGAAGAAGAAGAAGAAGAAGAAGAAGAAGAAGAAGAAGAGGCGGGTTAAGAAGAAGAAGAAGCGAGTTAAGAAGAAGAAGAAGAAGAAGAAGAAGCGGGAAGAAGAAGAAGAAGAAGAAGAAGAAGAAGAAGAAGAAGAAGAAGAAGAAGAAGAAGAAGAAGAAGAAGAAGAAGAAGAAGAAGAAGAAGAAGAAGAAGAAGAAGAAGAAGCGGGTTAGGGGCTTTCTTGGGGCGCCCGGAGACGAGCGGGTTAGGGGTTCCTCGGCGTCGATTGAAGAATAAATGACAGCTATTTAGGTTAGCGGGTGCCTCGGTGTCGACGAAACCCTAAATGATAACTCTTTAGGTTAGGTGTTGTTGCGGGGAACGAGCAGTGTGAATCGTTTTTTTAGAACTTGGGGGTGGCATACTGTTGTAAATATTTAGTTAGGTTGATGGCAAAAAAAATAATGCTATGTTACTCATCTTTAGATTTAAACGTGCAGTTGTTTCGTCGCTGCGAGGGTCTGGTGTTCGACGAGCTCCGCCCCTGCGTTCGTGGGTGAGCAGAAATGACATCTCCTCCTCCCCTTTAATTATTTGCTCTGTTCCAGCCTTCGTGCCGATGACACTAGCTAGGTAACTACAGTCGCGTAACTAGTACACGTCTCCCATCCGAAAGGGTTGCATCGATAAATATGCATTCAGTTGCATATTTATCACCGTAAATCATTCGGATTGTCCAGCGATTTCCACGGACATCCCGAGGATGTGTAGATTGGGTACGTTCTCCATGCTCTACCCCATTCTAAGACAAAATTTCGGCAGTGCCTCCCTGTTGTTCTCCGGATGCACATTCTCTCGGCTTTTTGCCGAGGCGTGTATTTGGAGAATAGCGGGGAGGTGCTGCCGAAATTTTGTCTCGGAATGGGGCAGAGCATGGAGAACGTACTCAATCTACACATACTCGTGTGGGATTAGGACCTATCTTTACCTATTAGCGTGTAGGTTGCATGGACGTAATAAAATTGACAAACTAGATTAACCAATGAATATACATGCTGAATTATATATATTTCTTTTGTGTCCAGTAGCTAGGCAAGATGAGTGATCGTGCGTGGATGTACACCGGTCAAACTAGTCAAAAAGACATGACCAATGAATGGTTAACAAAAATCAAGGGGTTTGTGAGAGCCGCATTTGCAAATGGCCAGAAGAAAACCTGGTTCTCCTATGTCCGGTACGACAATTGGCACAAGAGGATAGAGGAAGAAATGGGCAAACACCTACAGAACAGTGGTTTTACGGTCGGTTATACGGTGTGGACATTTCATGGTGAGTCTGCCCAACGTGCCAGACCTGAGGTGGTTTGTCGTCGCAAGACTTTGATGATGCTCGGGATTCGGACGATCAGATGGAGGAATCTACAAAGGCCTTCAATGAAATGTTGGAGTCTTCAATACGTCCTCTCCACAAGCACACTGAGCTTTGTCAGCTGGATGCCATCTCACAAGTAATGGCTCTGAAGGCTCAATTCAACTTGGGCAGAGAATGCTACGATGCAATGATGACAATATTTGGACGCTTTCTACCCAAAAGCCATGTAATGCCTGCAAACCTGTACCAGTCGGACAAAATCCTCCGTGCACTGAAGATGCCCTATGAGAAGATACATGCATGTGAGAAAGGATGTGCCTTATTTAGGCTTGAGTATGCATACTTGAACTATTGTCCCATTTTCAAGTCTTCCAGGTATGTTGTGGTAGACAACGGTATGGGTGAGAAGACGCAGACCAAATTCCACGTTAATGTTCTTCGGTATATGCCAATCGTACCAAGACTTGAACGTCTTTTCATGGTCGAAGAGACGGCCAGAAAGATGACATGGCACAAAATGGGCAAAAGAACCGAACTAGGTGCAGATGGGAATTTGATGATAGTACACACATAAGATGGTTCTACCTGGAAGCGTTTCGATGCATTACATGCGCAGAAAGCGACAGATCCAAGGCATCCTCGAGTCGCCATCAGAACGGATGGGTTCAATGTGTTTGGTCTGATGGAAACCTAGTATAGTTGTTGCCCGTATTTGTCATTCCACTCAATCTCCCCCTGGATAGATTATGCAAAGAAAGAACATTTTCCTGACATTGATAATTCCAGGGCCCAACTATCCGGGGCATAATATGAATGTGTACATGCAGCCACTTAAGGATGAACTGCAAGAAGCTTGAGATAATGGGTTCAAGACATACGATGCCGCTAGCAAATAGAACTTAATAATGCGTGTCTGGTACATGTACTCGATGCATGACTTGCCGACATGTGCGCTATTCGTTGGCTGGTGTGTGCATGGAAGGTTCTCGTGCCCCACATGCAAGGCAGCTCTTCAGTTGCGTTGACTGCAAGCGGGTCGCAAGTTTTCTTTGCTTCGACCTGCATATATGATAACCCACAAGTATAGGGGATCGCAACAGTTTTTGAGGGCAGAGTATTCAACCCAAATTTATAGATTCGACACAAGGGGACCAAAGAATATTTGTAAGTATTAGCAGCTGAGTTGTCAATTCAACCACACCTGGAGATTAATTATCTGCAGCAAAGTGATAGTAGCAAAGTAGTATGATAGTTTTGATAGTAGTAGCAACAGCAATAGTAACGGTAACAGTGATAGCAATGATTTTGTAGCAAGTGCAACGGTAACAATAGCAGTAGTAGCTTAGCAAGAACAATATGAGAGAAATTTGTAGGCATTGGATCGGTGAACTCGTTGGACGATATTCATCATATAACAGTCATAACCTAGGGCGATACGGCACTAGCTCCGGTTCATAAATATAATGTAGGCATGTATTCTGTAAATAGTCATACGTGCTTATGGAAAGAACTTGCATGACATCTTTTGTCCTACCCTCCCGTGTAGCGGGGTCCTATTGGAAACCGAGGGATATTAAGGCCTCCTTTTACTAGAGAACCAGAACAAAGCATTAACACACGGTGAATACATCAACTCCTCAAACTACGGTCATCACCGGGAAGTGTCCCGACTATTGTCACTTCGGGATTACTGGATCATAACACGTAGTAGTTGACTACAACTTGCAATATCGGATCTAGAACATAGATATAATGGTGATAACATAAACAGTTCAGACTTCTCACCGACCAGCGAGCCTATGAAGGAATTACTCACTCCCGGGAGGGAGCATCATGGAATTGGCGATGGTGAAGGGTTGGTGATGACGAAGATCGATGATCCCCCTCCCCGGAGCCCCAAATGGACTCCAGATCTGGCCTCCCGATGAAGAACATGAGGTGGTTGTCGTGGTTCTAAGTCTGACAGTAGAATAGGGGGGTAGGAATGGAGAGGCAAGATCCTAGCTATGGAGTAGTTGTATACGCAAGATGTTTACGAGTTCAGGCCCTTCTTGGAAGAAGTAACAGCCCTACGTCTCGGAGCCCGGAGGCGGTCGACTGTATTATGTGCGTATAAGTTACAGGGGTGCGAACCCTTTACACTGAGGAGGAGGGTGGCTTATATAGAGTTTGCCAGACCTCTCCAGCCCTCAGTTATGCAGGGATTAAAGTACATTAAGACCGGGGGTTACTGGTAACGCCCCACATAAAGTGCTATGATGGCCATAAAAGCTACTTAATGACCGACCGTTTGTGTGCAGACTGACTTTAGATCTCCTGGCGGTCGAGTGGTTGGCTTCATGGTCGAGTGTCTTCAAGTCCGTCGAGTGGAATCCTTCCAGGTCGACTGAAAGGTGGTTTCTTCTAGAGATGTCCTTGGGAAGGGTATCTTGGACAGGTCCATGACCCTAGCCTAGGTACATGGCTTCATCATTAGCCCCCGAATGGATCGAGGTTTGAGTGGGGAAGGAGTTGAACATACTTCCGACCCATTTTTGTGCTGCGAGTGTGTCTCGTTCTGGATCAATGAACTTAGGTGACGGCACCAACTTCTTTTTCAGTCACCTTGATCCATTCTCTGTATCCGTCGAGTGAATTTCTTTACTTGGAGAACTCCGAATGACAGGGCGGAGGAAATCTTCCGTCTGACGATTTGCTCTGCGGCGCGCGGATTTAGCGGGATTCGAATTTCGGGAAGCGAGCGGTGCGGAGGAAGCCGCAGTAATCGGATGGGATAAGACAGGGACGCCTCGATCTCCGTGCCACCTTTTTCGCCACGTATCGCGACGCGATCTATTATGGATTTGATAGATCGCCGGGCCTACCAATCAGTCACTCGAAAGCAACCTCATATAAGGCCCCGGACGGGGGTTTTTGAACAGTGCGCTCTCATTTTCTCCTCTCTTCCTCAGACTTATCTCCCGCATTCACCTCCATCTCAGTGCCGCTGCTCTATGCGCGTCTCGCCGGCGACGATGGTGAAGGAGAAGACGGCGGCCCTGGAGCGGGCGAAGAAGGCGACGGCGAAGGCGAACGGAAGGGCGACCAGTCGGGGTGGATCTTCGTCGAGGGCCGGCCTGCCGCAGGGCTGGATCCAGGGCGACTAGATCCGCTCGACGATTCATCAAGCGGATCTTCACGACCTAGCCACTGGAGGACTGATCCCCCATGGATTAGCGCGACTCTCGGGGAAGGAGTCTGAGCCGCAGCCTGAGGAGGGTCAGGTCGTTCTCTTGGCCACTCATGTTGACCGTGGGTTTTCTTTGCCACCTCATCCTTTCTTTCGGGGATTTCTGAATTTCTTTGGGGCTCAACTCCACCACTTCACACCCAACACCATCGTGCACCTCGCTGCTTTTGTGTCTTTGTGCGAGAATTTCTTGGGTTGTCAGCCTCATTGGGGTCTTTTCAAGCACATTTTCACTAGTCGCTCTCAGTCGGTGAAGAAGGCCAATCCGAGTGACGAGAGAACACAAGTGATTCAGATGTGTGGGGGTCTTGGGGTTCAGATGAGGGGAAACGGTGCTTTTCCGGCCATGATCCTTCCCGACTCGGTCCGTGGATGGCAGTCGACCTGGTTTTACTTCAAAGACCAGCCGACGCCAGGGCAGTCGACCGGACTTCCCCCTTTTTCTATGGACCGAGTGAGGAAGCCTTCCTCTTTGAAGGTGATCCCGGAGGAGAAGGCGTAGGTTAAGGTGTTGGTCGAGCGTGCAGTCCAGCTTATCCGTGACGGGGTCACCGGCATGGATCTCTTGGAGGTCTTCCTCCGACGACGCATCCAGCCGCTTCAATATCGAGATCATCCGATGTGGATGTATTCTGGCACTGAGGACACCACTCGGATCCACCCAGAGGAGGTCGAGGAGGCCACGCTGGAGAGGTGGCTGGCTGCCATCACAAGGAACAAGGACAACCCTCGAGGGGCCAGGAGGATTCCTCCACTCGACCAATCATATGAAGTAGACAAGGTCTGATTCTGCATCTCCGACTGTGACTTTGTTTTCTTTATTCTGTTTGCTTAAAATCAGTCGACTGACTTTTGTCTTGTTCGTTGTCTTCCAGGCTACCACTGAGATGTACTCGATGCCCAACGGGGCGCAAGAACAGGTCGAGGAAGAGGAGGCGAGCGGTGGTGAAAGTCAGGAGGAGTGGCAATCTGATGGCGAGGGGGATGAAGATGACGACGGCTCCGGTGAAGAGGAGGAGGAGGAGGAAGTCGATCCTCCTCGCACGGAGAGGCGATCCAAACTCGCCCATGACCCCGCAGTCGAGCGTGGCAAAGCGACTGTGCCTGTTGGGCAGTCGATGAAACGCCCTCAGACGACCTCTCCGACACCGTCTGAAAAAGCGCCGAAGCATCTCCGAGCGGCGTCATCAAAGCCGTTGAAGGCCTTGCCCAAGATGAGAATGGCCATTCCCACCATTTCCGGGTAACAGCAGAACTTGCGTTTTCTTCGTTTAGCATGGACAAACTCTTGGTCGACTCGTTGGCTAACCGACTGATTTCTGGCATCCGCAGTGCTGCTACCTCCGAGACCTCAGCCAGGAACGAAGACCAGGAAATGGAAGATGCTGCCACCTCCAACCACAGTATGATATCTGTAGTTTCGCTTTTGGTCGATTGGATCTTCATTTTTAACTTTGAATCTTTCCTGTAGCACCACCTCATGTCATTGATCTCCCTGATGATGACGATGAGGCGCCGCTGAGGCCGAGGAGGAATAAAAAGGTGCCTGCTGGCAAGACTGCTCAGGTTGTATCAGTGCCTGAGACGCTGGTTCATGAGGGTGGCTACATCACTCGGACTTCTGTGTCCTTCGTTGTGCCGCTGACGAGTGCTCGACCTTCGTCGTCGACTGCTGATCCGCCTTCCCTTTTCGCCACACACCACGTCCCAGAGGACCAAGCAGGTGCTGCTAAGGAGGCTATACGCCAGGCAGGGATCATGATGGAGCAGGTGAAGGCGATCCGGGGAGCCAGCCAAGCAGCCTACGATGCTAGCTCAGCTCTTCAGAGCAACGTCCAGGTTAGTTGGTCACCGCTTGTTCTGTTAGGATATGGTATCTGAAAACTCTTCTTTCCGAAGATCTTTGTATCTGTACACCCACTGGGTGCGTCGATTGAATTTTTGGATTGGTGGGGGCACGCTGAGTGCACCCACTAGGTGTAGTCCCCGAGACTATGGTGGACTTCTGGCAGTCGACTGTAGTCTTTATACTTTGAATTTCTTTGCTAACTTCTTCACTCGGGCTGGTCGGACCATGTCGAATGGAATCTTATAACCGGTGGTGGCACGCTGAGTGCACCCACTGGGTGTACTCCCCGAGACTATGGTCGACTGCTGGCAGTCGACTGAAGTCTGAAGAACCCTCTTTTTATTTTAGATCATGATGATACTGTGGCTGACTGCTGGCAGTTAGCTATGGTTTAGGATCATAACCTTTTTGCCTCTTTCGGTCGACTGATCGAACCGAGTCGGTAGAACCAGTGGGGGCACGCTGAGTGCACCCACTGGGTGTAGTCCCCGAGACTACTGTTGAATATTTTGATTCGGCTGTAGTCTTAGAAATGTTACAATTTTTCTCTTAGTCACTCGCAAGCAACCTATCTTTGATGTCTGTCGACTGACTCTTCGCAGAAATCCTGCGAGCTTGTGGCTCGCTATACTGAATTGGAAAACAAACAGATCCAGCTCGACCTTGACTTGAAGCTTGCTCAGGAGAACTTGCAGAAGGCGAGAGACGAAGCAAAAGGTATGGCTGGTGAGAACTTGACGACTGTCTTTATCTTTCTGCCCATTCCTAATTCTGATCTCATTGTCATTTTGCAGATAAAATGGAGGAGGCTCTGAAGAAGAAGGACCATGACCTTGCCGAGGCGCAGAAGGCGGCTTTGGACAAAACAAAGCTCGCGAAAGAAAAACTGGATTCAGTCGGTAAACTTGAAGAGGAGAACGCCAATCTGAAAGCTGCTCTCGACGCGGCCAACAAGGAGGTCAGCCGACTGAAGAACGACAAGATAGCTCTGAGTGACAAGGCTAGCGAACTGACGGGGAAGAAGAACGATTTGGAGGTTTATCTGGGAGGGCTCGCCTAGAAGTTATTCATCATGCTTGAAGGTAATCTCTTCCATCCGACTGACTTGTTATCACCGACTCATCATAGAACCGTTAGCTTAAACTCGAGTTGTGTTTACAGAATTCTGCCAGAACTTCGAGGAGGAGACCAGTCGAGTGGAGACAAGCTTGGACCCCATTAACTCTCCTGTGAAGGATGAAGCCGCTATGAACGTGCTCCGACTGGAGTCTTGTGTTGCTGGTGTGGTGGACTACCTCGCTTGACTGAAGGTTGAAGTGTCGCAAATCGACACGACACTCTGGCCAGGCGAGACGCTTCGAAATGACCTCGAGTCTTTAATGACTCGACTGAATGACGTTCCAAGTCGAGTGCAGGAATGGAAAAATTATTCTGCCAGGTGCGGTGCCGATGTTGCTCTGTCCCTGGTCCGTGTTCACTGCAAGGAGGCGCGAGAGGAAAAGCTGGCGTCCATCAAAGTTGCCAATACCAAGAAGCACGACTTCCAATCTTTCATGGAGACCTTCATTGCTGCTGCCACTCGGATTGCTGACGGAATTGACTTGGACCAGTTTGTCGCGCCTTCCAGTCCTCCACCTAAGGAGTAAGAAAAACTTTTATGCCTCACCTTAAATTTGCCTCGGAATGCCGAGTGGTTTTGTAACCGATAAACTTTTACAGGCTTGATGCCTGAGCACTTCTGAATCCGTAGAACGTTATCTAGACATGGCTTATCGTTGAATATGCTTGCATTTGTCTTCGAGCGAACTTTGTTCTTCACTCGGAATATACTTTAGTGCTTGAGACACTCTCAGGTGGAAAATCCAGTCGACCTGCACTTCATCGTTCTTGCAGGTAGGGATGGAGCATAGATTGCAGTCGACCTACGTCCTTGCGGATCGGGATGGAGCACACGTTGTACTTGTGGCGTAGCTCCGAAGGAGAAGGTAGCAGTCGACCTGCACCTCGTCGTCCTTGCGGATCGGAATGGAGCGCACGTTGTGCTTGTGGCGCAGCTTCGAAGGAGAAGGTAGCAGTCGACCTGCACCTCGTCGTCCTTGCGGATCGGAATGGAGCGCACGTTTTACTTGTGGCGCAGCTTCGAGGGAGAAGGTAGTAGTCGACCTGCACCTCGTCGTCCTTGCGGATCGGGATGGATTTCATACTTAGGAGAGTACTGGACTGTAGCTAAGCCCCCGAGTGGGAGGATTGCTCACCACTCGGTAGGATTTTTCAAACTTAGGCGAGTACTGGACTGCAGCTAAGCCTCCGAGTGAGAGGGTTGCTCACCACTCGGTAGGATTTTTCAAACTTAGGCGAGTACTTGACTGCAGCTAAGCCTCCGAGTGAGAGGGTTGCTCACCACTCGGTAGGATTTTTCAAACTTAGGCGAGTACTGGACTGCAACTAAGCCCCTGAGTGGGAGGCTTGCTCTCCGCTCGGTAGGATTTTCAGATACTTAGGCGAGCACTGGACTGCAGCTAAGCCCCCGAGTTGGAGGTTTGCTTTCCACTCGGTAGGATTTTTCAAACTTAGGCGAGTACTGGACTGCAGCTAAGCCCCCGAGTGGGAGGTTTGCTCTCCACTCGGTAGGATTTTCAGATACTTAGGCGAGCACTGGACTGCAGCTAAGCCCCGAGTGGGAGGTTTGCTCTCCACTCGGTAGGATTTTCAGATACTTAGGCGAGCACTGGACTGCAGCTAAGCCCCCGAGTGGGAGGTTTGCTCTCCACTCGGTAGGATTTTCAGATACTTAGGCGAGTACTGGACTGCAGCTAAGCCCCCGAGTGAGAGGGTTACACACCACTCGGTAGGATTTTTCAAACTTAGGCGAGTACTGGACTCCAGCTAAGCCCCCGAGTGGGAGGTTTTCTCTCCACTCGGTAGGATTTTCAGATACTTAGGCGAGCACTGGACTGCAGCTAAGCCCCCGAGTGGGAGGTTTTCTCACCACTCGGTAGGATTTTAAACACTTAGGCGAGTACTTGGACTGCAGGTAAGCCCCCGAGTGGGAGGTTTGCTCACCACTCGGTAGGATTTTAAACACTTAGGCGAGTACTTGGACTGCAGTTAAGCCTCCGAGTGGGATGCTGGCTCACCACTCAGTAGGATTTTAAACACTTAGGCGAGTACTTGGACTACAGCTAAGCCCCCGAGTGGGAGGCTGGCTCACCACTCGGTAGGATTTTCAATTACTTAGGCGAAACGGATTCGCAGCTAAGCCCCCGAGTGGGAGGCTGGCTCACACTCGGTAGGGATTTTTTTTACAAACTTAGGCGAAACGGATTCGCAGCTAAGCCACCCACTCGGGGGGGGGGGGTGTTTCTCATGTAACCAAAAAGTAATAACAATCACTGGGAAAATTATAACATTCTTGTCTTCGATAAATAAACTACAGAGGTACCTTTATTGCATCTCATCCGAGTGAGTACTTAAGTATAAAAGGGGCGGAGCAGCTCCGCGTTCCAAGCTCGTGGCTCGTCAATCTGGCGATCGACATTGTAAAGACGGTACGCTCCATTGTGGAGAACTTTGGTGACGATGAAGGGGCCTTCCCAAGTAGGAGCAAGTTTGTGTGGCTTCTGCTGATCCACTCGGAGAACCAAATCTCCTTCTTGGAAGGCTCGACTCTTCACGTTTCTGGCATGGAATCGACGCAAGTCTTGCTAATAGATAGTCGAGCGGATCAGGTCCATCTCTCTTTCCTCTTCTAGGAGGTCGACTGCATCCTGCCGGGCTTGTTCTACTTCATCTTCAGAGTAGAGCTCGACTCGGCGTGCATTGTGAAGCAAGTCACTCGGCAGAACTGCTTCAGCTCCATAGACCAGAAGAATGGAGTTCGTCCAGTTGACCGATTAGGGGTAGTCCTCAATCCCCAAAGAACTGATGGAAGTTCGTCGACCCATGCGCCTGCTGCGTGCTTGAGATCGCGCATCAGTCGGGGTTTCAGTCCTTTGAGAATTAGACCGTTTGCTCTTTCCGCTTGTCCATTCGACTGGGGGTGAGCAACTGAAGCGTAGTCGACTCGCGTGCCTTGAGAGGCTCAAAAGGCTTTGAACTTGTCAGAATCGAAATTCGAGCCATTATCAGTGATGATGCTATGCGGAACTCCGTATCTGAATATCAACTCTCTGACGAAACTGATAGCAGTGCAAGCATCAAGATTCTTGATAGGCTTAGCTTCAATCCACTTAGTGAACTTGTCGACTGCCACCAGTACATGGGTGAAGCCACTCCTGCCAGTTCTCAGTGGTCCAACCATATCCAATCCCCAAACAGCGAAGGGCCAGACGAGTGGAATGGTCTTCAAGGCTGAGGCGGGTTTGTGTGACATATTGGAATAGAACTGACATCCTTCACACTTGTCGACTAATTCCTTCGCCATTTCATTTGCTCTTGGACAGTAAAATCCCGCTCGGTATGCTTTAGCCACAATGGTCCAAGAGGACGCATGATGACCACAGGTACCCGAGTGGATATCGTCAAGAATTATCTGACCTTCTTCTGGTGTTATACATTTCTGGCTGACTCCAGTCACGCTTTCTCTATACAACTGTCCCTTGATCACAGTAAAGGCCTTGGATCGGCGGACGATCTGTCGAGCCTCTTCTTCATTCTCCGGGAGCTCTTTCCTTAGGATATACGCGATGTACGACACTGTCCAGTCGGGAGTGGTGACCAAAACTTCCGTGATCAGGTCGACCACAGCTGGGACCTCAACTTCAGTCGGATCAGTGACACTTTTTGGCTGCGGGGTTTCTTTGGTGAAAGGATCCTCTTGAACTGACGGTGTGTGGATGTGCTCCAAAAACACATTACTGGGTATGGCTTCTCTCTTGGACCCTATTTTTGCCAAATCATCAGCAGCTTGATTTTTCAGTTGGGGTATATGATAAAGCTCTAACCCCTCAAATTTCTTCTCTAGCTTTCTCACTGCATTGCAGTAACCAGTCATGGCTGGGCTTCTGACGTCCCACTCCTTCATCACTTGATTAACCACCAGATCCGAGTCGCCATAGACCATGAGGCCACGGACACCGAGTGAAATGGCCATACACAACCCATACAAAAGTGCTTCGTATTCTGCTTCATTGTTGGAGGAATCAAAGTGGATCTGGAGCACATATCTGAGCTTATCTCCTCGGGGGGAAACCAACACTACCCCAGCGCCGGAACCATTCAGCATCTTAGAACCATCAAAGAACATGGTCCAGTGCTTCGAGTGAACTTGAGTCGGTTGTTGCTGTTCAGTCCACTCGGCAATTAAATCTGCTACGGCTTGGGACTTGATGGCTTTCTTTGCCTCGAACTTGATATCAAGGGGAAGGAGTTCAATCGCCCATTTCGCCACTCGACCAGTTGCATCTCTGTTGTGCAGAATCTCTAACAATGGGGCGTCGCTGTCGACTGTAATGGAATGGTCAGAGAAGTATAAATCCCATATACAAGCTTCTGATAATGAGGGTATCTTTGCTTTGATGGGGTCAACACTTCAGAAAGATAATATACTGGGCGCTGAACTTTGAAGGCTTTTCCTTCTTCTTCCCGCTCGACCGTAAGTACTGTACTGAAGACTTGTCCTGTGGCTGCAATGTAAAGCAGCAAATGCTCTTTGCTGATTGGGGCAGCAAGCACCGGCTGGGTGGAGAGCAGATCTTTTAGGTCTGCAAACGCTGCATCAGCTTCGGGAGTCCACTCGAACTTGTCTGACTTCTTCATCAGTCGGTAAAGAGGCAATGCCTTTTCACCGAGACGAGAGATGAATCGACTTAAAGCAGCCAAGCATCCAGTAAGCTTCTGGACATCGTGCACACACACAAGGCGTTTCATTCGGAGTATAGTACCAACTTTTTCTGGGTTGGCGTCGATTCCTCATTCGGAAACGAGAAAATCAAGTAACTTTCCACCAGGAACTCCGAATGTGCACTTTGATGGATTAAGCTTGATATCATACCTCCTGAGATTGGCAAATGTTTCAGCAAAGTCAGTCAACAGGTCGGAACCCTTCCGTGATTTGGCCACAATATCATCCATGTATGCTTCAACATTCCGACTGATTTGAGTGAGCAAACACTTCTGAATCATCCTCATGAACGTGGCTCCGGCATTCTTGAGGCCGAATGGCATGGTGACATAGCAGAAGCACCCGAATGGAGTGATGAAAGCTGTTTTGATCTCGTCGGGTCCATACAGACGGATCTGATGGTAACCGGAATAGGCATCTAAAAAAGACAACCGCTCACATCCCGCAGTCGAGTCGACTATTTGGTCGATGCGGGGGAAATGATCTTTTGGGCAGGCCTGATTGATATGTTTGAAGTCAATGCACATGCGAAGTGACTTGTCCTTCTTGGGGACCATGACGACATTGGCGAGCCACTCGGAGTGGTAAATCTCTCGGATAAACTCCGCTGCAAGGAGTCGAGCCACTTCCTCGCCAATGGCCTTTCTCTTCTGGACGCGGACCGTCGAAGATGTTCTTCGACAGGTTTCACTTTTGGGTCGGCTCGTAGACGGTGCTCAGCCAGCCCCCTGGGAACACCCGGCATGTCAGCAGGCTTCCATGCGAAGATGTCCCACTTCTCACGGAGGAACTGGATGAGCGCTTCTTCCTATTTGGAGTCGAGTGTCGTTGAGATATGAGTCGGAGCAGCACTGGGGTCGGTCGGGTGAATGTGAATCGGCTTTGTCTCACCGGACGACTGAAACGCTGATTCCGTAGCAGGCTTCTTGGCTCGCAACAAATCACTCGGATCTGCAGTTTTCTGGTATTCCTGCAGCTCTACCACTGCCATCTGAGCATCGGTGATCTTTGAGCCCTTCTGAAAGCACTCTTCCGCCTTCTTCTGATTGCTAGTAATGGTGATCACACCTTTGGGACCAGGCATCTTCAATTTGAGGTACACATAACATGGTCGAGCCATAAAACGTGCATAAGTTGGCCTGCCCAAAATAGCATGATAGGCACTCTGGAAATCCACAACTTCAAACGTCAACTTTTCTTTGCGGTAATACTTGGAATCACCGAAAACCACATCAAGAGCAATTTGGCCGAGTGACTTAGCCTTCTTTCCAGGAATGACTCCATGGAAACTCATGTTGCTGGTATTGAGTCTGGACATCGGAATGCCCATCCCTTTCAACGTCTCTGCATACAATATATTCAGGCCACTGCCACCATCCATCAAGACTTTAGTCAGTCGAGTGCCTTCGACGACTGGGTCGACCACCAAAGCTTGCCTCCCAGGGGTGGCTATGTGCGTTGGATGATCGGACTGGTCCAATGTGATGGCAGTCTGAGACCATTTCATATAACTGGGCGTCGCCGGAGCAACCGTATTCACCTCTCGGTTTATAACTTCCAATCGACTTTTGCTTTCTACATCAGCAAAAATCATCAGGGTGGAATTGACCTGGGGGTATCCATCATCACTATCTTCTTTGTCTTCAACTTTGTCCGACTCCTTCTCCTTATCTTTGGACTGTTTCCCCTGGAACTGCTGGATCAGGAGCCAACACTGTCGAGTGGTATGTTTCGGGTAAATGAATTTACCCTCTTCATCTTTCTTCATGTGGATGTGGCACGGCAAATCCATAACGTCATTCCCTTCCTTGTCCTTCACCTTCTTAGGTTTCGAAGACCCTTTGGGTTTCCCTTTAAACTTTCCTTGAGTCACGGCCAAGGCTTCTCCAGGAGCAGCTGGCTCGGCTTTCCACTTCTACTTCCGACCGGAGTTCCCTCCCCCGGTTTCATGAGCGGCTGACTTGTACTTGCCACTCTGGAGCGGATCCTCTTCTTCACCATTGGCATACTTGGTGGCAATCTCTATCATTCGACTCAGGGTCATGTCTCCGGTCCGACCGAAATTCAAACTTAGCTCTCTGTTCTTAACACCTTCCTTGAAGGCACATACTGCTTGGTGATCAGATACATTTTCTACCGTGTGATGTAAAGTGATCCACCTCTGGATGTAATCACTCAGAGTCTCATTCGACTTTTGCACACAAGATTGCAGCTCTGTCAACCCTGCTGGTCGCTTGCAAGTTCCTTCAAATGTTCTGACAAACACACGGGCAAGATCTTCCCAAGTGTAAATGCTGCTGGGTGCCAACTGATTCAGCCATGCTCTTGCCGAGCCCTCCAACATAAGAGGTAGGTGTTTCATAGCCACCTCATCATTGCCGCCGCCAATCTGAACAGCCACTCGGTAGTCCTCAAGCCAAGTATCGGGCTTGGACTCACCAGTGAACTGACTGACTCCAGTCGCCAACCTGAAGTTGGGAGGAATCACCGTGGCCCTGATGGCTCTGCTAAAACACTCTGGTCCTGAGACGTGAACTCTGCTGCTGGTGGGCACATCTCTGTCATGGCCTTCTCGGTGAGCTCTGTTCCTGTCGACCAAACCTTGAACAATAATGGATCTCGCATCAAAGCCTGGTTCTCTGGGGTCGACTGGAATCCTTCGCCCAACACTGTGCTGGCGTCTGTCATCCTGCTGTCGAGGAGCGTATGATCCACCCCTTGGGGAGGGGTGGGCACTCGACGTCAATCATTGCGATCGAATCGGTGATCATACTGCTCATGGTTCTTGTACTGATCATCGCCGGCCTCCACGTTCCTCATGCCTCGGGGCGATCTTGGACTATGGGCTGACTGGACTGAATTCGCAGCGACGGATCTGCTGTGAATCCTATTCCGTGACTGCGATACAACTGAATTTTGATCTCCTGCTACCCGGAGTAAATCTCTGATCTGTAGCAAACCTCTACCAGCCTCTGATTGGGAAGGCTGAATGGATTCTGCTATACGGGCTGCAGCTGCTAGATTCTAAATCGGAGTTCGATATACCTGAGTCGGTGGTGGAAAGATTTGACATCGAGTGGAGTCTGGAACCCGTTGCCGCGCGCGCTCGTCGAGTGCTCGCTGGAGGTTCTCCAGTCGAGTGCGCTCAGCAAAATTTGCCAAGCGCGCGTACTCCAAGGCACGAGCCTCGGGGGTTTCTCCAATGATAGGAGTGTGTAACGCATCCATGTTCCAGCGGCGAAGTTCTTCCCTCTACAGCGAAGTGAGGGGCTCGGGTTGATACTCTTTGTGAACCTGCGCCGGATCGCCTCTGCCGTCGCCTCCGTCGGCGCGGGGAAAGCCAGGAGGACTGCGTGGTCAATTGACCATCAGAACCTCCGCCGCTGGATCACTGATGTCGCACTCGGATGCAGTCTCTGCGGAGCCAGTCGACAGATCGAACAGGCCGTAGAGAGATTCGTCGGGCTCGATTGCCGCAACTTGGGGAGTGGCCGACTGGCGGGCCACTGCGAGTCTCACCCACCGCTGAAGCCTTGACCGACCGGAACGCTTGCGCCGGCCGGAAACAGGGAGGGAGGATGACACAGGGGTCGACGGTTGCCGTAGGAGGACGCCGCGGACGCACGCACAAAAGTGCGTTGCCCCACGGATGGGAAGCGCGTCGACGTCGAGTGGAGCCTCCTGAAGCCAAGCGGAGTCGTCGGTGATGAACGTGAGCGCGGCGAGACGAATCTCGCGGCCCTCAACCAAAACTCCGCCTGAGACCATGATGAAGGAGATCGGAAAAATTCGAACTTCTCCAATAAATCGCTAAGACACCTGCCCCACGGTGGGCGCTAACTGTCGTGGTTCTAAGTCTGACAGTAGAATAGGGGGGGGGGTAGGCATGGAGAGGCAAGATCCTAGCTATGGAGTAGTTGTATGCACAAGATGTTTACGAGTTCAGGCCCTTCTCGGAAGAAGTAACAGCCCTACGTCTCGGAGCCCGGAGGCGGTCGACTGTATTATGTGCGTACAAGTTACAGGGGTGCGAACCCTTTACACTGAGGAGGGGGTGGCTTATATAGAGTTTGCCAGACCCCTCCAGCCCTCAGTTATGCAAGGATTAAAGTACATTAAGACCGGGGGTTACTGGTAACGCCCCACATAAAGTGCTATGATGACCATAAAAGCTACTTAATGACCGACCGTCGAGTGGAATCCTTCCAGGTCGACTGAAAGGTGGTTTCTTCTAGAGATGTCCTTGGGGAGGGTATCTTCAAGTCTGTCGAGTGTCTTCAAGTCTGTCGAGTGGAATCCTTTCAGGTCGACTGAAAGGTGGTTTCTTCTAGAGATGTCCTTGGGGAGGGTATCTTGGGCAGGTCCATGACCCTACCCTAGGTACATGGCTTCATCTGTGGCGGCGGCTCCGTCTCGTGAAACGTAATAATTATTTCTCCCTATTCTTTTTTGGAAAAATGTTATTTTATAGCGTCGGTTTCAGGGTCTGCGGGGCCACCAGGTTGGGACAACCCACCTGGGTGCGCCTGGAGGGGGGGTGCCCTGGTGGGTTGTGCCCACCCAAGTGCCCCCCTCAGGTTGTTATTGGCTCCATAAATTATCTTTATTTGTATAAAAATTCGTCACAAAGTTTCGTTCAAATCCGAGAACTTCTATTTCTGCACAAAAAACAACACCATGGTAGTTCTGCTGAAAACAGCGTCAGTCCGGGTTAGTTTCATTCAAATAATGCAAATTAGAGTCCAAAACAAGAGGAAAAGCGTTAGGAAAAGTAGATGTGACAGAGACGTATCAACTCCCCCAAGCTTAAATCTTTGCTTGTCCTCAAGCAATTCAGTTGATAAACTAAAAGTGAAAAAAAAAATATAAACTCTATTGCTCTTGTTTGCGTAAATAAGCTTAAACAACACCCAAGTTTTAGCCAAGATTATAACTAACCATGTCGACGATAACTCTTAAAAATTATATTAACTCATATCAATGACATAATCAGCTAGCGAGCAATAATAAGATATCTCAAACAGCAACACGTTGTCAAAACAACCATGATATAATATGGCAATAGTGTTATCTCGCTAGCCCTTTCTGAGAATGCAAAATATAAATGCAGAACACCTCCAAAGTTCAAGCAACGACTAAACATTGTAATTCATGGTAGAAAAGATCCAGTGATGATGCAGCTAACATTAGCTACACACAATGCATGAGCATTACAACAATGCTCTCAGGTTCTGGCGCTTATTTTAGAAGGTGATGACACAACATAAAAGTAAATAGATAGTCCCTTCGCAGAGGGAAGCAGGAATTTGCAGCGGTGCCAGAGTTCAAGTTTTTAAAACATAGATGAATGTAATTTTGAGAGATGCACCCTTCATATTTACTTCGCGACCATCAGTTATCAGTATCTTCCATACTAAACACACTAGTGGAGGTTCCCAAGCGATAAAAGTAAAGGTTTACTCCCCCTCCACCAACAATCACACTCCATGGCTTGTCCGAAACAACGGGCGCCGTCCATATACACAAAAAGGATATTCATTTGAAGTTTTTAGAGGTGGCACATGCAAATTTACTTAGGCCGGTAGGGTAATACCATATATAGGTAGGTATGGTGGACTCATCTGGAATAACTTGGGTTTCAGGTTTTTGATGCACAAGCAGAATTTCCGTTTAGTATAGGCGAAGGCTAGCAATTAGGTTGGGAAGCAGCCAGCTAGAGAGAAACAATGGTCATGAACATGCATTATGCATAAGTAACATTGGATACTAGCATGAGTAGGATATGAACACCATGAACATAGATATCATAGAGGCTATGTTGGTTTTGGTTCAACTACATGCATGAACATGTGCCAAGTCAAGCTACTCGAACATTCAGAGGAGGATACCATATCATCATACTACATCACAATCATTTTAACGCAATGTTGATACCAAGATAAATCATTATCCACTCCTAGCTACTTAAGCATGGCATGAGAAATTATAATCTATAATTTTCATTGCAAACATGTTTGATCATAATAGACTGAATCATGGATACTAGGTTAAACATATTTACAAAAACAGAACAAGTCGAGTCCATACCCATTTCTCTCTGCCATAGCGAGTTCATGAAATATCGTCATTATTGCCTTTCACTTGCACAACCGAAGGATATTAAAATAATGATAGTGCAAGAGTACCGTGGACTAAGCTGGAATCTGCAAACATTTTATTCAAGAAGGAGAAGACAAGGTAATATGGGCTCTTTGTTAGATCAACAATAACGCATATGAGAGCCACTCAACATTTTCATCGTGGTCTTCTCCTTAGTATGATGACTCAATAGAAAGAAAAAGAAATTAAGAGAAACACACTAAAATATTTTTAGAGTTTTTGGTTTTTCTTGATCAAGCAAATGAAAAGGGAAAAGCAAAACCGAGAAAAACTATTTACACGGGAAAGCTCCCAACAAGCAAAAGAAGAACAAGGAAATCTTTTTGGGTTTTATTTTTACTGCTACAATAATTTAAACTTGGAAGAAAAACCGAAAAGAAGCAGGAATATATTTTTGGATTTTCTCAAAGTTTTTCAAAAACACAAGAAGAAAGCAGGAAAACAAATTTAGCATGGATAATACAGTGAAAGAGTGTGGACACCGACAGCTGAAAAGAAATGTGTGAACATGAATGTAATGTCGGCGAAAATACGCACTCCCCCAAGATTAGGCTTTTTGCCTAACTTGGTAATCATCACTCGAAGAACCATGGGGTCCTATGTTGAAATGCTAAGGAGCGGGCACCTGAGTGTCCCACTCCTGAGGCTCTTCCTCTGCTGCAGCCAGGTTGTTCCGGTAGGAGACAATGTCCTCAGGGATAATCATGTGTCCGCCCCTGGCAATAGAGTCAAACAAAGAAGGTGCAGGCAACGGAATAACATCATGAGTGTCCACACTGAAAACTAAGTTATATGGAACATCCATAGTGGTGTTCTCGCTATCAATAAACTGGTGGTGTGCCATAGCCTGACAATCTAAATAAACCTTGGGCAACGGATAATCATGCTGGCGTATCTGAATGTTAAAGTGAGTCGCCAAGCGAGTAGCATAAAATACCACCATGTATTTCGCCCTTGGATCTGTTAATGTGGAGGTGACGTGCCATAATAGCTCCCAAGCTATAAATGTTGTCACCGTAAAGTGCATGACGTAAAATAGCAAAGTCTGGAGCACTGAGTGGACCTACCTTTTCTCTAGCAAGTAAACACTTCCAAATAAATAGAGAAAAATAATGCACATCAGGAAAGTGCAAGCTAGTGGCGGTGACACCTGACACCCCTCTCTCATCCCCCACAGTCAGAGTGCGGTAAAAACCATCAAACTCTGCGGTCCTAGGCTCAACTAAATCCCCGTCAGAAGGGATCATGCAAATATCACAAAATTCAGTAAGTGGCATCTGACGAGTTTCAACATATAAATTAAACTGCACCTCAGGGGGATTATTCCTAGGAAGGAAATGAAAACTTTGCACAAAGGAATTTGTGAGGAGATGATACTGTTCACATTCAGCTGCGATGCAGTCGGTAAGGCCGGCATTAGCAGCATATTGTGCAAACTCTTGAAGGATTCTGTCCCCTTCCAGGAACGGGTTATGCGCATTCGCACGGCCGTACCTCCGCCATTCTCCGGGTGTGGAGATCGCTATCAGATGACTCCCTGATAACTCCCTTGGAGTTCTTATTGGAAGAAAACTTCCTAAAGATACTCATCTTTTTTACTATGGACAAAATTCTAAAAATTTTAGTCCACAAAATTTATCTCAACAAAACTTCAAAGATTGAAAGCAACTACTCATAGGAATGCATAGAGGCCATAGCAAGCATTCAAACTACTTAGAACTCTAAGAATTCAACATGCAAGCTCATCTACAGCAGCACCAAGAGTAACTAATTATTCAAAGTATAAACCACTAAAGCAAAAACTAATTGGACAAACGGAGGAGTCACATACCAAGCAACAATCCCCCGAAACAGTTTCAAAAACGGAGCTTCGAGCAAAGAGATCGAAATCCGTGAGTTCGGGAGCAAGAACACGAGAGAGAGAGAGAGAGAGAGAGAGAGAGAGAGAGAGAGAGAGAGAGAGAGAGAGAGAGAGAGAGAGCAATGGTGATTTTTTTATGGAGGTAGGTGATGATATGGGATGAAGAGATAAGTGAGGGGGCCCACGTGGGGACCACAACCCACCAGGGCATGCCTGGAGGTCCTGGCGTGCCTAGGTGGGTTATGCCCACCTGGTGCACCTCCCTCTGATGTTTTGCACCAAAAAATCTTAAATAATAAAAAAATCGATTAAATTTTTAGAGCATTCTGAGAACTTTTACTTTTGGGTCATTGTTTATTGCATGGGAAATCCAGAAAACAGGCAAAGCATGGCATGTTATTTTATTTAACTAAGAAAAACATAAAACAGAAGATAGGGACGGAAGGTAGTGCTCACTAAATTCATCAACTTCATACCTCTCAAAGATGATCAACTAATAAGGTTGATCAAGTCTTATTAACAACCACTTTCGATTAGCATGAAACCGAAGAACTTTCATAAAAGATTAAGTTACCTCAACGGGGATATGAATGTCCCCAACAATAAGCATTTCATATTTCTTTTTAATAGTAGGTAGAGGTAGTTGAAAACTTCCAATAGTGATTGTCGGAGATGTTTTATAACATAAATACCATTCACTTGGAATTGTTTCTTCGGAAAGTCACCGTATGCTCATTACCATTGATATGAAAAGTGACCTTGCTTTTATTGCAATCAATAACAGCTCCTGCAATATTCAAGAAGGGTCCACCAAGGATAATCGACATGTTGTCGTCCTCGGGCATCTCAAGTATAACAAAGTCAGTCAAAATAGTAACATTAGCAACAATAATGGACACATCCTCACAAATACCGATAGGTATGGCAGTTGATTTGTCAGTCATTTGCAAAGACATTTCAGTAGGTGTGAGTTTATTCAAACTAAGTTTTTTATATAAAGAGAAAGGCATAACACTAACAGCAGCCCCCAAATCACATAAAGCAGTTTTCACATAATTTCTTTTGATGGATCAAGGTATAGTTGGTATTCCTGGATCTCCAAGTTTTTTGGGTACTCCATCTTTAAAAGTATAATTAGCAAGCATGGTGGAGATTTGAGCTTCCGGTATTTTTCTCTTATTGGTGATGATGTCTTTCATGTACTTTGCATAAGGAGGCATTTTTAAGATATCAGTCAAGCGAGTACGCAAAAAAATGGCCTCAACATTTCAGCAAAGCGTTCAAATTCTTCATCATCTTTCTTTTTAGTTGACTTAGGTGGAAAGGGAATAGGTTTTTGAACCCATGGTTCTCTTTCCTTACTGTCTTTTCTAGCAACAAAGTCTCTTTTACCATATCTTTTATTCTTGGGTTGTGGGTTATCAAGATCAACTGTTGGTTCTATCTCAACATCATTGTCTGGTTCTTTATTATTTGTTTGAGTGTCTTCATGAACCTCATCATTATATTTTTCATTATCATAAGGTGAGTGTTCATTGCTAGATTGAGTTTCAGCATCAGAGATAGAAATTTCATTATCATTATCAGGAGGTTTTTCTACTTCGGGTTCACTAGAGGCATGCAAAGCCCTATCATTTTTTTCTCTTCTTTTTCTTTTTAGAAGGACTATGTGCATTAGTGTTAACCCTTTGAGGGTCTTGTTCAATACTTTTTGGGTGTCCCTAAGGTAAAGTGGTTCCTGAGTCATCCTACCTCCTCTAGTCATTACTCTAACAACATGATCATGGATGTTATTATTCATTTCATCTAACAACGCTCTTTGAGATTTAGCAACTTGTTCTAACTAAGTTTGAACCATAGAAGCATGCTTCCCCACACCTATAACATCATTTGAGATTCTAAATAACAAGTCAATAAAACGAGCAATCATATAAGAATTGTATTTCAATTGTTTCATAACATTTGCATTGAAGTGATCTTGCTTTCTAATGTAATTTTCAAACTCATAAAGGCATTTGCTAGGGTGCATATTGTGAGGATTATCATTATCATTGAATTTCAGTAGAGAATTTACCTCTACCACCTAGGTGGTGGTGTGGTGTACCAATCCCATGTATTTCTTCCATAGGAGGTAAATTTTTGACATCCTTAGCTTTAATACCTTTTTCTCTCATCGATTTCTTTGCCTCTTGGATATCTTCAGGACTGAGATATAAGATACCCCTCTTCTTTGGAGTGGGTTTAAGCGGTGGTTCAGGAAGAGTCCAATCATCATAATTTTTCAGTATGTTGGTCAATAATTCTTTAGCTTGCCCAATAGTTCGTTCCCTGAAAACACAACCAGCACAACTATCTAGAAAATCCCTAGAAGCATCGGTTAGTCCATTATACAAGATATCAAGTATTTCATTTTTCTTAAGAGGATGATCATGCAAAGCATTAAGCAATTGGAGAGCCTCCCCAAGGCTTGTGGGAGACTCTCTTCTTCAATTTGCACGAAGTTAAATATTTCCTGTAAGACAGCTTGTTTCTTATGAGCAAGGAAACATTTTTCAAAGAAGTAATAAATCATGTCCTGGGGACTGCGCACACAACCAGGAGCAAGAGTATTGAACCAAGCTTTAGCATCACCCTTTAATGAGAACGGAAATAATTTGAGAATTTAATAATAATGAATTTTCTCATCATGAGGAAAAAGGATGGCTATGTCATTCAACTTAGTAAGATGTGCCACAACTATTTCAGTTTCATAACCATGGAAAGGATCAGATTCAACCAAAGTAATCAACTCTGGGTCGATAGCGAATTCATAATCCTTATCGTGAACAAATATAGGTGAAGCAGCAAACTGAGGATCACATTTCATTTTAGCATTCAAAGTCTTTTCTTTATACTTGAATAATATTTTTTTCTAGATCATCTATATCCTTACAAGCAAGAATATCTCTAGTTGCCTCCTCATCCATAACGCAACCTTCCGGTACCTTTGGCAATTCATATCTAGGAGGGCCAGTTCTAATAGGTGTTTCAAGATTTTCATTTTCAAGCTCTTCATCAGTTTCAACATTCTCAAAAGCTTTATTCTAGCAAGTTGTTCATGAAGAAATTCACCTAGTGGCACATTATCATCAACAAAGGTACTAGTATTATCATAAATATCATTCATAGCAAAAGTGGCATCATCAATAACTTGCGACATATGAGGATTAATAGCATGTGGTGGTGAGTTTACTTATAATAGAAGGTGAATCAAGTGCGGAGCTAGATGGCAGTTACTTACCTCCCCTTGTCTTAGAGGGGAAAATCTTAGTCTTAGTGTCCTTCAGATTCTTCATAATAATAATTTGATAATAATCCCAAGTGACTCAACAAATATAGCCATGGTCCCCTGCAACGGCGCCAGAAAAAGGTCTTGATAACCCATAAGTATAGGGGATCACAACAGTTTTCGAGGGTAGAGTATTCTACCCAAATTTATAGATTTGACACAAGGGGAGCGAAAGAATATTTGTAAGTATTAGCAGCTGAGTTATCAATTCAACCACACCTGGAGATTAATTATCTGCATCAAAGTGATCAGTAGAAAAGTAGTATGATAGTTTTGATAGTAGTAGCAATAGCAATAGTAACGGTAACAGTGATAGCAATGATATTGTAGCAAGTGCAACAGTAACAATAACAGTAGTAACTTAGCAAGAACAATATGAGAGAAATTCGTAGAAATTGGATCGGTGAATTCGTTGGATGATATTCATCATATAACAGTCATAACCTAGGGCGATACGGCACTAGCTCTAGTTCATAAATATAATGTAGGCATGTATTCCGTAAATAGTAATACGTGCTTATGGAAATAACTTGCATGCCATCTTTTGTCCTACCCTCCCGTGGCAAAGGGGTCCTATTGGAAACTAAGGGATATTAAGGCCTCCTTTTAATAGAGAACCGGAACAAAGCATTAACACACGGTGAATACATCAACTCCTCAAACTACGGTCATCACCGGGAAGTGTCCCGACTATTGTCACTCCGGGGTTGCCGGATCATAACACGTAGTAGGTGACTATAACATGCAAGATCGGATCTAGAACATAGATATAATGGTGATAACATAAACGGTTCAGATCTGAAATCATGGCACCCGGGCCCAAAGTGACAAGCATTAAGCATGACAAAGTCATAGCAACATCAATCTCAGAACATAATGGATACTAGGGATCAGGCCCTAACAAAACTAACCCGATTACATGATGAATCTCTGATATGTCTCCAATGTATCTATAATTTTTGATTGTTCCATGCTGTTATATTATCATTCTTGGATGTTTTACAATCATTTTATATCTTTTTTGGTACTAACCTATTGACATAGTGCCAAGTGCCAGTTGCTGTTTTCTGCATGTTTTTTACATCGTAGGAAATCAATACCAAACGGAGTCCAAACACAACGAAACTTTTTGTGATTTTTTTGGGACCAGAAGTCATCCAGTGGACCGGAGAAGCGCTTGGGGGGGGGGTGCTCCGAGGGGAGCACAATCCAACAGGTCGCGCCAGGAGGCCCAGGCGCGCCCTGGTGGGTTGTACCCACCTCGGGTGCCCCCTGAACAGACTCTTTACTCTATAAATACCATAATATTCCTGAAACCCCAGGGGAGTTGACGAAAATCAATTCCAGCCGTCGCAGAGTCCAGAACCACCAGATCCAATCTAGACACCATCACGGAGGGGTGCATCATGTTCATTGGTGCCTCTTCGATGACGTGCGAGTAGTTCTTTGTAGACCTACAGGTCCGTAGTTAGTAGCTAGATGGCTTCCTTTCTCTCATTTGATTCTCAATACAATGGTCTCTTGGAGATCCATATGATGCAACTCTTTTTGCGGTGTGTTTATTGGGATCTGATGAACTTATAGATTATAATCAGATCTATGTTTTTATCCTTGAAAGTTATTTGAGTTCCTTTGATCTCTTATATGCATGATTGCTTATAGCCTCTTATTTCGTCTCTGATATTTGGGTTTTGTTTGGCCAACTTGATCTATTTATCTTGCAATGGGAAGAGGTGTTTTGTAGTGGGTTCGATCTTACGGTGCTTGATCCCAGTGACAGAAGGGGAACCGACACGTATGCATCATTGCTACTAAGGATACAACGATGGGGTCTGTTTCTACATAAATAGATCTTTTCTACATCATGTCATCGTTCTTATTGCATTACTCCGTTTCTTCATGAACTTAATACACTAGATGCATGCTGGATAGCGGTCGTTGTGTGGAGTAATAGTAGTAGATGCAGGCAGGAGTCGGTCTACTAATCTTGGACGTGATGCCTATATAATGATCATTGCCTGGATATTGCCATGATTATTTGAAGTTCTATCAATTTCCCAACAGTAATTTGTTCACCCACTGTTTGCTACTTTTCTCAAGAGAAGCCACTACTGAAACCTACGGCCCCCGGGTCTCTTTCTCATATTATTTGCCTTTGCCATCTATTTTATTTGCCTTTTATTTTCATATCTATTGAACTAAAAAATACAAAAATACCTTGCTGCAATTTATTTCATTTGGCGTTCGATCTATCAATATTTACAACTCTCTCACGCCCGTTTGCCTATCACTACTAGGGAAAACATTATGCACAGAACTTTAGCAGTAGCGCTTGTTAAAAAAGCACGCTACTGCTATACAGCAGTAGCGGTGCAAAATAAGTGTGCTGCAGATGCATATATATCAGTAGCGTGTCTCAATGAAAACTCGCTACTACTAAAATTCCAACTACTAAGCCGATGGGCTACAATAGTAGTAGTGATCTTTAATAATCAGCGCTACCGCTATATTCTTATAGCAGCGCATTTATGTGTAAAGCGGTACTGCTAACGAAAATAAAATAAAATGTAAAACAAATTGAAAAGAAAATGAAAATGAAAGAAATAGAAAAAGGAGAAAGGAAAAATATAAAATTTAAAGAAAAATAAACGAAAAAGGGAAAAAAGATGAAGGCATAGCAGTAGCGCGTTTGCTAAAACGCGCTATAGCTAACTTAGCTATAGCGTGTTTTCCCTAACGCGCTACCGTTATTTTTGACTTAACGCAAAAACAGTTTCCCCCCGGCCACCACTTCTCCCCCAAATACCTTGCCCCGTCACTTCGCCGTCGTCTCCCCCTCTTCGCCGTGGCCCCCACTTCGCCGCCGTCTCCTGCCGGCGTCGACGCCGCTGAGGGAGTCCTGGATTAGGGGGTATCCGGACAGCCGGACTACATACATCATCTAGACTATTGAAGCGTGAAGATACAAGACTCAAGACTTCTTCCTGTGTCCGGATGGGACTCTCCTTGGCGTGGAAGGCAAGTTTGGCGATCCGGATATTATATTTCTTTCCTTGTAACCGACTCCATGTAAACCCTAGCCCTCTCCGGTGTCTATATAAACCGGAGAGGTTGGTCCTTAGAAGACCGATCACAATTACAATCATACCATCATAGGCTAGCTCTTAGTGTTTAGCCTCTACGATCTCGTGGTAGATCTACTCTTGTACTACTCATATCGTCAATATTAATCAATCAGGAAGTAGGGATTTACCTCCATCGAGAGGGCCCGAACCTGGGTAAACATTGTGTCCCTTGCTTCCTGCTACCATTAGCCTAGACGCACAGATCGGGACCCCCTACCCGAGATCCGCCGGTTTTGACACCGACATTGGTGCTTTCATTGAGAGTTCCTCTGTGTCGTCGCTGCAAGGCTCGATGGCTCCTTCAATCATCGTCAACGACACGGTCCAGGGTGAAACTTTTATCCCCGGACAGATCTTTGTGTTTGGCGGCTTCGCACTGCGGGCTAATTCGCTTGGCCATCTGGAGCAGATCAACAGCTACGCCCCTGGCCACCGGATCAGGTTCGGAAACCTGAACTACATGGCGGACATTCGCGGAGACTTGATCTTCGATGGATTCGGGCCTATGCCAGGAGCACCGGATAGTCACGACGAGCACGTCTTAGACCTGCTGTCGGACAATGCTCGGGATATCACCCCTGCAGAAGCCCCGGACCAAAATCCGGAGGAGGCTGCGTGGCCTAAGGACGGAGGGATGGACCCCGCCCCGCAGGCCGTACACTCATCGGCGGTGGAGCCGAACACAAGCCTCACTTTTGAGGAAGCCTGTGACTCCAGACCCACTCGTGTCCGGTTGTCGGTTCCAGTCCGCACACTCCCGAGCCCGCCAAGCCTGGTTGGGTTCCGGTAATGGAGTTTACCGCTACAGATATCTTCCAGCACTCGCCCTTTGGCGACATGCTGAACTCATTAAAGTCTCTCTCTCTGTTAGGAGGCTCTTGGCCGAACTATGTCCGGCCCGAGTGGAAAGCAGGCGATGAAGGAATTCGTTGCCCACCCACCACCCACTTCATTGCCACGGTTGATGATTTAACCGACGTACTTGACTTCGACTCCGAAGGCATCGACAGGATGGACGATGATGCAGGAGAAGATTCAGAATCTCTGGGGCATTGGAGTGCTACCTCGTCACACGATATATACATGGTGGACACGCCCAAGGAGGATGACGGCGACAATCCGGAAGATAAACCCCCGGGAAAAAGCCAAAACGACGGCGCAGACGCCGCTCATAGTCCAGCAACAGTAAAAATAGCGACAAGAACGATAGAAGGATCGACACCCCAGTCAACTCCGAAGGCAACAATGACCATACAAACCTAGCGATGGAGCAGGACGAGCCAGGTCATGCTGAACACAGTTCGGAGCGGACGCCCGATCACAATGATCCCGAGGGACGAGTTCATCAAACTGCCCCAGGACAAGAATAAAGTCCGGATGACGACGCATTCATCATCCCGGAAACACGCGTGGAACGAGATAACCTCCACAGAAAGCTTATGGCCACCGCAAGAAGTCTAAAGAAGCAGAAGCAATGGCTAAAAGCCGCACAGGAAACACTCAATCGCAGATGGAATAAAGTGCTAGACACTGAAGAAAGATATGGCGACGATCGCCATACAAAGAGCTATCCAAAACGTAAGCTACTGCCAGAATTTGACGACGAGGCCGTTCCACCAAAGAATAACACGACCAGGAGGCCAGACGTACCGCTTCATAACCGCAACAGAGCGGCTACCGACGCCGCGCACGATTTGCGTGAGCACCTGGATAAGAAAGCCGGCGTGGCCAGGTCCATCTACGGATCTAAAGGACACACCCCAGTGAGGGACTATGGTCACCAAAATGATCATACCAACCAAATACCAGTTCAGAATACGCACCGGACACAGCAACAGCCGACGGCATGCCACAACACGTCCAGATATAGAGGGTTTGCCCACCCCCTGTGCTTCATCGAAGAAGTACTGGACCATGAATTTCCACAAGGCTTCAAACCTGTGAACATAGAGGCATACGACGGAACGCGGACCTGTGGGTGCGGATCGAGGATTTTATCCTGCATATTCACATGGCTCGTGGGGACGACCTCCACGCCATCAAATACCTTCCCCTCAAGTTGAAGGGACCAGCTCGACACTGGTTGAAAAGCCTCCCCGAAAATTCAATTGGGAGTTGGGAGGAACTCGAGGACGCTTTCAGGGCCAATTTTCAAGGGACTTATGTCCGGCCTCCGGATGCGGACATAATCCAACAGTCCGGAGAGTTCGCCCGCAAGCTTTGGAACAGATTCCTCACTAAGAAGAATCAAATTGTCGATTGTCCGGATGCCGAAGCCTTAGCAGCATTTAAACACAGCATCCGTGACGAGTGGCTCGCCAGACACCTCGGCCAAGAAAAGCCAAGGACAATGGCAGCCTTAACAAGCCTTATGACCCGCTTTTTGCGGGTGAAGACAGCTGGCTGGCCCGTAAAGGCACCAGTGATCCCAGCACATCCGAAATAAGGGATGGCAACGGGAAGCCACGACGTAATAAAAACAAACGCCAAAACAAGGAAGAGAGCCCGGACAACACAACTGTAAACGCCGAATTCAGGGGATCTCGACCCAATCAGCAAAAGAAGCCACTTAAAGGCAGTAAAGAGGGACCGTCCGGTCTGAACAGAGTTCTGGACAGACTGTGCCAAATTCATGGCACCCCCGACAAACCTGCGAACCACACGCACAGAGAGTGTTGGGTCTTCAAGCAGGCCGGCAAATGAAATGGCGAACACAAGGGAAGGGAAACACCAAGTGAAGGCGAGGATGAACCTCGTTAGCCGAACACTGGGGGACAGAAAAATTCCCACCAGAGGTTAAAATAGTAAACATGATCCACGTGACTCACACATCCACGAGAAGGCACGAACGCGCGTACACTATAGAGCCCATCGTACCCACACCTAACTACTGGATGGCTTGTACGATCACCTTTGATCACACGGACCGCCTAACTAGTATTCGGCATGGAGGATCAATGGCCTTGGTGCTTGACCCAATAATCGACGGATACCATCTCACCCACGTCCTTATGGACGGCGGTTGTAGTCTCAATTTAATATACCAGGACACTGTCCGCAGAATGGGGATAGACCCATCCAGAATCAACCAAAGCAACACCACCTTTGAAGGAGTAATACCAGGCATTGAAGCCTACGGCAGGGGCTCCGTCATACTGGAGGTAACATTCGGCTCCCCAGGCAACTCCAGAAGCGAAGAACTACTCTTCACCATCGCACCCTTCCAAAGCAGCTATCACGCATTGCTTGGAAGAGTGGCCTTCGTCCCCTTCAACGCAATACCGCACTATGCCTACCTTACACTCAAGATGCCCGGTCCACGTGGCGTCATCACCGTTAACGGAAACACAACACACTCTTCACGCGCAGAGGAACACGCGACGGCTCTAGCGACCGAACTCTAAGCGGCCTCCGATACCAAAAAGCATGACTGGTCGTCAAGACCACGGACACGGTTAGACGTGTCCGGCAGCCTGGATACAAATGAACCAGGGCGCCGTATATGTAATCCCATAGAGGACACTAGGGGCTATAAATATTCAACATAGCCCCACACTTGGCTCAACCTTATTGGCAGGCCAACGCCTTACACTTTTACTATCCATCGCATACTTACGTTGTACTCTCCTACACGAGTTTTTCTTTTTTACAGACACAACACGTGTGATACCCTTCTAGGAAACGGCACAACGGAGACAAAGGCACTGACGTGCAGCAGGGCCCCGCTCAAAGGTTTCTTTTTAGATTAAGCCCATGTGTAAACCTTTTATATTGCCTCTTGTTGTTCACACATCCCATGGGTACTACACCCATAGAGGATGCTGCCATTATTGGCATTTCGCCACGACAGATTAACGCACGTACCTGGAGATACAGGGTTTATAATGAAAGGGCATTATTCAGCCCATTTTCTGTTACAAAGTCCGAATACCTTCGGGAGTGTTCGGTGTCACGAGTTTGTCCTTATATGCATCATCTCTGAATCATGTCTTTGGTCAAATGTTGGGTTTTCCTGGCTCCTGGGTTTGCCGCCTTACGTTCCGTTCTTATCGGCTAAGGCGGCCAAAGGAGAACTACTGCGATTGTGCCCTGGTTATTCCGGATGAGCACCTCAGTAGAGAAAGCCGAAAACTGACTGTCATGATACAGCGAGAGACTTTTCAACCACTCGAAGACGTATCGGAATCTTGAGGATCCCTCTGCATTAACGAAGGACCGTTTCCGGGTCATGTACACCCGCACCCGTATTCGTATGCACGCGAAAGTACCAGGGGCTACATATTAGCCCCACCGTTAGACTCCCATGGCTAAGCGAAGGTGTTACAGTTATATAGTCCGATTGCCTAGTTCAACGTGCGATCACCTCCTTAATGGACCAAGACGTTGGATCAAGTGTGATTATGCATATTTTTCACGAACACCCCCGCATTGTATGCGTGGGGGCTGAAGCCAACGACTGCTAACTTTCGGATCACACACACACACACACACACACACACACACACACACACACACACACACACACACACACACACACACACACACACACACACACACACACACACACACACACACACACACACACACACACACACACACATATATATATATATATATATATATATATATATATAGCCTTACAACCTCCTCATGGCATCGATCTGAGGCACGGCCCCAAGGAACTGCTGCACCAAACCAAAGTAACTGTCCGGCTTAGGCCCCCTTAGCCAAAGATGGTCTATTACAGACCGCATTGCAACCCCGGACACCCTGTGAAGCTCCGCCACAGCAGCCATCTTCTCACTTAACGGCAGCGGACGCGCGGGAGCATTGAATTGCGACCAGAAAAGCTTCTCCACTTCTTTATCACCTTGATCCTCGAAAAACTTGGCTATATCAGCGGCACTCTTCGCCAAGTCCGCATACACATCTGCAGGACTCTAGCGTCCACCCAGGGGAGCATACTTCGGATCCCAAAACTTCGTCCGCAGTAAGTAGGAGCCCCCAGCTGCAATTTTACTGGCCTGTTGAAGCTCCTCCCGCACACCGCTGACCTCGGTCCGCATCTCCTTGGTGGCATTAAGTGCCTTGTTCAGGTCGGCCGAATTAGCCTTATTCTCCTTTTCAAGGAGTTCATACCGGTCGGCGGCATTTTTCAACTCCACAACCATTTCAGCTATCTTTTCCTCGCTTCGGCGATGAGCAGCCTGTTCGGCTCTCAATTCTTCGGCCGCCTTTAGGGAAGCCACACTGCTAACCCGACCTTGCTCCTTGGACTGGGCAAGTTCCGCCCTTAGGGCTTCCACGGCAGCAGCACCATCTGCATTCCAAGCATATGTATCTATTTATAATGTCCATTGTGTAACTTTCGTATGTATAATGTGCTTTACACACACAACATGAACTATACTCACGTTTATATTCGATTGCTAAAGCGATGCATTATCTGGAGTTCAAAATACTAACTATGTGGATCAATTGTGTCGAATAATAACATAGACATGCTCAAATTTGATAGAATCTAGATGTCTGATGGATCAATGACCGCTCCTTACGTGAATTGCAAATATCATGATCCCATCCTAATATTTGGATACAATTTATATCTCTAATCAATGTGTAGAGCAGTCTTTTACGTGTAGTTTCACTCTCCATCGATGGTCTCTCACACATGCTCACACACTCTCTCCCGAGGTGTCTTTCTCGCACACATGCTCTAGATATAACCCTCCCTCCCTCTCGTAACCATTTACAACTGTTTTCACTAACCTTTATCACAAGCACTCTTCCTCTCGCAAACATACACACGCACAATCCTCATCGACCCTTTCTATATACATGGACCTGCCTACGTGTCTCATGTACGCACATTATCTTTACTTTGTCTCTCACGCATTGTCTCACACCTCTCTTCCTAATCGTGAGTATGATTCTAGCAGAGCATTTTGTAGGATGCCCCTTAAAGTTAGGTTGGATGAATAGTAATATCAGAGATAAAGGGGTTACCTTAGTACGAGAACCTAGGGTTACAAATCCTAGATGGCTTTGTCAGTGGACACAGAGTCCTTCACAATTCTGCTATCTTTGTCTTGTATGACTAGTCATCCATGGGTCTTCCTAAATGTGTCATGGGCCGACCAATGTGGCGCAGGACGGAACCAAACGAAGGGCCTCACCTCGACCCACCGGACCTCACGCGGTGACACACCCTCTGCCCTCACGTCTCATTATCTTCTCACACCCACACATACCAACACAAACACCACACACACAGAAAATTTCTCCTGGTGCCTCTATTCCCTCTCCCCTTGCATATACACACTCAAGGGAATGGAATCTCTTATCATGACGTCATATTCGTCTCTCTCTCTCTAGACCACTCTCATTTCTCGTGCTATCTCTCCCTCCCCCACCCCCCCCCCCCCGGTCGGCCCCTCTATCCATTTCTCTCTCGAATACGTAATACACACACATACCTCTCTAGGCCCCGCCAAATGCATCAACTACACATTCACACATGTTACATCACGTACCTCATTGATCTAAAAAGCCCTCTCTTCACATTTATTTTGCCTACAACATTCCTTTTGAATAAAGTGTGGCCAAAAAATTATTTTAGAGTTTCTACATATATACAACATTACAAAGTTATATGGAGGAGTACGAACGCTAATTTGCATTGCATGGTGCCCACAATGATATTTATTCCGCACTGTGAATTTGTATATTTTTATATTATATACAAAGTTAGTCATAATAAATAGAAACGAAGAGCATCTCTCTCTCCATCACATACACCCCCCTGTACGCCCCTTTCACGTATGCACACAAAACTATCTCCAGGTCCTCTAAAAGTAAGCCCCCAGAAAATTCACGCGTGTTTCATCTTTCTGTCGCGATATATGCAATGACGATCATTGTATTTGAAGCGAAAGCACGATACATACATTGGACTTCATAATCCACTCATTACGGTCACCGTTTACGTTTTGTGGTTATTATACAGTCACGGGCTCACTTTACAACTCTGTATTTGCTCATGACATGACTAGTTGACCAGTTAAACGCTCCACGTGGCACCTCTAGTATTGCATCACATTATCTCACTACCATCGTGCCCACCTGTCGACTTGTATCTACTCTACATCTACACTCTTATAAAATACATAAAATACACTCTTATAAAAAACAGAGCTGGTGATGATGGTGTGCCTGCCATCCTGCAATATAGGCCGTCCGATTTATATCTGACGGATAGGAAAGAAACTATGGCAATTTTGCAAAAAGGTACCCACACAGCTCTCCACATTTGCAAATAAGGCCTTCCCTCGTTCATCCTTTTCTCTCACAAGATAAACAAGTCATACAAATGCATCTTGATGTTACATGCAACGCACGTGCAACAAACGACAAAAAATATTTTGACGGTGGTTCGAAGTCATGACCGCGGGCACAGCGGACAAGGTGGCCTTGTATTGGTATGCTGAGCCGTCTGTTTTAACACACATGAGCTGGTGTGGTGATTATACACACACGCATGCATGCACACGAACTGCATCCATGCAACACACTCACACAAACACATGCACCCACGCACGCACGCAACACTACCACGTACACACGCAGCCACGCATGCACGCATGCATGCACACACCAGTACACCACACGACCAACACACACTCTCACGCTCAAGTGCTCAACCTACACGTGGATGCGCACACATCAGGCCCTGACAGACACATACACAACCAGGTGATTCCCGCGCACGGGTTGGAGCCTTGTCGCGCGTGCGTAAATTTGTGTTTATCTGACCTTTTCCCTATGCGAACTGACAAGTGGGACCCACAAGGAACGTGGTCAATTTAACTAGTCAACATGGCGCCACACAGACTATTTGGCCGGTCAACAGAGTGCAATCCGATGCTGAACTGTGAGCAAGTGACTGGATAATCACCGCAAAACGTATATAGTGACCGTAATCTGCTTATTTTGAAGTTCGGTGACCGTATTACGCTTTTCTCTCTGTAGGCCCTCCAAAACTACATCTCTACACGTTCTCGCATGTTACATCTAACAACTATGCAATACAACACTACTACTACACTCTAACACAATAAATTATATGTGTTTTTAGTTTTACTAGATATCATATTGTTACTTATAATTATTCACTTTGCATACATTAAAATTGCCTTTGAAATGTATGGCCAGTATCATCTACCGCGCGGGAAAAATCCCGCCCTTTTCTGTTTAATCAGGTTTGTATCGATGGATTGTGCGAAACAACAAAACTATAGTACTATACAGTACAAGTGATAGTTCACTGGGCCGTCGTGTCGTCTACTCCTCCATCGTAAGAGTGGAGCGCTCTCTTTCATAAATCTTCTAGTCCCTTTCGCCAACATGTGGGACATCAAGCTACCGGGTCCACGTGCCATACCGGAATACAGTGCAGAGCAGCCGGGGTGAAGCACCCCAGTCATGGCGCCGGCGTAGTAATGAGCAATGAGGCGTCAAATCACAAAGCTGCACCTTTCCAGCAGTTAAGTTGGAGGGACGAAGTAATAATGCTAAAAAAAGAAGTTGGAGGGATGAAGCAACCATCATTTCACTCGTTGTTGAATCCGCTTCTCCCTCATCTTCTTCAACTTAACCACGTTTTGCTTCTGCCATTGTTCTGCCTCATGTGGGACGCGGATCCGCTTGGTAAAGCACTGACACGTGGGACCGCATGTTAGAAAACCACCATCCGCGCGACAAAATCATCTCCGTTTTACTAATCTTGATTCTATAATTTTTTAGATCAATATAATTGAGATTTGTATAGATAGCACACAGGAGCAAAACCAAGTGGTACAGTTAAGGGCATCCACAATGTGTAGCCAAATGTGAAAATAGCTTTTGGCATCATGGGAACCATTGTGGACGGTGTTGCCAAAGCCAAAAAGATGGAACCGAAGCTCCCTGATTGATTGATTGAAGGAATAGAAAAATGCAACGTATCTCCTCTTTCTCCCAGGCTTGGACGCATGTAGTAAAGTATAGAGCACAGAGTCTACTCCCCTATCCTTCTATCACAAATCACAAAGCAGTGAGGCATCAAATCACAAAGCACAGACGAAGCAACCATCATTTCACTCTTCGCTGACTCCGCTTCTCCATTGTCTTCTTCGAGAAACCATCTCACCGCACTAGTACTCCTAGTAGTAGTACTAGTAAAGGACTTCCTGGATGCAAATAAGGCGGTTGTCTCGGCTTCCAGGCGGCACTTGCGAACGACTTACCGTGGTCTCCCTCAATGGTGTTCTCCGTCGAACGCACTTCGCCAAACCACAAAAAAAAATCGTCGACGTCACCGCAATAGGGAAGGAAGTCAAATATAGTTACTACCTCTATTTTTTTGTACACAAGGCCAGTATTATCAAAATTACAATTTGGAAAGGGCCACTAACACTAATCTAGGCAAAATTTATGGGGTTAGCAACCAAGGACATTAATATCCCCTGCATGCATGCGGAAGTGAGAAGGTTGGTTTGCATGGCGCTGCATTAATCAAGCGATGATGAGTGAGATGGTTAGCTCTTTGGTCTTTCGAGAAAAAAATATGCATTAATTGACATGTGAAACGAGGATTTGTATCGATTAAATCCCGCGAAGGAAAACCCCTCCTTTCTTTTTTAACACTAGTACTCCTAGTACGTATGTACATATCCTGTTTGGGTCTAGGCCTTGCTTTGCCAAACTTCGCCACACATTATTTGCCAAGCTTGCCTAAAGTTTTCAAAATGAGAAGGAGGTACACTTGTGCACGGCTGTCGCGGTCGCACCACACCCTCACACGGTCGCTCCTGCATGCCGCGGTCGCACCGCACCCTCACACAGTCGCTCCTGCACGCCGTAAACCCAACCAAGGGAACGCACCCTCATTGACACGTGCTGTCGCATGTGAACAAACCAAACTCAGCCATCCTATCGCTGACACATAATTTTCGTTCATAGAGTATGTTTATCCAAACACATGTTGGGGAGTATCCGTACGGCCCGTGCGGTGGTCTGTTGGGGAAGAAGAAGAGGTGAGGAAGAAGGAAAGAAGGGTCAGGAGACGTAGGATATTCATCCAACCGCCTGAAATGGTAGACTAACCCAAGTCAGGCGACTTGCATAACAAATATAGGAGTATGTTTTTACACAACAAAAGATCCATAAAAACAACAACATAAAGAAAAACTATCACTGCTCGAGGAAAGGGACGGCCTCGTCGTCTTTGGCTGCCGGCGCGAACCAGCCGTCGCTGCCGACATGTGTCTCCACACTGTGGTTGTCCTCGGCCTCCAGCTACTCGTTCCAGCGGAGCGTGCGGGCGCTCTGCACGGACGAGAGCACAGCCCGGTTCAAGTCGAGGACGTCCGGTTCCTCCTGAAGGAGGGCCTCGATGGCAGCGGCATCCACGCGCTCCGCGTCGAGTCGAGCCTCCGCCGCCCGGTTCAAGTCCAGGACGTCCGGTTCCGCTTGCAGGAGGGCGTCGATGAGAGCGGCATCCGCGCGCTCTGTGTCGAGTCGAGCCTCTGCCGCCCGGTTCATGTCCAGGACGTCGGGTTCCGGCTGCAGGAGGGCCTCGATGGCAGCGGCATCCGCGTGCTCCGCCTCAAGTTGAGCATCCGCCGCCCGGTTCACATCCACGACGTCCGGTTCCGCCTGCAGGAGAGCCCTGATGGCAGCGGCATGCGCGTGCTCCGCGTCGAGTTGAGCCTCCGTCTCCCGGTCCTCCTTTAGTATCTCCATGTTGAACCGCTGGTCCGCCTGCACCATGGGGGACTCGGAGGCCGGCACGAAGTCGACGTCCATCGTCTCATAACCATTGGGGGACTTCTGCGCCGCGACCTCCGCAGTGAACATTGGATCGGCTTCCTCCTCCCCGTAGCTTGGCTCCAGAGAACTCGGGGATTGGCCCGCCGCAAAGCGAGCTTGGGAACGGAGGTCTGTGGCGCCGACCCCCGCCGCGATTTCTGCATGGTGCTCCGGCGTCAGCATCTTGTAGTAAGTGATTTTGCGGCGCACCATGGCTTTCGGGCGAACTAGGGGACGCTTGATGCGGGCTAGGGGATCAAAATGTGGGGGAATGGGCTGGAGATTTGGTGTGGTTTTAGAGCAGTGGCTGGCGTAGGCCGAGCAGTGAAGGTTCTGGTGTGAATAGTGGTTCCGGTGACGACCGGTCAATCGGTTTTGACTGTACATCGCTCTTGTCGCGTTCGCGTTGTAGCCCGGCACGCTGGACCCTCCACGTCGCTCACTGAATGGAACGTGCTTCGTCTTGCGTTTTCGCTCACTTGTGGGAGCGCAGTTGAGAGCAAACTGACGTCCCTCCCGCTCCCCCGCCCGCGTCATTTATTATACCACCACTCCCTCCGTTTTATGCGGAGTAAATATAAATAGAGGGAGTATACTACGGATGAGGATCCCCTGACGTGGCCGAACCCATTGAGTAACCGACATACGGGGCCTAGCAAGCATGGGGTCCGCCAGTAAGTGACCGAAAGGGAGGGTAAGGCAGGGATACCTACGTCAGAGGATCCACTTCCAATATACTACTTTGACCAAATGTTAGAGTAATAATATATGACATGCAACTTACACAAATGTTAGAGTAATAATATATGACATGCAACTTACACAAAGCGTACATGGTCTAATGCGTTTTTCGAGGCTAACTTTGACCGAATGTTAGAGTAATAATATATGACATGCAACTTACACAAAGCATACGGTCAATTTCGTATGTGAAAGGAGTTTCCAATGATATAATTTTCACATTATACATCTCATGTACAATTAATCTTGTCAATAGTCAAATTGGAAACCATCTCGAGTACAAATCTAGGAGTACGTACGAATCTAACAATATTGATTGGGCGTTGTTGAATGTTCATACCTTCTTGATCATAGTAGAGATACTTTGACTACACATAAAACTTATATGTAAAGTAGAAAGGATAGGAGGGAGTATATTGTACGTTCAAAAACGAAACGAACATTGAAATCCCTTTCAGCAAGGTATTTTCTGCAAGTACTGAAATAAGTGGTAACAGATAGTTTTGTGATAAGGTAAATTGTAACGAGCAACAAGTAACAAAAGTAAATAAGGTGCAGCAAGGTGGCCCAATCATTTTGGTAGCAAAGGACAAGCCGGAACAAACTCTTATAATAGGAAAAGCGCTCCCGAGGACACATGGGAATATCGTCAAGCTAGTTTTCATCACGCTCATATGATTCGCGTTCGGTACTTTGATAATTTGATATGTGGGTGGACCGGTGCTTGGGTGCTGTTCTTACTTGAACAAACATCCCACTTATGATTAACCTCTATTGCAAGCATCCGCAACTACAACAAAAGTATTAAGGTAAACCTAACCATAGCATGAAACGTATGGATCCAAATCAGCCCCTTACGAAGCAACGCATAAACTAGGGTTTAAGCTTCTGTCACTCTAGCAACCCATCATCTACTTATTACTTCACAATGCCTTCCTCTAGGCCCAAATAATGGTGAAGTGTTATGTAGTCGACGTTCACATAACACCACTATAGGTTAGACAACATACATCTCCTCAAAATATCAAACGAATACCAAATTCACATGACTACTAATAGCAAGACTTCTCCCGTGTCCTCAGGGACAAACGTAACTACTCACAAAGCATATTCATGTTCATAATCAGAGGGGTAATAATATGCATAAAGGATCTGAACATATGATGTTCCACCAAGTAAACCAACTAGCATCAACTACAAGGAGTAATCAACACTACTAGCAACCTACTAGCACCAATCCCGGACTTGGAGACAAGAATTGGATACAAGGGATGAACTAGGGTTTGGAGATGAGATGGTGCTGGTGAACATGTTGATGGAGATTGCCCTCTCCCAATAAGAGGAGCGTTGGTGATGATGATGGCAATGATTTTCCCCTCCCGGAGGGAAGTGTCCCCGGCAGAATAGCTCCGCCGGAGCCCTAGATTGGTTCCGCCAAGGTTCCGCCTCGTGGCAGCGGAGTTTCGTCCCGTGAGATTGCTTATGATTTTTTTCTCATCGAAAGAGCTCATATAGGAGAAGATGGGCATTGGAGAGCCACCAGGGGGCCCATGAAGTAGGGGGGCACGCCCAGGGGGGAGGGCGCGCCCCCACCCTCGTGAGCAGGGTGTGGGCCCCCTGGCCTTCATCTTTGCTGACGATTTTTCTTTAGTTATTATAAGGTATTCCGTGGAGTTTCAGGACTTTTGGAGTTGCGCAGTATAGGCCTTCAATATTTGCTCCTTTTCCAGCCCCGAATTCCAGCTGCTGACATTCTTCCTCTTCATGTAAACCTTGTAAAATAGGAGAGAATAGCCATAAGTATTATGACATAACGTGAAATAACAGCCCATAATGCGATAAATATCGATATAAAAGCATGATGCAAAAGTGACGTATCAACTCCCCCAAGCTTAGACCTCGCTTGTCCTCAAGCGAAAAGCCGATAACAATAAATATGTCCTCATGTTTAGAGGTAGAGGCGTCGATAAAAATAAATATACGGACATGAAGGCATCATGATTATTCTCATAGCAGCAACATATATTGATTTGACATATGATTACTTATGTTCAATTGATGATGTTTTCACAAAGCCAAAGTATGAATCATAAACCTTATTGAGCACCAACAAATTATACCCTCAGTCATTGAAGCAATTGCAATTTATCATAACATCGGAAAGAGTCTATGTCAGAGCTTAAAAGCAAGTCCACATACTCAACTATCACTTAGTCCTTCATAATTGCTAACACTCACGCAATACTTGTGGTTACGGAGTTTTAACCGGACATAGAGAAAGATAGGGGCTTGTAGTTTTGCCCCACAACCTTTTACCTCAAGGGTAATGTCAACAATAATAATTCATGCTCCCCCACATCTAATTATATATATATATATATATATATATATATATATATATATATATATATATATATATATATATATATATATATATATATATCATGTTCTTTCCAACATGCTGGGCTTGCCAAAGGATAAAATGAAAAGGAAAGGTGAAGATCACCGTGACTCTTGCATAAGGTAGAGGATAATAATAAAAGATAGGCCCTTCGAGAGGGAAGCAGAGGTTGCCATGCGCTTTCATGGTTGGATGCACAAAATCTTAATGCAAAAGAACGTCACTTTATATTGCCCTTGTGTGTGGAACTTTATTATGCAGTTAAATCGCTTTTATTACTTCCACAACAAGTTCATACAAAGCTTATTTCTCTGCACTAATAAGTCATGCATATTTAGAGAGCAATTTTTATTGCTTGCACCGATGACAACTTACTTGAAGGATCTTACTCAATCCATAGGTAGATATGGTGGACTCTCATGGCTAAACTGGTTTAAAGGTATTTGGAAGCACAAGTAGTATCTCTACTTGGTGCTGAGAATTTGGCTAGCATGAGGGGGAAAGGCAAGCTCAACATGTTAGGAGATCCATGACAATATACTTTATCTCAGATATAAGAAAACATAACTCATTACGTTGTCTTCCTTGTCCAACATCAACTCTTTAGCATGTCATATTTTAATGAGTGTTCCCACTCATAAAAGATGTCATTGATAATATATCTATATGTGAAACCTCTCTCTCCTTATTACTTCCTATTAATTGCAACGATGACCGAAACTATATTTGCCAACTCCCAACAACTTTTAATCATCATACTCTTTCTATGTGAAGTAATTACTTTCAATAAGACCAATATGAACTCTTTGTTTCTTTTTATTCTTTTCTTTTATTCACTCAAGATCATGGCAAAGTAATCAAGCCCTTGACTCAACACTAATCTTTATTATATATAGCTCACGGACTCAATTGCATAGAGGGATCATAAAGCAAAACTTCAAAACTAGATCATGCCATGAATTTATTCTACTATATCAAGATACTACTAATAGGACCGAACTACGAAAAACGGTAAAGATAGGTGTTGTGATGGTGATACGATACCGGGGCACCTCCCCCAAGCTTGGCAGTTGCCAAGGGGAGTGCCCATACCCATGTGATTATGTATCCTTCTTTGTTGTTGGCAGTGGAGGAGTTGTTGATGATGCAAGCTTGTCGTCCACCTTCCATGGCATAGGCTCACCCTCATAGAGGGATGATCAAGTCTCCGGAATCCTCAAATCTGCAACGGAAACAGCTCGAAACAAAAACAGAGGATATTTGCGTGATACGGTCGTCAAGACCTTCGGGAGAATATATAATGAATTTTTACCGACCAAAATACGTATCGTGCAAGAAAACGGAGTCCGGAGGGCACACGAGGTGCTCATGAGGTAGGGGGGCGCGCCCAGGGGGGTAGGGCGCGCCCTCCACCCTCATGAAGGCCTCGTGTCCTTCCCGGACTTCCACTTATTTTTCTATTTTTCTAAATATTCCAAAACGGAGAAATATTGCCTTATAAATTGTTTTGGAGTCGGTTTACTTACCGTACCACATACCTATTCCTTTTCGGAGTCTGAAACGGTCTGGAAAGTGTCCCTTATGTATTCCTCCGGGGTTACGGTTTCAATAATATTAGTTTCAACATTTATAGGATTACCTGAGATATAGTGTTTGATCCTTTGACCGTTTACCACCTTCGGATTTGTGCGTGCGAAGTTTTTGATTTTTATGGCACCGAAACGATAGACCTCCTCGATAACGTAAGAACCTTCCCATTTGGAGAGAAGTTTTCCTGCAAAAAATCTTAAACGAGAGTTGTATAGCAATACATAATCACCTACATTTAAGCTCACGCTTTTGTATCCTTTTGTCATGCCATTTTTTAAGTTTTTCTTTAAACAACTTGGCATTTTCATAGGCTTGGGTTCTCCATTCTTCAAGTGAGCTAATATCAAATAACCTCTTCTCACTGGCAAGTTTGAAATCATAGTTGAGCTCTTTAATAGCCCAATATGCCTTATGTTCTAGTTCGAGAGGTAAGTGACATGCTTTTCCATAAACCATTTTATACGGAGACATACCCATAGGATTCTTATATGCAGTTCTATAGGCCCATAACGCATCATCAAGTTTATTGAACCAATTCTTTCTAGACCTATTAACAGTCTTTTGCAAAATTAATTTGAGCTCTCTATTACTCAATTCTACTTGACCACTAGACTGCGGGTGATATGGAGATGCAATTCTATGATTAACATCATATTTAGCAAGCATTTTACGGAAAGCACCATGAATAAAGTGTGAACCACCATCAGTCATTAAATATCTAGGGACTCCAAACCTCGGAAAAATAACTTCCTTAAGCATTTTAATAGAAGTATTATGATCAGCACTACTAGTTGGAATAGCTTCTACCCACTTAGTAACGTAATCAACAACAACTAAAATATGAGTGTATCCATTAGAAGCAGGAAAAGGTCCCATATAATCAAAGCCCCAAACATCAAATGGTTCAATAACAAGTGAATAATTCATAGGCATTTCTTGACGTCTACTAATATTACCAATTCTTTGACATCTATTATATACATAATACAGAAGACAAATAAGACACCACGTTCTTCCACATAAGCTAAAATAATATACATCGTTGATTCGTAATATTTACGGCTGAGATTTAAAGATATTACGTTACGCACAGAAGTTATATATGTTGAACCGACATAATACAGAAGACAAATAAGACACCACGTTCTTCCACATAAGCTAAAATAATATACATCGTTGATTCGTAATATTTAGGGCTGAGATTTAAAGATATTACGTTACGCACAGAAGTTATATATGTTGAACCGACACGTACAAGGTGCATGAATAAGAAGTCTGAAAACAATGAAAAAAGAAAAGAAAACTACAACCATGTTTTCCTAAAAACAGGTTGCCGCAGACAAACATATGCACGTGTTAGATTCCAGTACATGTACGGGGTGGAAGCATTGCATGTCCTAATAGCAGGAAAGAAAAGAAGGGAAGAGAAAAGTGTTGGCTACATACGTAAAGAAACCTACAACTAAACTTCTCTAAAAAAAGGTAGTCCGAGAGACACGCACGTCTTAGAGTCCAACACACATACGGGGTGACAGTGTTGCATGTCCTAATCGGTCAGAAAAGAAGGGAGAGAAGGAAGTGCCGCCAGTTCTAAAAAAAAGTGCTGCCATGTATACGCGCTACAAGCAAAAATAAATAAAAAAAGTGCTGCCAGTTCTAAAAAAAAAGTGCTGCCATGTATGCGTGATACAAGCAACCAGAAAAATGAATTATTGTTGAGATAAAATTTGGAAAGGATCCATGTTGAATGCGTTGATATATCGCCTTTCTCTTCAAATCGAATACATTGACACGTATTAAAATATCTTTTTTTCATGCAACTCAACACGCGTGGGATAAGATCCATTTTCTTTGTATTTTATTAAAAAGCCCATTTGTATATTCATCATCTCTCTTAATAGGCGCAGTATCTAAATTAAAAGTTCTCTAGACAAAAGTCACTCCTGATCTATTTCTCAAAATAGTCACGCCCGATCTTAACCCAAAAGAAGCAATATCATGCTCTTAATACATGAAAAAAAATACATGGATGATACGTAAAAAAGGCTATCGTAAAAATACCTTTGCAAGGATTTTTTTTGCATGATCCTAAAAAGAGAATGTGTTTCTTTTTCACAATTCCAAAAAGAATAAAATGGAAATGTCAACGGTGGACTACGTATTCAGTTAGACAGAATCATCTTATTCATCAGTTATATCCTGAACACTAATTATAATGGTCCGACCTAAAGACAACATATCATAAAATTATAAGTTCTCTAGACAAAAGTCACTCCGGATATGTTTCTCAAAAAAAGTCACGCTGGATCTTAACCCAAAAGAAGCAATATCATGCTCTTAATACATGGATGATACGTAAAAATACCTTTGCAAGGATTTTTTTTGCATCATCCTAAAAAGAGGATGTGCTTCCTTTTCACAATTCCCACAAGAAAAAAAATGGAAATATCAAGTGTGGCGTGCATATTCAGTTAGACAAAATCATCTCATTCATCAGCAATATCCTGGACACTACTTCTAATGCTCCGACCTAAAGACAACATATCATAAAATATTCATGTGAAAAAACTAGGATTCTGAAACGCATGGCAAGAAGGATTAGCGGGTCGGACTCAATTACATGTGCTGATCTAATGGCGACATCATGGGCCACCTTAGTAAATGGAACATCTGTTATGTTTCTTCTTCAATCAGGCACGGTCTAGGAAAAAGTGTACTCATGTAGGAAACAAAAATTAGAGAACCATTGAGTTTGTTTCTTCGACCATAAGCTGCACATGACAACAAACTTTAACTAACATTTAATGTACGCACTGGTGACACAACTTGCACAATAAATCTATTAGCTAGAAGGCCATCTCGAGCAATTGGCACATGTATTGGATAATGCAATGGCATCTCACTGAATACACTTTGCGAAAAAATAATTATATACCACCATATAGAATTACTAATTTTTGTATCAGTTAAATGGATGTATATGAAAAATAATATCACCATATAGTGCCTTGGATCTATCGACACCAACTACAATGATATGGGCTGAGTCTATGAACTAGAGTGTCGTCAAAAGGATGTAACATTGTGTCATGCCAGCAAATATAAGAGTTGGAGCACAAATCATGTCAAGTATGTGATAAGTTTCATAGTATGCCTAAGAATACAACTAGGTGCGAATACCATCCATGGACATGATCATAAAATATACGAGTTGTTTGAAGACTTATGGAGCTTTAATGATTTAGAAAATTCAATGAGCATGCCCCAATAAAATACACTGCTAGATATCCAGGCCATAACACATATTTCAGATGGATCCATATTATAAACGAAATATTTCACTGCTCATGAGCCTGTGAGGAAGAAAACATATGTTTAGATTATGTTCTTTGTTCTCAAATCCCAGAAAGATACTTTGGAAATATTGTAATAAGCTGCTTTCAATTTGATATATGTGTGATCAAGCTTTACTAACATTGTCAATTTTAGAAAATATAAAAATTAGATTAGCCAACAAAATATATAGTTTTATATTTCATGGATTATTTCTTTAGCCTTATTGAGATTATTATTTTGTACAAACATCCATAGATAAAATAATGGACAGAATTATGTACCAGAAAAATCAAATTCTAAGATGATGTACATAACAGTATGTAAGCCAAGCAAACACACATGTCATTAAAATAAGAAAAAAAAGGTCTACAACTATCTCCATTATTAGATAGTTGACTTAGTCCAATAATACATGTACAAGGTGCAGGCATTATATATGTGCATATATGTACATAATATAATTGGTTTGTCACAAATATTTTAGAAATGGTACAATCATTTGGTAATATACAAAAGTGCATATTTATACAATAATAATGAGCAAAGCTACCCACTGAAAAAAAAATCCAAATACAAAATGGCAACTTTGACAATACTTAATCTAGCCGCGCAAATGCGCGGGCCACACCACTAGTTCATCACAAGACAAAACAAACTTACGGGCATCCTTGAAGAGAGTAGGCCAATAAAAACCAGATTGCAATACCTTATGTGCAGTTCTATCTCCAGCATGGTGTCCTCCATAAGCTTCGGAGTGGCACTTGCGTAGGATCTGTTCCTGTTCATGCTCAGGTACACAACGTCTAATAACACCATCTACTCCATCTTTATAAAGATGTGGATCATCCCAAAAGTAATGTCTCAAATCATAAAAGAACTTTTTATTTTGTTCGTATGTGAAGCTAGGTGGTATAAATTTAACAGCAATATAATTAGCATAATAAGCATACCATGGAGTGCTACGAGAAGTGCTTATGACATTTAATTGTTCATCAGGAAAGCTATCATCAATAGGTAGTGGGTCATCAAGAACATTCTCTAACCTAGATAAGTTGTCTGCAACGGGGTTCTCAGCTCATTTTCTATCAACAATATGCAAATCAAATTCTTGCAGCAAGAGAACCCATCTAATAAGTCTAGGTTTATCATCTTTCTTTTCCATAAGATATTTAATAGCAGCATGATCAGTGTGAATAGTTACTTTAGAATCAACAATATAGGGTCTGAATTTATCACAAGCAAATACAACTGCTAAAAGTTCCTTTTCAGTAGTAGCATAATTTGTTTGAGCATTGTCTAGAGTCTTACTAGCATAATGGATAACATTTAATTTCTTATCAGCTCTTTGCCCTAGAACAACACCTACAGCATAATCACTAGCATCACACATAATTTCAAAAGGTAAATTCCAATTAGGTGGCCGAACAACAGGTGCAGATACTAATGCTTTCTTAAGTATTTCAAATGCTTCTACACAATCATCATCAAAGACAAATGGTACATCTTTTTGTAATAAATTAGTCAGAGGCCGAGAGATTTTTGAGAAGTCCTTAATGAACCTCCTATAAAATCCGGCATGACCAAGGAAACTTCTTATACCTTTGATGTCCTTGGGACATGGCATCTTTTCAATAGCATCAACATTGGCTTTATCAACTTCAATACCTCTTTCAGAAACTTTGTGCCCCAAGACAATACGTTCATTAACCATAAAGTGGCACTTTTCCCAATTCAAGACAAGATTAGTTTCTTCACATCTCTGCAAAACTCGATCAAGATTGCTCAAGCAATCATCAAAAGAGGAACCATAGACGGAAAAATCGTCCATGAAAACCTCACAAATCTTTTCACAAAAATCAGAGAATATAGCCATCATGCATCTTTGAAAGGTAGCAGGTGCATTACATAAACCAAAAGGCATACGTCTATAAGCAAAAGTACCAAAAGGGCATGTAAAAGTAGTCTTTGATTGATCTTTAGCCGACACAGGTATTTGAGAGAAACCGAATAACCATCTAGAAAGCAATAATGTGTATGTTTGCATAATATTTCTAGAATTTGATCAATAAAAGGTAAGGGTAATGATCTTTCTTAGTAGCTTTATTTAATTTATGGAAATCAATTACCATCCTATAACCTGTGATAATTCTTTGCGGAATCAATTCATCTTTATCATTAGGGACAATAGTAATACCTCCCTTCTTAGGGACACAATGGACATGACTTACCCACTGACTATCAGCAACGGGATAAATTATACCTGCCTCCAGAAGCTTGAGTATTTCTTTTCTTACCACTTCTTTCATTTTAGGATTCAAACGTCGTTGAGGATCATGAACTGGTTTGGCATCCGCTTCCAAATTTATTTTATGCTGACATAGAGTGGGACTAATGCCCTTGAGATCATCAAGAGTATATCCAATAGCGGCACGGTGCTTCTTCAGAGTTTTCAATAATCTTTCTTCTTCATGCTCTGAAAGGTTAGCACTAATAATAACAGGATATATTTTCTTTTCATCAAGATAAGCATATTTAAGATTATCATGCAACGGTTTAAGCTCAAACACGGGATCACCCTTGGGTGGAGGAGGATCCCCTAGGATTTCAACAGGCAAATTATGTTGCAGAATAGGTTCCTGTTTAAAGAATACTTCATCTATTTCCCTTCTTTCATTCATGAACATCTCATTTTCATGGTCTAGCAAATAATGTTCTAAAGGATCACTAGGAGGCACGGCAATAGAAGCAAGACCAATAATTTCATCCTTACTAGGCAATTCTTCCTCACGATGTTGTTTACTAAATTTAGAGAAATTAAACTCATGAACCATATCATCCAAGCCAATAGTAACAACATTCTTTTTGCAGTCTATCGTAGCATTAACAGTATTCAAGAAGGGTCTACCAAATATAATGGGACAAAAGCTATTTTGTGGAGAACCAAGAACAAGAAAATCAGCGGGATATTTGGTTTTCCCACACAAGACTTCAACATCTCTAACAATTCCCATTGCAGATATAGTATCTCTATTGGCAAGTTTAATTGTAACATCAATATCTTCTAACTCAGCAGGTGCAATTTCATGCTTAATTTCTTCATACAAGGTAATAGGTATAACACTAGCACTAGCACCCATATCACATAAGCCATGATAACAATGATCTCCTATTTTAACAGAAATAACAGGCACGCCTACCACAGGTCTATGTTTATCTTTAGCACAAGGTTTAGCAATTCTAGCAGTTTCACCACAGAATTGAATAACATGCCCATCAATATTATCAGACAAGAGATCTTTAACAATAGCAATATTAGGTTCTACTTTGACTTGCTCAGGAGGTGTATAAGTTCTAATATTGCTTTTACGAACAACAGTTGAAGCTTTAGCATGATCCTTTACTCTAACAGGGAAAGGTGGTTTCTCAACATAAGAGGTGGGAACAATAGGATCATTATAAGTGATAGTCTTTTCTTCAACTTTAATAGGTGCAGCTACTTTTACTTCTATGGGAGGATGATATTTAAACCACTTCTCCTTAGGGAGATCAACATAAGTAGAAAAAGATCCACAGAAAGAAGCTACTATCTCAGATTCAAGTCCATATTTAGTGCTAAACTTACGGAAAATATCGGTATCCATAAAAGATTTAACACAATCAAACTTAGGTGTCATACCTGACTCCTTACCTTCGTCGAGGTCCCAATCTTCAGAGTTGCGTTTAATTCTATCCAATAAATTCCATCTAAATTAAATAGGCTTCATCATAAAAGAGCCATCACAAGAAGTATCGAGCATGGTTTGATTATTATGAGAAAGCCGAGCATAAAAACTTTGCATAATCACTTCTCTTGCAAGATCATGATTGGGGCATGAATATTACATTGATTTAAGCCTCCCCCAAGCTTGAGCGATGCTTTCTCCTTCGCGAGGCCAAAAATTATATATATAATTGCGATCACGATGAACAAGATGCATAGGGTAATACTTTTGATGAAATTCCAATTTCATCTTTTATAGTTCCATGATCTCGTATCATCACATAGTCTATACCATGTCAATGCGTCTCCCTCCAAAGATAAAGGGAAATCCTTCTTCTTAACAACATCATCGAGTATACCTGCAAGCTTAAATAGTCCACAAATATCATCCACATAGCGTAGATGCTCGTCAGGATGCTTTGTTCCATATCCTGCAAAAGTGTTAGCTAGCAGATTTTCCATCATACCCGAAGGAAATTCAAAAGGAGTTTCATTTTCAATAGGTTCAGTAGGTTGAGTAGGTTGAGGAGCAACTCTTTGCTCTGCTGGACGGGGTGAAGATACCCCGAACAAGCCCCTCAGACAATTACTTTCCATAGTAACAAGTGACCGAAAATTTCAGCACACTAAATAAATTTTTCCTTACCAAATTCCACTTACCAAAGGCGCTACACTCCCCGGCAACGGTGCTAGAAAAGAGTCTTGATGACCCACAAGTATAGGGGATCTATCGTAGTCCTTTTGATAAGTAAGAGTGTCGAACCCAACGAGGAGCAGAAGGAAATGATAAGCGGTTTTCAGCAAGGTATTCTCTGCAAGTACTGAAATAAGTGGTAACAAATAGATTTGTGATAAGGTAAATTGTAACGAGCAACAAGTAACAAAAGTAAATAAGGTGCAGCAAGGTGGCCCAATCCTTTTTGTAGCAGACAAGCCAGAACAAACTCTTATAATAGGAAAAGTGCTCCCGAGGACACATGGGAATATCGTCAAGCTAGTTTTCATCACGCTCATATGATTCACGTTCGGTACTTTGATAATTTGATATGTGGGTGGACCGGTGCTTGGGTGTTGTTCTTACTTGAACAAACATCCCACTTATGATTAACCTCTATTGCAAGCATCCGCAACTACAACAAAAGTATTAACGTAAACCTAACCATAGCATGAAACATATGGATCCAAATCAGCCCCTTACGAAGCAACGCATAAACTAGGGTTTAAGCTTCTATCACTCTAGCAACCCATCATCTACTTATTACTTCCCAATGCCTTCCTCTAGGCCCAAATAATGGTGAAGTGTTATGTAGTCGACGTTCACATAACACCACTAGAGGTTAGACAACATACATCTCATCAAAATATCGAACGAATACCAAATTCACATGACTACTAATAGCAAGACTTCTCCCGTGTCCTCAGGAACAAACGTAACTACTCACAAAGCATATTCATGTTCATAATCAGAGGGGTAATAATATACATAAAGGATCTGAACATATGATCTTCCACCAAGTAAACCAACTAGCATCAACTACAAGGAGTAATCAACACTACTAGCAACCTATTAGCACCAATCCCGGACTTGGAGATAAGAATTGGATACAAGAGATGAACTAGGGTTTGGAGATGAGATGGTGCTGGTGAAGATGTTGATGGAGATTGCCCTCTCCCAATGAGAGGAGTGTTGATGATGATGATTGATGAAGTCATGTACCTAGGGTAGGGTCATGAACCTGTCTAAGACACCTCCCCAAGGACATCTCCAGAAGAAATTACCTTTCAGTCGACCAGGAAGGGTTCCACTCGACCAACTGGAAGACACTCGACCATGAAGCCAAACCACTCGACCGCCAGGAGATCTAAAGCCAGTCTGTACGCAAACGGTCGGTCATTAAGTAGCTTTATGGTCATCATAGCACTTTATGTGGGCGTTGCCAGTAACCCCCTACCTTAATGTACCTTTAACCCTGCATAACTGAGGGCCGGAGTGGTCTGGCGAACTCTATATAAGCCACCCCCCTCCTCAGTATAAAGGGTTCGCACCTTTGTAACTCATACGCGCATAATCCAGTCGACCGCCTCCGGGCTCCTGAACTCGTAAAACTCGTGCATATACAACTACTCCATAGCTAGGATCTTGCCTCTCCATACCTAGCCCCCATTCTACTGTCAGGCTTAGAACCACGACAGTTGGTGCCCACCGTGGGGTAGGCGTCTTAGCGACTTGTTGGAGAAGTTGTATTTTTTCCGATCCCATTCATCATGGTTTCAGGCGGAGTTTTGGTTGAGGGCCGCGAGATCCGTCTCGGCGCGCTCACGTTCATCGCCGACGACTCCGCTTGGTTGCAGGAGGCTCCACTCGACGTTGACGCACTCCCCGTCCGTGGGGCGACGCACTTTCGCGCGTGCGTCCACGGCGTCCTCCTGCGGCAGCCGTCGACCCAGTATCGGTCGGCTCTTATGTCGTCCTCCCTCCGGTCTCTGCTTGGCGCAAGCGCTCGGTCGTCGAGACTTCAGCGGTGGGTGAGGTACGCGGTGGCCCGCCGATCGGCCACTCCCAAGTCGCGCAATCGAGCCCCAGCGAATCTCTCTGACATGTTTGATCTGTCGACTGGCTCCGCAGAGACTGCATCCGAGTGCAACAGCAGCGACCCAGTGGCGTAGGTTCTGATGGTCGACGGACCACGCAGTCCTCCTGGTTTCCCCCGCACCGACGGAGGCATTTGCAGAGGTGAGCCGGAGCAGGCTCACGAAGAGTACCAACCCGAGCCCCTCACTTCGTTGCAGAGGGAGGAGCTCCGCCGCCGGAACATGGATGCACTTCACACTCCTATCGTTGGAGAATCCCCCGAGGCCCGTGCCTTAGAAGATGCGCGTTTGGCCAACTTGGCTGAGTGCACTCGACTAGAAAATCTCCAGCGAGTGCTAGACGAACGAGCGCAACAACGGGTCCCGTCGTCCAGTCGACGCCAACTCTTTCCACAACCGACTCAGGTATACCAAACTCCCATTCAGAATCTAGCAGCTGCAGCCCGTATAGCAGAGTCCATTCAACCTTCCTAGTCAGAGGCTAGCAGGGGCTTACTCCAGATCAGAGATTTTCTTCGGGCAGCAGGAGATCAAAATTCAGCTGTATCACAGTCGCGGAATAGGATTCACAGCAGATCCGTCGCTGCGAATATAGTCCAGTCGGCACATAGCCCAAGATCGCCCCCGAGGCGTGAGGGACATGGAGGCCGGCGTGATCAGTATGAGGACCGATTCAATCGTGATGATCGACGTCGAGTGCCCACTCCTCCCCCAAGGGGTGGGTCATATACACCTCGGCATCAAGATGACAGACGCCAGCACAGTGTTGGGCGAAGGATTCCAGTCGACCCCAGGGAACCAGGCTTTGATGCGAGATCCGTCATCGTTCAAGGTCTGGTCGACAGGAACAGAGCTAACCGTGGAGGTCATGACAGAAATGCACCTATCATCAGCAGAGTACACGTCTCAGGACTAGAGTGTTTTAGCAGAGCCATCAGAGCCGCGGTGATTCCTCCCAACTTCAGGTTGGCGATCTGAGTCGATAAGTTCATTTGGTGAGTCCAAGCCGGATACCTGGCTTGAGGACTACCGAGTGGCTGTCCAGATTGGAGGCGGCAACGATGAAGTGGCCATGAAACACCTGCCTCTTATGTTAGAGGGATCGGCCAGAGCATGGCTGAATCAGTTAGCACCCAGCAGCATTTACACTTGGGAAGATCTAGCCCGAGTGTTTGTCAGGACATTTGAAGGGACTTGCAAGCGACCAGCAGGGTTGACAGAGTTGCAGTCGTGTGTGCAGAAGTCAAATGAAACTCTGATAGATTACATCCAGATATGGATCACTTTGCACCACACAGTAGAGAATGTATCTGATCATCAGGCAGTCTGTGCCTTCAAGGAAGGAGTTAAGAACAGAGAGTTGAGTTTCAAATTCGGTCGGACATGAGACATGACCCTGAGTCGAATGATGGAGATTGCTACCAAGTACGCCAGTGGTGAAGAAGAGGATCGACTCCGGAGTGGCAAGTACAAGTCAGCCGCTAATGAAACCGAGGGAGGGAACTCCAGTCGGAAACGGAAGCGGAAAGCCGAGCCGGTCGCTCCTGGAGAAGCCTTGGCCGTGACTCTAGGAAAGTTCAAGGGGAAATCCAAGGGGCCTTGGAACCCAAATAAAGTTAAAGACCAAGATGGAAATGATGTGTTGGACTTGCCATGTCACATTCACGCCAAGAAAGATGAAGAGGGTAAACTCATTTACCCAAAGCATACCACTCGACAGTGCCGGCTCTTGATTCAGCGGTTCCAGGGGAAGCAGCCCAAGGATAAAGAAAAGGAGTCGGACAAAATTGAGGACAAGGAAGATAGTGACGGTGGGTACCCTCAGGTCAATTCCACTCTGATGATTTTTGCTGATGTTGAAAGAAAAAGTCGATTGAAAGTTATCAACCGCGAAGTGAATATGGTCGCTCCGACGACACCCAGTTACCTGAAATGGTCGCAGACCACCATCACGTTCGATCAGTCTGATCACCCAACACACATAGCCACCCCTAGGAGGCAAGCGTTGGTGGTCGACCCGGACGTCGAAGGCACTCGACTAACTAAGGTTCTAATGGATGGTGGCAGTGGCCTGAACATTTTGTATGCAGAGACGTTGAAAGGGATGGGCATTCCGATGTCCAGACTCAGCACCAGCAACATGAGCTTCCATGGAGTCATTTCTGGAAAGAAGGCTGAGTCACTCGGCCAAATTGCTCTCGATGTGGTTTTTGGTGACTACAAGAATTTTCGTAAGGAAAAGTTGACCTTTGAGGTCGTGGATTTTCAGAGCGCTTATCACGCTATCCTGGGGAGGCCGGCATATGCGCGTTTCATGGATCGACCATGTTATGTGTACCTCAAGCTGAAGATGCCAGGTCCCAAAGGTGTGATCACTATCACTGGCAATCGGAAAAAGGCAGAAGAGTGTTTCCAGAAAGGCTCTAAGATCGTTGATGCTCAGATGGCAGTGGTCGAGTTGAAGAGTACCAGAAAACTGCAGACCCGAGTGATTTGTTGCGAGCCAAGAAGCCCGCCACGGAGTCGGCATTTCAGTCGTCCAGGGAGACAAAACCGGTTCATATTCATCCGACTGATCCCAATGCTTCTCCGACTCACATCTCAACAACGCTCGACTCCAAATAGGAAGAAGCGCTCATCCAGTTCCTCCGTGAGAACTGGGACATCTTTGTATGGAAGCCTGCTGACATGCCGGGTGTTCCCAGGGGACTGGCTAAGCATCGTCTGCGATTCAAATCAAAATTTAAACCTGTCAAAGAACATCTTCGACGGTCCGCCGTCCAGAAGAGAAAGGCCATTGGTGAGGAGGTGGCTCAGCTCTTAGCAGCAGAGTTTATCCGAGAGATTTACCACTCCGAGTGGCTCGCCAATGTTGTCATGGTCCCCAAGAAGGACAATTCACTGCGCATGTGTATCGACTTCAAACATATCAATCGGGCCTGCCCGAAAGATCATTTTCCTCTCCCCCGGATCGACCAAATAGTCGACTCGACTGCGGGATATGAGCGGTTGTCTTTCTTAGACGCATATTCCGGGTACCATCAGATCTGTCTGTATGGACCCAGCGAGATCAAAACAGCTTTCGTCACTCCATTCGGGTGCTTCTATTTTGTCACCATGCCATTCGGCCTCAAGAATGCCGGAGCCACGTTCATGAGGATGATTCAGAAGTGTTTTCTCACTCAAATCAGTCGAAATGTGGAAGCATACATGGATGACATTGTGGTCAAGTCACGGAAAGGTTCCGACCTGTTGACTGACCTTGCTGAAACATTTGCCAATCTCAGGAGGTATGATATCAAGCTTAATCCATCAAAGTGCACATTCGGAGTTCTGGCGGAAAGTTACTCGGTTTTCGTTTCGATCGAGGAATCGACGCTAACCAGAAAAAGTTGGCACTATACTCCAATGAAGCATACATGCATGTGCACGATGTCCAGAAGCTTACTGGATGCTTGGCCGCTTTAAGTCGATTCATCTCTCGCCTCGGTGAAAAGGCATTGCCTCTTTACCGACTGATGAAGAAGTCAGACAAGTTCGAGTGGACTCCTGAAGCTGATGCAGCGTTTGTAGAGCTCAAAGCTCTGCTCTCCACCCAGCCGGTGCTTGTTGCCCCAATCAGCAAGGAGCCGTTGCTGCTTTACATTGCAGCCACAGGACAAGTCGTCAGTACAGTACTTACGGTCGAGTGGGAAGAGGAAGGAAAGGCCTTCAAAGTTCAGCGCCCAATATATTATCTTTCTGAAGTATTAACCCCATTGAAGCAAAGATACCCTCATTATCAAAAGCTTGTGTATGGGATTTATATGACGGCGAAGAAGGTTGCTCACTACTTCTCTGATCATTCCATTACAGTCGTCAGCGACGCCCCATTATCAGAGATTCTGCACAACAGAGATGCAACTGGTTGAGTGGAGAAATGGGCGATTGAACTTCTTCCCCTTGATATCAAGTTTGAGGCAAAGAAAGCATTCAAGTCCCAAGCAATAGCAGATTTCATCGCCGAGTGGATTGAACAACAGTTACCGACTCAAGTTCACCGAACCTTTGGACTATGTTCTTTGCGGTTCCAAGATGCTGAATGGTTCGGTCTTGGGGTAGTATTGGTTTTCCCCGAGGAGATAAGCTCAGATATGTGCTCCAGATTCACTTTGATTCTTGGACAACGAAGCGAATCTGAAGCACTGTTGTATGGGTTGCGTATGGCCATTTCACTCGGCGTCCGTCGCCTCATGGTTTATAGCGACTCAGATCTAGTGGTTAACAGGTGATGAAGGAGTGGGACGTCGAAGTCCAGCCATGGTAGCTCTTGTAATGCAGATGAGGAAGCTAGAGAAGAAGTTTGAGGGTTAGAGCTCCATCATATACCCGACTGAAAAATCAAGCTGCTTGATGATTTGGCGAAAATAGGGTCCAAGAGGAAGCCATTCCCAGTGATGTGTTTTTGGAGCACATCCGCACACCGTCGATTCAAGAGGATCCTTTCATTGAAGAAGCTCCACAGCCAAAAAGTGCCACTGATCCGGCTGAAGTTGAGGTCCCAGCAGTGGTCGACCTGATCATGGAAGTCGTGGTCATCACTCCCGACTGGAAAGTACTGTACATCGTGTATATCCTGAGGAAAGAGCTCCCGGAGAACGAAGAAGAGGCTAGATAGATCGTCCGCCGATCCAAGGCCTTTACTGTGATCAAGGGACAGTTATTCAGAGAAAGCGTGACTGGAGTCAGCCAGAAGTGCATAACGCCAGAAAAAGGTCAGATAATTCTTGATGATATCCACTTGGGGACCTGTGGTCACCATGCGTCCTCTCGGACCATCGTGGCTAAAGCATACCGAGCGGGATTTTACTGGCCAAAAGCAAATGAAATGGCAAAGGAAATAGTCAACAAGTGTGGAGGATGTCAGTTCTACTCCAATATGTCACACAAACCCGCCTCAGCATTGAAGACCATTCCCCTCGTCTGGCCTTTCGCTGTTTGGGGGTTGGATATGACTGGACCACTAAGAACTGGCAGAAGCGGTTTCACTCATTTGCTTGTGGCAGTCGACAAGTTTACGAAGTGGATCGAAGTTAAACCTATCAAGAACCTTGATGCGTGCACTTCTGTTAGTTTCATCAGAGAGTTGATATTCAGATATGGAGTTCCGCACAGCATCATCACTGACAATGGGTCAAACTTTGATTCCGACAAGTTCAAAGCCTTTTGCGCCTCTCAGGGCACGCGAGTCGACTATGCTTCAGTTGCTCACCCCCAGTCGGATGGACAAGAAGAATGAGCAAATGGTCTAATTCTCAAAGGACTGAAACCTCGACTGATGCGTGATCTCAAGCATGCAGCAGGAGCATGGGTCGACGAACTTCCGTCAGTTCTTTGGGGATTAAGGACCACTCCTAATCGGTCGACTGGGAGAACTCCATTCTTCATGGTCTATGGGGCTGAAGCAGTCCTGCCAAGCGACCTGCTCCACAATGCGCCCCGAGTCGAACTCTGCTCTGAAGCTAAAGCGGAGCAAGCCCGGCAAGATGCAGTCGACCTCCTTAAAGAGGAGAGAGAGATGGCCCTGATCCGTTCGACCATCTATCAGCAGGACTTGCGTCGATTCCATGCTAGAAATGTGAAGAGCCGAGCCTTTCAAAAAGGGGACTTGGTCCCCCGAGTGGATCAGCAGAAACCACACAAGCTCGCTCCCACTTGGGAAGGTCCCTTCATCGTCACTAGAGTTCTCCACAATGGAGCTTATCATCTCTACAACGTCGAACGCCAGATCGATGAGCCTCGAGCCTGGAATGCGGAGCTGCTCCGCCCCTTTTACACTTAAGAACTCACTCGGGTGAGATGTAATAAAAATACCTCTATAGTTTGTTTATCAAAGATAAGAATGTTATAATTTTCCCAGTGATTGTTATTACTTTTTCGTTTACATAAGAAATTTCCCCCAGTGGGTTGCTTAGCCGCGAACCTGTTTCGCCTAAGTTTGTAAAAATAATCCCTGCCGAGTGGAGAGCCAGCCTCCCACTCGGGGGCTTAGCTGCGAATCCGTTTCTCCTAAGTATCTGAAAAATCCTACCGAGTGAGGAGCCAGCCTCCCACTCGGGGGCTTAGCTGCAGTCCAAGTACTCGCCTAAGTATTTGAAAATCCTACCGAGTGAGGAACCAGCCTCCCACTCGGGGGCTTAGCTGCAGTCCAAGTACTCGCCTAAGTATTTGAAAATCCTACGAGTGAGGAGCCAGCCTCCCACTCGGGGGCTTAGCTGCAGTCCAAGTACTCGCCTAAGTATTTGAAAATCCTACCGAGTGAGGAGCCAGCCTCCCACTCGGGGGCTTAGCTGCAGTCCAAGTACTCGCCTAGGTATTTGAAAATCCTACCGAGTGAGGATCCAGCCTCCCACTCGGGGACTTAGCTGCAGTCCAAGTACTCGCCTAAGTATTTAATACAATGTGCGCTTTGCAAGCGCGACGAGGTACAGGTCGACTGTTGCCTTCCCCTTCAAAGCTATGACACAGAAATCCTCCTTGGAGGCTTAGCTGCAGTCCAGTACTCGCCTAAGTTTGAAAAATCCTACCGAGTGGAGAGCAAACCTCCCACTAGGGGGCTTAGATGCAGTCCAGTACTCACCTAAGTTTGAAAAATCTTACCGAGTGGAGAGAAAACCTCCCACTCGGGGCTTAGCTGCAGTCCAGTACTCGCCTAAGTTTGAAAAATCCTACCGAGTGGAGAGCAAACCTCCCACTCAGGGGCTTAGCTGCAGTCCAGTACTCACCTAAGTTTGAAAAATCCTACCGAGTGGAGAGCAAACCTCACACTCGGGGGCTTAGCTGCAGTCCAGTACTCGCCTAAGTTTGAAAAATCCTACCGAGTGGAGAGCAAACCTTCCACTCGGGGGCTTAGCTGCAGTCTAGTACTCGCCTAAGATTCAAAAATCCTACCGAGTGGAGAGAAAACCTCCCACTCGGGAGCTTAACTGCAGTCCAGTACTCGCCTAAGTTTGAAAAATCCTACCGAGTGGAGAGCAAACCTCCCACTCGAGGACTTTGCTGCAGTCCAGTACTCGCCTAAGTTTGAAAAATCCTACCGAGTGGAGAGCAAACCCCCCACTTGGGGGCTTAGCTGCAGTCCAGTACTCGCCTAAGTTTGAAAAATCCTACTGAGTCGAGAGCAAACTTCCCACTCGGGGGTTTAGCTGTAGTCCAGTACTCGCCTAAGTTTGAAAAATCCTACCGAGTGGAGAGCAAATCTCCCACTTGAGGGCTCGAAAAATCCTACCGAGTGGAGAGGAAACCTCCCACTCGGGGCTTAGCTGCAGTCAAGTACTCGCCTAAGTACGAAATCCATCCTGATCCGCAAGGACGACGAGGTGCAGGTCGACTGTTACCTTCTCCTTCGGAGCTGCGCCACAAGTACAACATGCGCTTCATCCCGATCCGCAAGGACGACGAGGTGCAGGTCGACTGCTGCCTTCTCCTTTGGAGCTGCGCCACAAGTACAACATGCGCTCCATCCCGATCCGCAAGGGTGACGAGGTACAGGTCAACTGTTTCCTTCTCCTGCGCCTGCAAGAGCAACAAAGTGTAGGTCGACTGGATCCACCACAGAGCTGCATCTCAAGCATTGAAGCATAATCCGAGTGAAGAGCAAAGTTCACTCGAAGGCAAACAAAAGCATATTTTGATGATAAGTAAAGTTCGGATAGCATCCTAAGGATGCAGAAGTACCCAGGCCTCAAGCCTGTTAAAGTTTATCGGTTATAGGATCACTCGGGATTCCGAGGCAAATTTAAGACGAATCAGAGAAGTTTTTTACTCCTCAGGCGGAGGACTGGAAGGCGCAACGAACTGGTCCGGGTCAATCCCATCAGCGATTCAGGTGGCGGCACCAATAAAGGTCTCCATGAGAGATAGGAAGTCGTACTTCTTGGTATTGGCAACTTTGATGGACGCCAACCTTTCCTCTCGCGCCTCCTTGCAATGAACACGGACCAGGGACAGAGCGACATCAGCACCGCATCTGGCAGAAGACTTCTTCCATTCCTACACTCGACTTGGAATATCATCCAGTCGAGTCATTAAAGACTCGAGGTCATTTTGAAGTGTTTCGCCTGGCCAGAGTGTTGAGTCGATCCACGACACCGCAACCTTCAGTCGAGCGAGGTAGTCCACCACAGCAGCAACGCGAGATTCCAGTCGGAGCACGTTCATAGCAGCTTCATCTTTCACGAGGGAGTTAATGGGGTCCAAACTTGTCTCCACTCGACTAGTCTCCTCCTCAAAATTCTGGCAGAATTCTACAAATACGACTCGAGTTCAAGCCAATGGTTCAATGATGAGTCGATGATGACAAGTCAGTCGGATAAGAGGAATTACCTTCAAGCATGAGGAATAGCTTCTTGGCGAGCCCTCCCAGATAAGCCTCTAGATCATTCCTCTTCCCCGCCAGCTCACCAGCCTTGTCACTCAGAGCTATCTTGTCCTTCTTCAGTCGGCTAACCTCCTTGTTAGCCGCATCAAGAGCAGCTTTCAGATTGGTGTTCTCTTCTTCAAGTTTTCTGACTGAAGATAGCTTCTCTTCCGCGAGCTTGGTCTTGTTCAAAGCTGTTTGTTGCGCCACGGAAAGGTCATGACCCTTCTTTTTCAGAGCCCCCTCCATTTTGTCTGCAAAATAACAGTGAGGTCAGTATTAGGAAGGGACAGAAAAACAAAAACAGTCGTCAAGATCTCACCAGCCATACCTTTTGCTTCGTCTCTCGCCTTCTGCAAGTTCTCCTGTGCAAGCTTCAAATCAAGGTTGAGCTGGATCTATTTGTTCTCTAATTCAGTGTATCGAGCCACAAGCTCGCAAGATTTCTGCAAAGAATTAGTCGACATACGTCACAGATGGGTTACTTCCGAGTGACCAAGAAAAATTACTGCGTTTCTAGGACTACAGCCGAATCAAAATATTCGACAGTAATCTCGGGGACTACACCCAGTGGGTGCACTTAGCGTGCCCCCACTGGTCCTACCGACTCGGTTCGATCAGTCGACCGAAAGAGACAAAAATAAAATAAAAGAGGAGTTCTTCAGACTACGGTCGACTGCCAGCAGTCCACCATAGTCTCGGGGACGACACCCAGTGGGTGCACTCAGCGTGCCCCCACCGGTTTCAAGATTCCACTCGACACGGTCTGACTAGACCGAGTGAAGAAGTTATCAAAGAGATACAAAGTACAAAGACTACGGTCGACTGCCAGCAGTCCACCATAGCCTCGGGGACTACACCCAGTGGGTGCACTCAGCGTGCCCCCACCGGTTCGAAAATTCACTCGACACACCCAGTGGGTGTACAGATATGAAGGTCTTCAGAAAGAAGAGTTTTTCAGGTAGCATATCCTAACAGAACAAGTGGTGATCAACTAACCTGGACGTTGCTCTGAAGAGTTGAACTGGCTTCATAGGCCGCTTGGTTGGCTTCCCGGACCACATTCATTTGCTCCATCATGAGCCCCGCTTGGCGTATAGCCTCCTTAGCAACACCCACTTGGTCCTCCGGGACGTGATGCGTGGCAAAAAGGGAAGGCGGATCAGCAGTCGATGTTGAAAGCTGGGTACTCGTTAGCAGCACAACGAAAGACACAGAAGTTCGAGTGGTGTTACCACCCTCATGAATCAGCGCCTCAGGCATCGATGCAACCTGAGCAGTGCTGCCAGCAGGTGCCTTCTTAGTCCTCCTCCGCCTCAACGGCTCCTCATCATAATCATCAGGGAGATCAATGACATGAGGAGGGACTACAGGAAAGATTCAAAGTTAAAAACGGAAATCCAATCGACCAAAAGAAAAATTGCAGCGATCATACCAAGGTTAGAGGTAGCAGCATCTTCCATCTCCTGGTCTTCGTTCCTGACTGAGGTCTCGGAGGTGGCAGCGTTGCAGATTTCAGAAATCAGTTGATCAGTCAACAAGTCGACCAAAAGTATGATTCGTGCTGAACAAAAAGCTCAAGTTCTGCTGTACCCGGAAATAGTGGGGATAACCATCTTCATCTTGGGCAAAACCTTTGTCGGCTTCGACGGTGTCGCTCGAGGTTGCTTCGGCGCTTTTTCAGTCGGCGCCGGAGAAAACGTCCTAGGACGTTTAGTCGATTGCCCGACAGGCGCGATAGCCTTGCCGCGCTCGACCGCGGGGTCATGGGTGAGCTTGGACCGCCTTTCCGTGCGAGGAGGGTCCACTTCTTTCTCCTCTTCCTCCTCCTCCTCTTCATCGGAACTGTCGTCATCTTCGTCTCCCTCACCGTCAGACTGCCATTCGTCCTGGCTTTCACCTCCGCTCCCTTCTTCCTCCTCAACTGGTTCCTGCGCCCCCTTGGGCATCGAGTACATCTCAGTGGTGACCTGGAAGAAGACAAACAAGATGAAAGTCAGTCGACCGATTTAAGCAAACAAGATGGAGTAAGCAGAGTCGGAGTCAAAGATACGGGATTGAACCTTGTCTGGCTCGTACGATTGGTCGAGTTGAGGGATCCTCCGGGATCCTCGGGGGTTATCTTTGTTCCCAGTGATGGCGGCCATCCATCTCTCCAGTGTGGCATCCTCGACCTCCTCCGGGTGGACCCGAGTGGTGTCTTCAGTACCAGAATACATCCACATCGGATGGTCTCGATACTGAGCCTCTAGAAGATCCATACCAGTCACCCCGTCATGGATGAGCTGGACTACACGCTCGACCAAAACCTTGACCTGAGCCTTCTCCTCCGGGATCACCTTCAGAGAGGATGGCTTGCTCACTCGGTCCATGGAGAAAGGAGGCAGTCCAGTCGACTGCCCTGGCGTCGGCTGGTCTTGGCAGTAGAACCAAGTCGACTACCACCCTCGAACCGACTCAGGAAGGATCATGGCTGGAAAAGATCTCTTACCTCTCATTTGGACCCCAAGACCCCCACACACCTGAATCACTTGGGTTCTCTCATCACTCGGGTTGGCCTTTTTCACCGTCTGGGAGCGATAGGTGAAAATGTGTTTGAAGAGGCCCCAATGCGGTCGACAACCCAAAAAATTCTCACACAAAGACACGAAAGCAGCGAGATACACGATAGAGTTGGGTGTGAAGTGGTGGACTTGTGCCCCAAAAAAGTTCAGAAATCCTCGAAAGAAAGGATGAGGCGGCAAAGAAAACCCTCGGTCGACGTGAGTGGCTAAGAGGACGCACTCACCCTCCTGAGGCTGCGGCTGCCACTCCATCCCTGGAAGCCTCGCTGATCCATGAGGGATCAATCCTTCATTGGCTAGGTCGTCAAGATCTTTTTGGCGGATGGTCCAGCGAATCCAGTCGCCCTGGATCCAGCCCTGCGGAAACCAGCCCGCGACGAGGATTCGCCCCGACTGGTCGCCCGCCCCTTCGCCTTTGCCGTCGCCTTCTTCGCCCGTTCCAAAGCCACCGTCTTTTCTTTCACCATTGCCGCCGGCGGAACGCGCGTGGAGCAGCGGTTCAGAGATGGAGGCAGGCGCGGCGGATGAATCTGAGGAAGAAAGGAGGAAAGGGGAATGCACTATTCAAAAAATCCCCAGTCCTGGACCTTATATGGGGTTGCTTCCGAGTGACTGACTGGTAGGCCCAGGCGATCTGTCAAATCCATAGCGATCGCCCAGCGATACGTGGCGAAAAAGGTGGCACGGAGATTGATGCGCCCTTGCCTTATCCTGTCCGATTACTGCGGCTCTCTCTCCGTCCCGCTCGCTTACCGAAGATTCAAATCCCGCCAAATCCGCGCGCCGCAGAGCAAATCGGCAGACAAAAGATTTCCTCCGTCCTGTCATTGGGAAATCACCAAGTACGGAAAACGCACTCGACGGATACAAAGAATGGATCAAGGCGACTGAAAAAGAAGTTGATGCCATCACTTAAGTCCATTTGATCCAAGACAAGACAGTATTGCAGCACAAGAATGAGTCGGGAGTATGTTCAACTCCTTCCCCACTCAAACCTCGATCCATTCGGGGGCTAATGATGAAGTCATGTACCTAGGGTAGGGTCATGGACCTGTCTAAGACACCCTTTCCAAGGACATCTCTAGAAGAAATTACCTTTCAGTCGACCAGGAAGGGTTCCACTCGACCAACTGGAAGACACTCGACCATGAAGCCAAACCACTCGACCGCCAGGAGATCTAAAGCCAGATCAGACATAAGCGGTCGGTCATTAAGTAGCTTTATGGTCATCATAGCACTTTATGTGGGCGTTGCCAGTAACCCCCTACCTTAATGTACCTTTAACCCTGCATAACTAAGGGCCGGAGGGGTCTGGCGAACTCTATATAAGTCACCCCCCTCCTCAGTGTAAAGGGCTCGCACCTTTATAACTCATACGCGCATAATCCAGTCGCCCGCCTCCGGGCTCCGAGACGTAGGGCTATTACTTCCTCCGAGAAGGGCCTGAACTCGTAAGACTCGTGCGTATACAACTACTCCATAGGTAGGATCTTGCTTCTCCATACCTACCCCCCATTCTACTGTCATGCTTAGAACCACGACAATGATGGCGATGATTTCCCCCTCCTGGAGGGAAGTGTCCCCGGCAGAACAGCTCCACCGGAGCCCTAGATTGGTTTCGCCAAGGTTCCGCCTCGTGGCGGTGGAGTTTCGTCCCGTGAGATTGCTTATGATTTTTTTCTCATCGAAACAGCTCATATAGGAGAAGATGGGCATCGGAGAGCCACCAGGGGGCCCACGAGGTAGGGGGGCGCGCCCAGGGGGGAGGGCGCCCCCCCACCCTTGTGATCAGGGTGTGGGCCCCCTGGCCTTCATCTTTGGCCATGATTTTTCTTTATTTATTTTAAGGTATTCCGTGGAGTTTCAGGACTTTTGGAGTTGCGCAGAATAGGCCTTCAATATTTGCTCCTTTTCCAGCTGCCGACATTCTCCCTCTTCATGTAAACCTTGTAAAATAGGAGAGAATAGCCATAAGTATTGTGACATAACGTGAAATAACATCCCATAATGCGATAAATATCGATATAAAAGCATGATGCAAAAAGGACGTATTAGGTACATGCGAATGATACTCGGCGGAATGTTCAAATGAGGCATGCGGGAGGATGGACTCGACTGGAGGGTGACATGATCGATGGAGAAGAGGGTTGGAGAGGAATGAGAAATAAGCAAACGCCACATGATTACACTTGAACGGCTCAAATAAACAATAAGTTGTCTCGCTTGTCCTACATAGTGAAAGGCCTAATGCGCAATGCGGAGCACTGACGCTTGAATATGGCCGGGAAAACAGGGAAACCGACATGTGGGGCACACAAGTCGGGACGACGTAGCGCAGACTAGTCCAATGGAGGAGCTGGCCCACGACCTCCTCGCCACCGACAACCTTTCATGTGGGTCATTGGGGCCAACAACGGGGCGCAGCTCCAGCACCGCCTCTGGACATGGCGACCGCGGTGAGCGACACACTCATATCGTGGCTAGACACGGTCGGTTTCAATGTGACGAGGGTGGCGTTAGTGCTGTGGCACGACCAACGGTATGTTAGGTTTGTGCCCAAGGTTTCCCCATCAAAGCATTGGGTAGCTAAAATTTTGGTTGAGGTATTGGTTGCCCATGATTTGGACGACATTGGCAAGAAAAATGAACTAGAGTTGGCTAGAGTTCATTGGCATGCCAAAGAAATGGCAACCATCCAAACAAAGACCAATCTTTGGGTCATGATGAAAATTTTGGTTGAGGTATTGGTTGCCCATGATTTGGCCGACATTGGCAATAAAAATGAACTAGAGTTGGCTAGACTTCATTGGCATGCCAAAGAAATGGCAACCATCCAAACAAAGACCAATCTTTGGGTCATGACCAAAATTTTGGTTGAGGTATTGGTTGCCCATGATTTGGCCGACATTGGCAAGAAAAATGAACTAGAGTTGGCTAGAGTTCATTGGCATGCCAAAAAAAATGGCAACCATCCAAACAAAGACCAATCTTTTGGGTATGTCCAAAATTTTGGTAAGGTGCACTTTGGCCAGAATCCAAATACGCCCCAACATCCGACTCGTCGAGTATGCACGGGGCGCCGCGACGCGTCTGCAGAGTGGTGTAGCGCGGCCAACTGCATCCTCTGGACCTGAGACCATGCCGGGTCGTCTTGCTTTTTCAATGACATGCGGGGATCGCATTTGAGTAAAGGGCATCTCCAACGTTGCCACGACCGCAGCTGACTACCCTGGCACACCAAAGCCCTCGTCCCTCGCGCTATCGCGCGGTGCGTTCCCAGCCGGCGCCAGCTGCCCGCATTCATGTCGTCCGTTCGTATGTCGTCGTTAAGAGGCTTGGTTCCTGTGGAACCAACTCCGGCGACTTAATGACGCACCCGGATGCTTGGCCTCACCGGAATGCGCTACTTAAAGCGGCAACGCCTAGTTAACCTCCACACTATAGCGCATCGTCCTCCTACCTGGCACCACATCCGCCATGACCGCAAGTGCGAACGCTCTGCGCGAGAGCTTGTCTTCGGGGATGAAGCTCGAGGTCACCGCCGTCGCTCAAGTCGCCTCTCGTGACACAATAGCGGCGTAGCCGGACGCGGACGCGACCGCTGGCGGTGTACGCTGGTGGCCGACAGCGGAGCACCGTCACCACGCGTCCTACTTGCCACCGTCCAACGTCCGGCACTGCCGAGGTCGGGGACTCCTCCGAGGATGAGTAGGGCATGGGAGGCGGCAGTGCATGGTGTGCGAACTGGCCGGTCCGTATCCGTGTTCTACTCTTCCTCGCGGAGACCGCACCTTCACTTCACGGGTCTTGAACCCCGCCCATACATAGAGATCGCAGATGGAGGGCGTCGGTCGCCGCCGTAGAATAGGTTTAGGGTCGGGTTTCTTTTATTTTTCTGTCCTATAAAAGTTCGAAATGTAATGAAAATCTGCCGTGTTTGCATTAATCTTGGCCGGTGTATATGAACTTTCACAATAATATACATATTGCGGGAGTACTAGCAAGATGCCCGTGTGTTGCACGGAAGATCAAGATCTTGTGGGAGAAAATGATGAACGAGGGAAAGCCTTATCTGCAAATGTGGAGAGGAGTGCGGGTAAATTGTCATAGTTTCCTTCCCATCTGTTATATATAGATCGGACGCCCTATATTGCAGGATGACAGGCACACCATCATCACCAACTCTGCTTTTCATTGAACCGATACAAATCTAAAAAAACCCAACTAAGCCAACCTCCCAGCATATCGCGCGGGAAAAGACCCGACCGCGCCGTTTTAGTCGGGATTACCGGATTACTAGTAGTAGTATCGATGGATCGCAGGAAGCAACATTTTTTTGAGGGGGCGAAGCACCTACTAGTTTAAAAGGAAAAAAGGCGGTACACTCACAGCACTCCTGTCGCGGTCGCATTGCACCCCTTACACGTTCGGTCCTGCATAGGGCTCATGCAAACGGAACGCGCTTCTGCTTGCCTCTTCACTGACACGTGGGACTGCACTTGGAGAAACCGACCATGCACCAAGCTCCCCGCCCACCGCGAAAATCTTCCCCCCACACACACACAAAAATTCCCCCCAAATCCGATTCAACCGCCCTTCGGCCAAATATTCCCCAAACCCCCTCCCCCGCTCCGCCAAAGCCGCCCTCCCCGCCACGCCGATACGTCGGCGCCGTGGTTCATCGAGAACGCACGGCGATCCTCTCGATCCCACAGTATGCTCTCGTAGACTGCCGTCCTCTAGCCGCGCCGCCACCTCTGGCTACGTTCTTGTGGAGGCGCACGGCGGTTAGTGCCGCCACCGCTGGCGACGTTCGTGTGGAGACGCACGGCGTTCAGCTTCTCCCACGGTACACGCATTCTAGACTGAGGCCCCGTTCATGTCGGTGAAGCGCTGAATGTTAGCTGATAGACGCTGTTAATCTCACTGTTTGCCAAAGTAGTTTACTGTCAATATGCTCTGCTTAAGAATCTTCCTTGCCCTGTTCTGCACTCAATCCGCTTAGCTGAGATGGCATGCCAAGGCCGATTAGTTGCTAAAATATCCTGCCATATATTTATTGTGACGTAGATTGCCATGGTCTAGTAGCCAATCTGTTAGGTGAAATAGCTCTACACCGTTTTATACTCAATCTTTGTTGCTGCGATGTCCTTCGATAGTTCGATGGCTGTGTGCTCGGCCTCATTGACTGCTGAAACAACCTGCCATAATTTAGCACTCAAATTTGTTTGCTGAATTAGCTTTACATGTCTTTCGGTACTTAGATCTGCTTGTCCAAATATCTTGCCATAGCTTTAGACATCGACCTAGGTATTTTTTTCTGGACTTCATAAAAAAGCATATATGTTTTTCTGGTAATATCTAGTACACGAACTAATTTGTATGTCTAACAGATGGACAAGACTTGGACAACTTCTGCTCGAAGATTCTCCGCTGCATATGTCGAGGGGGTTGAAAACTTCATGAACTTTATCAGAGCTGAGTACGGTGGTTCGAAATCAGATGTGCTCTACCCGTGTAGCAGTTGTATGAATTCAGTTACAAGACCCTAGTCAACTGTGCAAAATCATCTACACTTGTATGGGATGTCGGTCACATATACTAGGTGGGTTCATCATGGTGAAGCTGTGAACGTCAATGTTATTGACTACGTGGAAGCAGCATATCACCATCTTGATCTGCCTGATGCTTGATACGTCTCCAATGTATCTATAATTTTTGATTGCTCCATGCTATATTATCTACTGTTTTGGACTATATTGGGCTTTATTTTCCACTTCTATATTACTTTTGGGACTAACCTATTAACTGGAGGCCCAGCCCAGAATTGTTGTTTTTTTGCCTATTTCAGTGTTTCAAAGAAACGAAATATCAAACGGTGTCCAAACGGAATGAAATCTTCGGGAACGTGATTTTCTCATCAGATAAGACCCAGGAGACTTGGACCCTCCGTCAAGAAAGCCACGAGGCGGCCACAAGGGTGGAGGGCGCGCCCCCTGCCTCATGGGCCCCTCGAAGATCCACCGACGTACTCCTTCCTCCTATATATACCTACGTACCCCCAACAGATCAGATACGGAGCCAAAAACCTAATTCCATCGCCGCAACTTTCTGTATCCACGAGATCCCATCTTGGGGCCTGTTCCGGAGCTCCGCCAGAAGGGGATTCTAGCACGGAGGGCTTCTACATCATCATCATAGCCTCTCCGATGAAGTGTGAGTAGTTTACCTCAGACCTTCGGGTCCATAGTTAGTAGCTAGATGGCTTCTTCTCTCTTTTTGGATCTCAATACAATGTTCTCCCCCTCTCTCGGGGAGATCTATTCGATGTAATCTTCTTTTTGCGGTGTGTTTGTTGAGACCGATGAATTGTGGGTTTATGATCAAGATTATCTATGAGCAATATTTGAATCTTGTCAGAATTCTTTTATGTATGACTGAGTTATCTTTGCAAGTCTCTTTGAATTATCCGTTTGGTTTGGCCAACTAGATTGGTAGTTCTTGCAATGGGAGAAGTGTTTAGCTTTGGGTCCAATCTTGCGGTGTCCTTACCCAATGACCAGAAAGGGTTGCAAGGCACGATTGTATTGTTGCCATCAAGGATAACAAGATGGGGTATTTATCATATTGCATGAATTTATTCCTCTACATCATGTCATCTTGCTTAAGGCATTACTCTGTTTTCATTAACTTAATACTCTAGATGCATGCTGGATAGCGGTCGATGAGTGGAGTAACAGTAGTAGATGCAGGCAGGAGTCGGTCTACTTGTCTCGGACGTGATGCCTATATACATGATCATACCTAGACACTCTCATAACAATGCTCAATTCTGTCAATTGCTCAACAGTAATTCGTTCACCCGCCGTAAAATACCTATGCTCTTGAGAGAAGCCACTAGTGAAATCTATGGCCCCCGGGTCTATTTTCATCATATTAATCTTCCTACGCTTTATTATTTCTCTGCTTTTTACTTTGCCTTTTTATTTTACTTTGCATCTTTATACCAAAAATACCAAAATTTTTATCTATCATCTCTATTAGATCTCACTCTCGTAAGTGACCGTGAAGGGATTGACAACCCCTATTCGCGTTGGTTGCAAGGAGTTATTTGCTTTGTGTAGGTACGAGGGACTTGCGCGTGGCCTCCTACTGGATTGATACCTTGGTTCTCAAAAACAGAGGGAAATACTTATGCTACTCTGCTGCATCATCCTCTCCTCTTCGGGGAAAACCAACGCAAGCTAATGACATAGCAAGCATGATTTCTGGCGCAGTTGCCGGGGAGTTTACGCAAAAGTCAACATACCAAGTACCTATCACAATCCCTTATCTCTCGCATTACATTATTTGCCATTTGCCTTTCGTTTTCCTCTCCCCCACTTCACCCTTGCCGTTTTATTCGCCCTCTCCTTCCTCAACCTCCTCCTCTCTTTTCTGTTTGCCTTCTTCTCATTCGCTTGTTTGCTCGTGTGTTGGATTGCTTGCTTGTCACTATGGCTCAAGATAATACCAAATTGTGTGACTTTACCAATACCAACAATAATGATTTCCTTAGCACTCCCATTGCTCCTCTTGCCAATACTGAATCGTGTCAAATCAATGCGGCTTTATTGAATCTTGTTATGAAAGATCAATTCGCCGGCCTTCCTAGTGAAGATGCCGCTACTCATTTAAATAGCTTCGTGGATTTGTGTGATATGAAAAATAAGAAAGATGTTGACAATGATGTTCTTAAATTGAAGCTATTTCCTTTTTCGCTTAGAGATCATGCTAAAGCTTGGTTTTCATCTTTGCCTAAAAATAGTATTGATTCTTGGAACAAGTGCAAAGATGCTTTTATCTCTAAGTATTTTCCTCCCGCTAAGATCATCTCCCTTAGGAACGATATTATGAATTTTAAGCAACTTGATCATGAACATGTTGCACAAGCTTGGGAGAGAATGAAATTAATGATACGTAATTGCCCTACTCATGGTTTAAATATGTGGATGATTATACAAATTTTTTATGCCGGATTGAATTTTTCTTCTAGAAATCTTTTAGATTCGTCCGCGGGAGGCACTTTTATGGAAATCACTTTAGGAGATGCTACTAAACTCCTAGATAATATTATGGTTAATTATTCTCAATGGCACACTGAAAGATCTACTAATAAAAAAGTGCATTCGATAGAAGAAATCAATGTTTTGAGTGGAAAGATGGATGAAATTATGAAATTATTTTCTACTAAGAGTGTTTCTTCTGATCCTAATGATATGCCTTTGTCTACTTTGATTGATAATAATAATGAATCTATGGATGTGAATTTTGTTGGTAGGAATAATTTTGGTAACAATGCATATAGAGGGAATTTCAATCCTAGGCCCTATCCTAGTAATCCTTCTAATAATTATGGAAATTCCTACAACAACTCTTATGGAAATTTTAATAAGATGCCCTCTGAATTTGAGAATAGTATTAAAGAGTTTATGAATTCACAAAAGAATTTTAATGCTTTGCTTGAAGAGAAATTACTTAAAGTTGATGAATTGGCTAGGAACGTTGATAGAATTTCTCTTGATGTTGACTCTTTAAAGCTTAGATCTATTCCTCCTAAGCATGATATCAATGAGTCTCTCAAAGCCATGAGAACCTCCATTGATGAGTTCAAGGAAAGAACCGCTAAGATGCGTGCTATGAAAGATGCCTTTATTAAAGCGTGTTCTTCCAATTTCATTGAAAATCAAGATGAAGATCTAAAAGTTATTGATGTGTCTGCCATTAAATCTTTGTTTTGCAATGTGAATCTTGATAATGATGAGATTGAATATGAGTCACCTTTACCTAGAAGGCGTTCTAAGAATTCGGAGCTCTTAGAGTATGATGCTAAAATTGATAAAAGTGGGATTGAAGAAAGTAAAACCTTAGATGTTGCTAAACCCACTATTTTGGATTTCAAGGAATTTAATTATTGAAGTTGCTCTTTAATTGATTGTATTTCCTTGTTACAATCCGTGCTAAATTATATGCATGCTTATAGTCAAAATAAAGCGTTTACTAAACATATCGTTGATGCCTTGATGCAATCTTATGAGGAAAAACTTGAGTTGGAAGTCTCCATCCCTAGAAAAATTTATGATGAGTAGGAACCAACTATTAAAATTAAGATTAAGGATCATGAATTCTATGCTTTATGTGATTTGGGTGCTAGTGTTTCCACTATTCCCAAAACTTTGTGTGATTTGCTAGATTTCCATGATTTTGATGAATGCTCTCTAAACTTGCACCTTGCGGATTCCACTATTAAGAAACCTATGGGAAGTATTAATGATGTTCTTATTGTTGAAAATAGGAATTATGTGCCCGTAGACTTTATCGTTCTTGATATAGATTGCAATCCTTCATGTCCTATTATTCTTGGTAGACCTTTCCATAGAACGATTGGTGCAATTATTGATGTGAAGGAAGGGAATATTAGATTCCAATTCCCATTAAAGAAAGGCATGGAACACTTCCCTAGGAAGAAGATAAAATTATCATATGAATCTATTATGAGAGCCACCTATGGATTGCGCACCAAAGCTGGCAATACCTAGATCTATCCTTGCTTTTATGCCTAGCTAGGGGCGTTAAACGATAGCGCTTGTTGGGAGGCAACCGAATTTTATTTTAGTTTTTTTTGTTTTTGTTTCTTTTTAGGAATAAATAATCCATCTAAGTTCTGTTTAGATGTGGTTTAATGTTTTAATTAGTGTTTGTGCCAAGTTAAACCTATAGGATCTTCTTGGATAATAGTTATTTGATCTTGCTGTAATTTCCAGAAACTTTTGGTTCACGAAAATAATTGTTAAGAATCACCAGAACGTGATAAAATAGTGATTCCAATTTCTGCTGATCAATAAACAAATTTCCTAGGTCTTCCTATTTTTTCTGAATTTGTGGAGTTCCAGAAGTTTGCGTTAGTTACAGATTACTACAGACTGTTCTGTTTTTGACAGATTCTGTTTTTTGTGTGTTGTTTGCTTATTTTGATGAATCTATAGCTAGTAATATAGTTTATGATCCATAGAGAAGTTGGAATACAGTAGGTTTAACACCGATATAAATAAAGAATAAGTTCATTACAGTAGCTTGAAGTGATCTTTTGTTTTTTTCGCTAATGGAGCTCACGAGATTTCTGTTGAGTTTTGTGTTGTGAAGTTTTCAAGTTTTGGGTGAATTTTTTTGATGGATTGTGGAACAAGGAGTGGCAAGAGCCTAAGCTTGGGGATGCCCATGGCACCCCCAAGATAATCCAAGGACACCAAAAAGCCAAAGCTTGGGGATGCCCCGGAAGGCATCCCCTCTTTCGTCCACTTCCATCAGTAACTTTACTTGGAGCTATATTTTTATTCACCACATGATATGTGTTTTGCTTGGAGCGTATTGTATTATTTGCGTCTTTGCTTGTTAGTTTACCACAATCATCCTTGCTGTACACGCCTTTTGAGAGATCCATAAATGAATTGGACTTTGTTAGAATACTCTATGTGCTTCACTTATATCTTTTGAGCTTGATAGTTTTGCTCTATATGCTTCACTTATATCTTTTGAGCTTTATAGTTTTGCTCTATGTTATTTTGAGGACAAGCAGGAATTAAGCTTGGGGATGCCTGATACGTCTCCAACGTATCTATAATTTTTGATTGCCCCATGCTATATTATCTACTGTTTTGGACTATATTGGGCTTTATTTTCCACTTTTATATTACTTTTGGGACTAACCTATTAACCGGTGGCCCAGCCCAAAATTGCTGTTTTTTTGCCTATTTCAGTGTTTAGAAGAAATGAAATATCAAATGGAGTCCAAACGGAATGAAATCTTCGGGAACGTGATTTTCTCATCAGATAAGACCCAGGAGACTTGGACCCTCCGTCAAGAAAGCCACGAGGCGGCCACGAGGGTGGAGGGCGCGCCCCCCTAGGGCACGCCCCTGCCTCGTGGGCCCCCCGAAGCTCCACCGACGTACTCCTTCCTCCTATATATACCTACGTACCCCCAACAGATCGAATCGGAGCCAAAACCTAATTCCATCGCCGCAACTTTACGTATCCACGAGATCCCATCTTGGGGCCTGTTCCGGAGCTCCGCCAGAAGGGGATTCCAGCACGGAGGGCTTCTACATCATCATCATAGCCTCTCCGATGAAGTGTGAGTAGTTTACCTCAGACCTTCGGGTCCATAGTTAGTAGCTAGATGGCTTCTTCTCTCTTTTTGGATCTCAATACAATGTTCTCCCCCTCTCTCGGGGAGATCTATTCGATGTAATCTTCTTTTTGCGGTGTGTTTGTTGAGACCGATGAATTGTGGGTTTATGATCAAGATTATCTATGAGCAATATTTGAATCTTGTCAGAATTCTTTTATGTATGACTGAGTTATCTTTGCAAGTCTCTTTGAATTATCCGTTTGGTTTGGCCAACTAGATTGGTAGTTCTTGCAATGGGAGAAGTGTTTAGCTTTGGGTCCAATCTTGTGGTGTCCTTACCCAATGACAGAAAGGGTTGCAAGGCACGTATTGTATTGTTGCCATCAAGGATAACAAGATGGGGTATTTATCATATTGCATGAATTTATTCCTCTACATCATGTCATCTTGCTTAAGGCATTACTCTGTTTTCATTAACTTAATACTCTAGATGCATGTTGGATAGCGGTCGATGAGTGGAGTAATAGTAGTAGATGGAGGCAGGAGTCGGTCTACTTGTCTCAGACGTGATGCCTATATACATGATCATACCTAGATAGTCTCATAATTATGCTCAATTCTGTCAATTGCTCAACAGTAATTCGTTCACCCGCCGTAAAATACCTATGCTCTTGAGAGAAGCTACTAGTGAAATATATGGCCCCGGGTCTATTTTCATCATATTAATCTTCCTACGCTTTATTATTTCTTTGCTTTTTTACTTTGCCTTTTTATTTTACTTTGCATCTTTATACCAAAAATACCAAAAATATTATCTATCATCTCTATCAGATCTCACTCTCGTAAGTGACCGTGAAGGGATTGAAAACCCCTATTCGCGTTGGTTGCGAGGAGTTATTTGCTTTGTGTAGGTACGAGGGACTTGCGCGTGGCCTCCTACTGGATTGATACCTTGGTTCTCAAAAACTAAGGGAAATACTTACGCTACTCTTCTGCATCATCCTCTCCTCTTTGGGGGAAAAGCAACGCATGCTCAAGATGTAGCAATGCTCAGGTGGAAGAGGAGGAGGTGGTGGTGGTGGCGGAGCCAGTGAGTTTGACCAACATTGAAACAATGCTACGAAATGCTCGTGCATTCATTGAACTCTCACCTGCAGAAGAAAAATGGTGGGCCTGCATGTTGGAACAATGCAACGTTGCTGTCACCCCAGGAAATAAGCTGTCAGTATTCTCAGCTATGGTCACCTTTCTTCAAGTGAAGATATCTGAGCGGATGACCAACAGATCATTTGATGTGATGTTGGCTACTTTCCGCAAATCTTTCCCAGATGCGTCTGAGCTGCCACACACCTACAGTAAAATGAAGAATTTCCTTAGTGTAGTTGGAATTGGATATGATATGATCCATGTTTGTAAGAATAATTGTGTTACATTAGGAAGGATTATGCCAACAAGTGAATGCCGAAATGCAAATCATCAAGATGGAAAGATGGCGATGCTGTGAAGAGGATTCCTCATAATGTTCTGAGACATTTTCCAATTACACCAAGATTGCAGAGGTTGTTTCATGATGCTGAAACAAGAGAGGATGTACTATGTCATTCTAGGAACTAGGAGTACAAAGATCAGAATGTAGTGAGCCATCCATCTCATGGAAGTGAGTGGAAAAGCTTCAATGATAAACACAAAGAGTTTGCTGCTGACCCGAGAAACATTAGATTTGGCTTAGCTTCAGATGGATTTAACCCATTTGGCCACCAGAGCGCCACATATAGCATGTGGCCAGTGCTTGTTATCCCTTACAACATGCCTCCAAATGTCTGCACCAAAGAATCAAACTACATAATGGCCTTGCTCATCCCAGGTCCAAAAAGTCCTGGAAAGGATTTTCATTTGTTCATGGAGCCTCTTGTGGAGGAACTTCAATAGCTATGGAAGGGTGTTCTCACTCGAGACCTATATAGTAGCCCACCAGCTGATTTCTTTCTGCGCGTTGTTGTAATTTGGTGCATCCATGATTATCCGGCTTTGGGCACTATGTCAGGGCGAACGACACATGGTTACAATGCATGTGTTTGCTGTGACAGGAATCTGCTGCCATACACAATACTTAGCAAGATCTGTTACATTGGACACCGCCATTTCCTTCCCAAGGACAAGCCGCATCCTAGAAAATACCGAAGACATGTGTTCAATGCAAAGCATGAAAACCGTGATGCGCCAAAGAGGCACACCGCTGATGAGTTGCAAGTGGAATTAGAGAAGGTCAGGCATATTACACCAAGAAACCATCCTGGTAATGGTAGCGGGAAAAGGAAGCGTGGCACGGTAGAAGAGAGATTATTGTTTACCCGCAGGTCCACTTTGTGGGACTTGGAGTATTGGAAAGATTTGGATCTGCGGCATAATCTTGATGTGATGCACATCGAGAAAAATATATGTGACAACATTATCGACACACTTCTTAACATTGAAGGCAAGATGAAAGATACCTTAAAATCTAGGATTGATTTGACACACCTGGTTATCAGAAAGGATTTTCAGGTGCAAGATGAAGGTAAACCACGGGATATGGCACCAGCTGTGTACGTCTTGGACAGTGTAAAAAGAAAAGAATTCTGCGAGGTCCTGTCACGTGTGAGATTCCCACATGGATTTGCTTCCAACCCTGAAAGGAGAGTCAGTGCAGATGGACACAAGGTACAAGGGTTGAAAACTCATGACTGCCACGTCCTACTTTAAATGGTTTTACCTGTTATCCTTAGAGGATTGGGCATACGACTTATCTGAGCAGTTGCGAGTTGGGACAATTCTTGAGGAACTCTGCAGTAGAAATATCAGGATAGATGCTTTGGAGCGTCTTAGAGACAAGATACCAACTATCCTATGCAACCTTGAGAAGATATATCCTCCAGCCTTCTTTGATGTGATGGTGCATTTGGCTGTTCATCTACCTGATGAGGCACTACTTAGAGGTCGATGCAGTATGGCTGGATGTACCCTATTGAAAGGCGGCTAGGCACTTTCAAGGGCTATGTTAGGAACAGAGCTAGACCCGAGGGTTCCATTACAGAGGCCTACATTGCTACACAAGCGTTGACATTCTGCTCAAAATACATTGAAATAGCTGATCAGCTTAGCAAAGAGGTGGGTGAAGACAATCCCGGGCTCAATGTTTTCGATTATTACATTCGAAATTCTGGGGAAGAGTCAACAAGAGGACAAACCTGAAGATTTGGACAAAATGATTTGGTATGTGTTGAATAACTGTCCTGAGATACTACCTTATATCAAGTAAGTGCAATACTGCAGCTTATACATCATAATCTACTAAACTTGCAGCACATTCTTATATATTTAGATGTTTGACGCGATCACTATGTTGTGCAGCATCTACAAAGAGGAGTTACTGCCGCAAAATCCAAGAAACATTGACAAACTGGTTATGGCAGGATTTGCGAAATGGTTCAAGAACCATGTAAGTTTTTGAAGTGCACTATCAGTTTTTTTAATATATTGAGTGCATAAGATGATCAGCTTGTCTATTTTATAACCATATGTTAGGAAGATGTGGGAGGATGGGCAGGCAGTTGATGATGCCCTTTAATCACTAAAAATGGGTCCTGATACTCGGGTAAGACATTATGAATCTTGCGTAGTTGGAGATGTGCGCTACTACACCCTTGCACGAGACGAAGGCAGGAAGACACAAAACAGTGCCATCATGAGCACGGATACGCATGACAAAGATACAACTGAAATGTATGCTTACATAACAGACATTGTTTAATTGCAGTATATCTCCAGTTTCGAGGATCATCGGTGTGTGGTTCTGTTGTGCTGTCGTTGGTATAACCTGTTTTCTAGGATCGCAAAACCCAGAGTTGATGATTATTTCAAATCCATCAATGTCAAGGCGGCATACCAGACCAACGAGCCTTTTATTTTTGCAAATCAAGCAACACATATATTTTTCTTGGAAGACACATTTGCACATAGCCATGACTGGAGAGTATTGCAAAGGTTTGAGGAGAGGAATTCGTTTAATGAAGTTGCACAACAACATGATGCTTACACTGCTCCTTATGTAAAAGATAACACAGATGTTCCTAATATCTTTGAGAACCATCACGTCAATGACACCGGCGAAAAGATTGCCTGTCGTGCTGTGGACATACAAGAGTTGATCAAGAAGAAGCCAACGTTCGAGGACGTTGAGGACGAAGAAGAAGATAACACCGTGGGGAATTACGATTCAGACTGATACACATGGCGAAGATGTTGACGCTGCTGCTGCGGATGATGATTACATTGCTTTTGTCGTATTTGCCTGTTAGAAGACGTTTTTTATCTACTATGCAAAATTGTGTTTGTTGTGACAACTGAAACCTGATGAACATGTTGTTTAGTATTTTGTTGTGAGAACATCACTTGTTATGTATGCTGATTTGTGTTTGGTGATTGTATGACAACTAAAACATGATGATATTATTGTTTACTTGTACTCATATTTGGCTGTGAAACTTGAGTTTGATGACATAGTTTGCTGTTGGCTCGACGTCTTCGAATGAGAACAAAGCTGACCCGACAGGGCCTCTGCTATTTATTTATTTATATGAGCAAAAGGGGATACCCCCTGATTTCTGTTAATAGAAATCATTAGATGTTCACAACACTACGCCCAGCCTGCTACACAGGTTTCATTCATTACTAGTTTCAGCAAAGTGCTCATGTCGTAACCACTGAATACATCACGAGTGCTACATACACTTCAAATAAAGAGACAATCCTCCTATAGAGCACATCGATTTTTCCCATTATCTTCACAAGCTCTTTCATCTCCTCATTGCTGTCAAGGCCGTTCAACAGCTGTTGCTTGGCCATGATCAGAGGAACTGCATCTTTAACCTTCTGCTCTGCATCTTCCTCTTCTGTCGTTCCTTCAGTTACTTGTCCAACACCCCAACCTGCTGGTATTGGGATTCCCCCACATCAGCAACTTCCCAGAAATACAAATCACACGAATATTCCCTTTTCTGCACGAATCAAATTGGAAGATCATATACCAAACTATTAAAAAAATCAGCAACTGAAAGCTGCAGAACAACACTTAAACATATTATTACCCCATGATTCAAGCATTTGTGGAAGACTCGGCCAGGGTTGCAGATTGTGTTGAGACGCGATGGATGACTCCACGTGATTTACAGCAGTGGCACCACACCAACGGCAGCGGGTTGCGATGAGCAATCGGTTGCGGTGCCCATGCCGGTGGGGGTGTGATGAGACCCATAGGCAATGGTACGGGTGGCGACTTGGCGCATATCTGGTTGTTGTCTGCTGAAGAGAAGGTGGACCAGCAACCAGCGGACATGGTTACTACGGACAGAGCTTCTGATGCTAGGCAGAGTAAGTAGAGAAGAGAAGCAGCGAACGTTGGATATGTCAGTTTCATTACTTGCAGAGTAGCATAGCACCATATATAGTCATAGTCTAGGTTTGGATTGAACCAGCTACGAGAACACGTCCTTCTTTTTCTAAAACTTGCAGCGTCTCTTTCTTGGTACACTAGGTTGTTCTGTACGCCTTCCCAAGTCTTTGATTTTCTTTCCATTTTTTTTGCGAGGAAGGAAGGAGGACAAAATTGAGAGTTCCTAGGACTCGAAGCCAAGACCTCTCGGTTGAAAACAAGGGTGCTAGTCACTTATGTGGCGAATGTTCCCTGTGAGGAGGACGGCAGACGAACGCATTTTCCTCGCAGTTTTCTTCCTATATATAAAAAAGTATGCTACTTGGTGTCCGCTTAGTCAAAAAAGATTGTGCCAACCTTAACCGTTGGATTGACATTTAACGTCTGCCGCGTTTCTTCAGTCTCTTCTTCCTCGAGCCGCCAAAGCCAAACCAGCGCTGGTGGGACCGCCTACTCCCGCCTCCCACGGCTGGCTGTGATCTTCCCCGGCTCCTGTTCGTTCCCGTCCGAGGCCTCACCATCGTCATCCGCCTTGGTTCGCTCGCCACGGCGCCGCCCTCCGGTGTTGTCAACATGGTCAACAACCGAGAGGAATAAGGAGATGACTGTACATGGTGAGGATGCGATCAAGGGACCCAGCAGTGCAGTAATTTTGTTTTTTCGGGACGGAGAAGGGTATCAACTGGGTTGTGTGGGACCTGTGGCCCGTCTAGCCCAGGCTTTTATTTCATTTGTTTAGCACATGACCAGCCCAGTTTGTTTTTTTCCTTTCTGAAAATGGCTAGCCAGCTATTTTTTTTGCAGAATAACCAACATAGGCCTACTTGCTTTTCTATGCCTTGCTGGGCCGGAAATCTTTCAAGACGAGGAGGGATGCATTTTGCCCAGAAAATAGGCTATAAGTAATAAGAAATGGGCTATAAGTAATAATAAATGGGCTGTAAAATGAAAAAAATACAGCAAACAGGCAATTAGTTCCAAAATACTGTTTTCTTTCGGATTTTGATATTTTGAATTTCATTGTTTTTGTGCGGGGTAAACTTTCATTGACTTTAAATTAAGGTATATTTAGATTTAAAATTAATTTGAATCTGGCTAGAAATTTCGGGCTGTATGCTGTTTGGGATAGATTTGGATCTTGTTGGTGGGTCTACTAGGTTGGCGTGTACTTTGGCTTTGTCAACTTAGTCCTAAGCGATTCTAGCAGCGATGACCGTTGGATGTTAATCCAACGGCCGTGCTGCTTCTTCAATATCTGATCTTCTTGTTCCAGCCGCCCAAACCAGCTCCGGTGGGACTGCCTGCTCCCGCCTCCCGTGGCCGGCTGTGCTACCGCTCAGGCCGCCTCGCCCCACCCTACTTCATTGCTGGCCAAGCCATTCCTCTACTCACCTTCACCTCCTACTATTTTCTGGCGACGACAGCCGGACCAGTAAACCCTCATACTCCCCACCGCGTGGGCAACCATTGCCGAGTCTTCCCCGGCTCCGTCTCGTTCCCTTCCTAGGCCTCGCCGTCGTCCACCGCCATGGTGCTCTCGGCGTGGCCTGGTCAACATGGTCAACGAACGACATCCATCGGTCGTGGACTGTACGCGCAAAATAATGATACCTCCACCTGACAGCCGGGACCCACTGGAAGGGCCTCTGTATTTCATGAAAAAAACGTTCCCCCGCTGACATGTCGGACCCACCAGCTATATCTTTGCACACAAGGAAGTGCCTCCTTATTACGCACAAAAAAAATGAATACCCACCGTGGTAGCTAGGACCCACCATAGTGGGAGGATGACTTGTGGGCCAACTAAGTTGACGGGGACGGAGGGCTTTGTCAACTTAGTCAATATGAACGATTCTAGCTCCAGTCACCGTACGATGTCCATCCAACGTCCGTAGTGCTTCTTCAACCTCTGGTCTTCTTGCTCCAGCCGCCCAAAGCAGCGCCGGTCGTGCCGCATGCTCCCTCCTCCCGTGGCCGGCTATGCTGCCCCGGAGGCCTCACCTCCCCCTACTATTACCACCGCTGGCCAGGCCCTGCGGCGACGGCAGCCTCACACCGCAGCCAAACCAGTGAACCCTCATACTCCTCTCTGCGCGGGCTTCCTTTGCGCGTCTATCCCGGCTCGCGTCGTCCCCTTCCTAGGCCTCGTCGTGCGTCCACCGCCGTGGTGCTCTCGGCGCGGCCTGGTCAGCGTGGTCAAGGCGACTTCCATGGGCGTGGGATCATGCGTGGAGAGGCTGACAGCTGGGTCCACGGCCGCAGCAAAAAGTGCCTCCTTATTACGCGAAAGTAATGATTCCTCCACCTGACAGCTGGGACCCACCGGACGGTTCACTGTATTTCACGGAAAAAACGTTTCCCCTGAGTGCTGGGACCCACCAGCTTCATCTTCGCACGGAAGGAAGTGCGTCCGGGTAAAAAAACAATTTGCCCCCCTGACTGTTGGGACCCACCAGCTACACCTTCGCACGCAAGGAAGTGCGTCCGGGCAAAAAAAAAAAACAAAATGATTCGCCCCCTGACTGCTGGGACCCACTAGCTACATCTTCGCAGGCAAGGAAGTGCCTGACAGTCGGGACCCACCTGGTCGAAGCGTACGTAGCATTGTCATCCTGGTCGCGAATGTGTACGTACATACTGGTCGATGTAGACGCGCGCACGTGTCGTAGTAGAGGCACGCACGTGTCATAGTAGAGGCGCGCACATAGCATGTACACGTACGTACAGCGGCCAGGGTGCAAGAAAGAAAATACGGCCACGTATGTGTACATACGGGCGGGGTCTCGAACGCCTACTCGCGCATACATACGGCCAGGGCTCGTGTACATGGCTGGTCGGAACGGAGAAACAACGTTGTCGTCATGTTCATGGGGAGGCAACGGAATGCGTCGTGTTCATGGGGAGGCAACGGAACGCGTGGGAGCCAACCGGCTTGGACGGAATAGGCAATTGAAACTAGGCCTGGCGTACCGCAGAACGGAGGAAACAGCCTTGTGTTCGACCGGCCACGTTCGGAACGGGGTCCTGTTGATCGGGAGCAGTGTGGCGTGCCGCAAAACGGAGGAAACGGACCTCCTACGGTCGAAACGGGGGTCCTGTTGATCGGGAGGGGTGTGGCGTGCCGCAAAAGCGGATTTAAACGGACCTCCTACGGTCGAAACAGGGTCTGTTGATCGGGAGGGTGTGGCGTACCGCAAAATGGGCCAAACGGACTTGTGTTGGGCGCCACGGTCGAAATGGGGGTCCTGTTCGCCGGGAGGGTGTGGCGTGCGCAAAGCAGGACTCCACGGGATACTGTTCATCTCCTCCGTCGACCTCCTCCAGCCTCCATGGGCTACCGTCGACCTCCTCCAGCCTCCATGGGCTACCGTCGACCTCCTCCAGCCTCCACGGGCTCCTGTTCATCCAGCCTCCACCGCGCGCTACTCCACCGGCTACTGTTCAACCACCCCTCCACGGGCACCCATCCATCGTCTACTGTTCATTCAGCCCTCCACACCACGGGGTCCTGTTCAACCACCCCTCCACGGCCACCCCTCCACCGTCTATTGTTCATCCAGCCCTCCACACCACGGGTCCTGTTCATGCAGAGGCAACGCCACCGCTCATTGTTCATCAACCCCCCCCATAGCGCTCCTTTGTTCATCCTGAGGCAGCATCGATCGGCTTTAGTTAGCAGCGATGGCGAAGAATCGCTCGATCAGGTTGATTAACAGCCATCGATCGATCGCTCGGGTTCAGTAACGTGTAGACTGCAGTGCAATCGCTCGGGTTCAGTTAGAGCCCAATGCCTCACTTGGGTTCAGTTAGAGCCAACGCCTCGCACGTGTACGAGAGAAACGCGCATCGCTCGGCCCCCGACCTCCCACCCTAACCGGCAACTCCCTGAAATTTTCCTCGCCCTCGCTTCTACCACGGTTTTTTCCGTCATGGACGGCCCAAAGAATGTCATCCAGCTGCGCCTCCGGCCCGCCCAGGACGAAAAGCCCATTTTCTGTCATGATTTTTTGTCATAGAAGTAGGAGCCCGCCACATCTATGATGATACCGGGTTTTGCCCTGGACCCATCGTTACCGGTGATCGAAGGAGCCATCAAGCCTTACGGTGACGACACAGTGGAACTCTCAATGAAAGCACCAATGTCGGTGTCAAAACCGGCGGATCTCGGGTAGGGGGTCCCGAACTGTGCGTCTAAGGTGGATGGTAACATGAGGCAGGGGACATGATGTTTACCCAGGTTCGGGCCCTCTCGATGGAGGTAATACCCTACTTCCTGCTTGATCATCTTGATGATATGAGTATTACAGGAGTTGATCTACCACGAGATCATAGAGGCTAAACCCTAGAAGCTAGCCTATGGTATGATTTTTGTTGTCCTACAGACTAAACCCTCAGGTTTATATAGACATCGGAGGGGGCTAGGGTTACACAGAGTCGGTTACAAGGGAGGAGATCTTCATATCCATATTGCCAAGCTTGCCTTCCATGCCAAGGAGAGTCCCATCTGGACACGAGATGAAGTCTTCAATCTTGTATCTTCATAGTCCAACAATCCGGCCAAAGGATATAGTCCGGCTGTCCGGAGACCCCCTAAACCAGGACTCCCTCACACCCCCTCTCTCTGCTGTTTCTTCCTCTGCCATGTTAATTAGCAGTAGTACTAGATGTTAATTAGTACTAGGGTTCATACATAGTGGTTTTTAGTAGTAGTGATGGTACTAGTTAACTAGGGTAGTATGGTTAATAGTAGATGTTTTTTAATTAGTTAGGGTAATAATAGATGTTAAGTAGTAGATAATGTAGATGTTAATTAGTTCAGAAGGGTTTAGTTTTTGAATTGAGTTTGTTTAACTAGATGTTAATTAGGGCAGTAGGGTTTAGTTTAGAGTAAAGTTTAGTTCAATAGTTAAATAAATATAATCTATATTTAGTTTTTGAATTGAGTTTGAGAGAGCATGAGATTTGTGTAGATTTTCTTGAAGTGTCAAACGCTAGGACATGCAAATTTGAAGTGGACAGGATATTTGCAAATTCCTCAGTTGTGTTTGCCCATGTTTCGATTGTGCCCAAGTGGCCTTTTGTTGTTTCCAGGGAATGAAGCTGAGTGGCCTATGATTTGCTGGAATGTTGATTCATTTTCGTTCCGGCAAATTTCAGGTTCTCGATTTGTCCACTTTTTAGCAAAGGTCATGCCGAAATTTTCCGTGAATTTCGGCATGAGCTGTGCTACAAACTAGGACATATCGAGTGCCCGGGATTTGCCGCACCGGGAAGGAGTCAATGTTCCTGCTAAACATAGGCCTTTTTAATGTCATTATTCATTTTATTAGGTCTAGAATTAATTGACTAGATTTAATCATAGGAAACATGGCTAGCAATGATGAAGGACATGGTTCTGGTTATTGCGACGACGTCTACCTGGCGGCAGACGAATTTTTGAGCCTTGCCGACGATCAACCGATGTTGTTGCTGGGCCCACCGATCACATCGGGGACTGAGACCGACACGCAGACCGGTGTTGAGACTGAGACCGGCGCTGAGACTCAGACCGGCATCGAGACCGGCGCCGAGACTAAGGCCGACGGTGCCTCGGGGAGCGGAGCCGGTGTAGAACCGAAAGCAAAGAGGCAACGGCTTCCTAACAAACTCAGGACTACAAGACTGGTTGTCATGGCGGTGGACGACGACACTTTTGAGCCAACCATGCCCGAGGAAGCGCGCGTGTGCTACGGCAATCAAATAGGCTGCATCGTACGGACAACCGCCACCATCAACGATTAGAAACTACAGAATATATATAATATGAGGCCTTCCCTCCTAAATAAGCTGCACCAGATATTCTTGTTCTCGGACCGGAATGAAAAGGATTATAAAGATCCAGATAATGACCCGGCAATGAAGAAGATAAAGAAACATGCCATGTCCAAGTTTAGCGATGCGTTGGCCGCCTGGAAAACAAGGGTGAAAGCAAAGATCGAAAAAAAGGAACCCAACTCCGAGATTGTAAAGGATAATCAGACAATCACGGCAGATCACTTTGAAATATTCAAGGTGGCTTGCGAGGCCGAAGATGCCAAAAAAGTCGAAGTACATGAAGGGGCTTCAACAGAGGAACATTGGGTGCCACCACCTCGGAAGCCGTGGTTACGGGTGGAAGAGGTGCATATGGGCCAAGGAGGACGTGGAAGCCGCGAGTCTGGGCATTCCAGACCGCTTGGCGGAGTTCACCGTCCCACAGGAGCGTGACGTCCTCAGGGCCCGACACCGTTGGGACCTAGTGAAGAAGGTTTTCGAGACGTACGCGGTCACGACGGAGTTCATGAGACTGCTAGTAATTTTAGTTTCTGATCAATTTGACTACACGTTAGTCATAATTGTAAACGATCCTTGTGCCTTTTGCAGAGAGAGCAGCACAGGATTGCGGCCGAAAGCGACTCGCCGTCTGAGGCGTTGGCGAGTCCCAAGTGGGACACTCCATTCAACCAGGCGTTGAACATATTGAAACGACTCCCGGTGGAGACTCGACCGTCGTATGGATGCGTGCATGGTGTCGGAGACGGCATCACGTGGAAGAAGTACTACCGTGAGACCACGGAGGAGAAAATGGAAAGACGGAGGTTAACTAAAGAAAACATCGACAAGAAGGTTGAGATTGCGGTTGAGAGGAAATCATCTCAGACAGTCGTAACAGCGGTAGGTGCCGCAAAACTGGCGGTTGTAGATATGTCTACTTCCTTCGTTCCAGCCGTTTTCAATTGGACCAGGAAAAATCTAGAAAAAAATTCAGCGTACTTTCCCCTTGCTGACTTCTTGGGGAGCAGCTCGACTAGCGTTGCACCAGCACCTGCAGCTGCACCAGCTCCCGCGCCGGCTCCCGCACTTGCCCCCACACCGGCTCCCGCACCGGACGTGCTCGGCGGTGCTTCATCTTTGGCTGAGCTCGACGCCCTCACGGTATCTGTCACACTGGCCCCCTTCAATAAATGTATAATCTCCCGTGTTTTCGTTGCCTTTCGGATGTCTCACGCCGAGACTTTTCTTCTGAGCCGGCGAAACCCGTGCACCATATTGTACACCATCGGCGACGAGAAGGTGGACGTGGGGAAGGCGACGATAATGAAGCCGAAGGAACCATTGTTCCACAGCCGGACGATCCCCCCGAACGTCTTCAAGGTTTCCGTGGCCAGTTTCAAACCAGGCCATGAGAATTTGCCTCCTCTGGTACTTGTGGGGGATGACGACGAGACCATGCGGCGGCTTGGTGATTGTTGCAATGGGTGGGTCCTGTTGTGGCCAAAGAGTCTGCTTCGTCTGGAGGCGGCTGGGAGCAAACCCACAAGCACGCAGCCTCAGCAAGGTATGAACATCAACACCCCACCTACCCAATTAGCGTCGGGTGTCGGGTTGGGTGATAGCGGACGGGGTAAAGAAGAGGCTCCATTAGTCGCCGATGACGTCACCATGGATGAGGATGAGGATGATGATGGCACTCAACAGTATGTCTATACTGGCGCGTTTGAGCGTCATGAGTCAGTGCCTGAATTGCCATCCCCGGAGGCTGAACGTATTATGAACGACCTACCGGTAGTAAAGAAGTCTAGGAAGAGAGCGAGGAAAGGCAAAAAAGCTAATTCTATGATCCAGCCGCCTCAGCAGCCTCGGGTTCCAGACCGTATAGATATCCCCAGTGCGGATAAATGGCGTATCCCCGGTCAACCAATCCTACCTGCAAGAGCGCTGGGGGCCAGATTCGGCGATCTAAGGAGACTTCATGACGATGTGCCGCAGATAGAGAAAGGCCTCATCGCCTCGAAAGATCCAGGATACCCACTCTACGTGGTTAATGTTCCGCGATAATTGTTGTACGTCGACTTCTTCCCCGCGGATAAGTTCTTCCTTCGATTCGATTACATATTTGACATGTTTCATGTGAAGAAGCTGGATTTTAGGTTTGTCCGCCATTATGCCTTGCACATGAAATACATCATTGGGGTTGAGCAGATACCTCATATCTCTGTCGCTGACCCGTACTTCATGCACGAGGGCTTCTTGGGAGTCTGCGCAAAGCACCGTGAATACGCGAGGGAATACATCGTCAGTTTCATGCTCGCCAATAAGGACAAGGAGGCGATTCTCATGCCTTATCATCCCCTGTAAGTCATCCGCGCGGATATCCTTCCTTCGATTTCAATCATTCATTTGCACGGTTGAGGCTAATTAATTTGAGGTGTACTTATTTTGCGCAACGGCGGGCGCGCCGTCCTCGTCATCCTCTATCACCGATACTCCCACGCTCTTTACTTGGACTCGTCGAAGAACATTCACAAAAAGGATTACACCCACAACAAGGATGTTCTCGACAGTGCTATGTTTTAGTACGAAGCACGGGGTGGAGAGGTCAAGGACAAGAAGAGAAGGGGCGACAGGTTCGCCTTCGGCCATAAGACCGACTTCTGCTGCATCCAGCAACCGAGTGATTCTCTTAATGATGGATTCTATATCCTACACCACATTTGGAGTCTGACGGGATCACGGAACCTTCGCATGTCACCTACATCCGGCGATGCCCATATTCTGCAATGGGCAAAGAACGTAGGAGATATTATGGATCATCGAATTCGAGCTGATTTCTATCACATCCAGCGCGAACTTGGCCAAATCATCATGAAGGAGGTCATCAGAAAAACAGGGATGTTCTACGAAGAAGGACAAATGTCGCGGGAATACGTCCGAACTCGGGTAGCCTCTCAGCGTCTCGACCTGAAGCCTTTCACTAGGCTCGGGAACTATCTCCCTGACTAGGATGGATGGCACGACATGTTGGAGTGATTGTCGATATATGACAATGTGTCCGTTTAGTCCATACTTTACGTATGTGAAACTTTGAGTTATGCGACAAAACTTTATTTGTGATGTAATTAAACCGTCCTCCTCGACTAGCGACGATCACTCTAGTTAGGGCATTTTGGGTACGATCAACTTTGTTATTTATGCTTATGATATGTTGCTTCTAGTTTTGCCAAGTCTGTCTCTTTCTGTTTCTCAAATATATATCTTGCATATCATCGACTCATGTGATGATGCAGGTGCATAGATCATCGATGGCGAAGAAGTGCTACGCCAGGAGTATATATCTGACAGTGGCGAGAATGTTAGGCCCAGTGTACAGTTTCCGGTTTCGGCGGTGGCGATAGTTAGTTTAGGTTCACGCTAATGCGACAGAGGGATACGAACTCATGTACTGCATAGTTCCGCTCTCACTCAAAGTCATAGCTTTTCTTTCATATATCATTGTTTAGATGGATGACGATGTAGTTGCAAGTAATCGAGACTTGTATCGCTATTTTCTATATGATGACGAGAGACCACTTTGTGTTGGATGATGATTATGATGATGATATGATTTGATGAGACTAGTTGTATTTATATGCTATGATTACATTTGTATGTTTATGATATGCTAAAGATTATTGTATAAAGCCTATTCAAATGCAAAACAAATATACAGAAAAAAACTAATAAAACTAGCAGTAGCGAGTGGAACAAAGTTAGTAGTAGCGCTGATTTACCAGTACCGCTTCCTTCTAAAAAGCGCTGCAGATATTAGCAGCAACGTTCTTTGCCAAAGCGCACTGCAGCTATCCATGTATAGCAGTAGCGTGGGACGACAGGCGCTACTGCTACATGTTAGCTGTAGCGCCTTATCAGTAGCGCGACGTCCCGCGCTACTGATAGGTAAAATACCCGCGCTACTGCTAGGGTTTTCCCTAGTAGTGTATCTTGGGCGCCGCTACCCGAAAGGGATTGACAACCCCTTTTACACGTCTGGTTGCGAGTATTTGTAATTTGTGTGCAGGTGCTGTTTACGTAGAGTTGCTTGGTTCTTTTACTGGTTCGATAACCTTGGTCTCATCACTGAAGGAAATACCTACCATCGTTGTGCTGCATCTTCCCTTCCTCTTTGGGGAAATACCGACGCAGCTTCAAGCCGCATCAAAAGGAATTTCTGGCGCCGTTGCCGGGGAGGATCTTCAACATCTACCAGGTTCCTAATCACAAATCTCATCTCCTCGCAATTTACATTATTCACCATTTTCCTCTCCTTTTCATCTCCCCCCTTCACAAAAATTTACCGTTTTATTCGCCCTCTTTTTCGTTCACCGTTTCCTTGCCGGATTTATCCTTGTTCTTGCTTTCTAGTCATGATGGCTAGCGTGCCTACTCCTCCTTTGTCACCAGATTTTGAAGTTTTATACTTCAAGCAACAAGGAGAAAATATGAAAGATGCTTGGTATAGGCTAATGGACTCTTATCGTATTTGCAACCTAAAGGGAGATGCAAAGATTTACTTTGTAATTTTTACATAGGATTGACTTTGCATCATAGACAACTCTTAGATTTTGCCGCTAAAGGGAATTTTATAGACCTTGATGCCAATGCTGCCTATGAAATTTTAGAAGGAATTTTGGGGGTTCCACCTCAAAAGAAGGGGTTCTCTTTCACCCCAGAGGGAGTTCAAATGTTGGACAAACTTGGTGATTTGCACAAACACTTGGTTGAATTGCAAAAGTATAATGAACCCCTCAAACATCTTAATGGTAGTATCAATCGCATGAATACTTTGATTACTCTTTGCAATAAGCGATTGGATATTTTAGATCTCAAGATCGATCTTTTTCGGAGAATTTAGGGAAGCGTAAAGAGCCTCCTGGGTTTGAGAAAACCCTTACAAAAGTTGCCAAAACCACGTAGAACAAAACTTAGACCCTTGCTTTATGCCTAGCTAAGGGCGTAAAACGATAGTGCTTGTTGGGAGGCAACCCAATGAATAAAATTTATTTTTGCTTTTTGCTTTCTGTTATTGAGTGTTTACACAATTATGCTACTGTTATGATTGTGTTTTTTGAGTTTCAATTAGTGTTTGTGCCAAGAAAAGCCTTTAGGATCTTCTTGGGTGATAGTTGTTTGATCTTGCTAAAAAACAAAAACTTATGCACTCACGAAAATATTTTTCATAAATCACATAAACATGATTTTGCTTTGATTCTTTTTACTGAATATTAATATACAAATTGCCTAGGTCGTCCTAATGTTTCAGAATTTTTGGAGTTTCAGAAGTATTCGAAATATTCATATTGCTACAGACTGTTCTATTTTTGACAGATTCTGTTTTCTTTGCGTTGTGTGCTTGTCTTGATGATTCTATGGTTTTATTTAATGAGTTTTTGCCATAGAAAAGATAGAATGCAATAGATATAATGCAAAAAAAATATGAATTAGTTTGCGACATTACTTATAGTAGTGATTTGCTTTCTTATACTAACGGATCTCACGAAGGTTTTGTTGAGTATTGTGTGATTGAAGTTTTCAAGTTTTGGGTTATCTTACGATGGATGAAGGAATAAGGAGTAAGAAGAGCCTAAGCTTGGGGATGCCCATGGCACCCCAAGTTATTATCCAAAGAGAAGCAAGCAACTAAGCTTGGGGATGCCATGAGTTGCATCCCCTCTTTCTTCTAATGACCATCGGTATTTTACTCGAAGCTATATTTTTATTCATCACATACTATGAGTTTTGCTTGGAGCATCTTGTATGATACGAGTGTTTGCTTGCTTTGTGTTTTTAGTCTTGATCCCTTGCTGGACACACCTATTTGAGAGAGCCAAAATTATGCCATGACTTTGTAGAATTGCTCTCTATGCTTCACTTCAGTTTCTCTGAGCTATGGATTTGCTCTAGTGCTACACTTATATCTTTTTTAGCACGGTGTGCTTTAGTATTTGAAGAAATACTCTCTTGCTTCACTTAGATTTGCTTGAGAGTAAGTAAAACTTTCAAGAAATTCTCTCTTGCTTCACTTAAATTATTTTGAGAGAAAGAAATATTATGCTCATGATCTTCACTTATATTTTTTTGAGCCTATCAAAAGCAACACATGAAAATTAGACCCAAAGTGATAGATAGCCAAGAAGGATATAATAAAAACTTTCATGAAGAACATTGGACAAAATAAACTTGATTCTTTGTTATAGTTTCGAGATATGATGATGTCATATGTGAGTCATGTTGATGAGTAATTATGCTTTTGTAAGAATATTGGTGTTAAGGTTTGTGATTCCCTATGCAAGCACTAAAGTCAATAGTCATGCAATGAAATTACATCCTACTTGTAGGGCATTATTCGGTGTTAATATGCGTAATGCTCTGTTATGAGATTATTCGTTTCTTGGTTGGCCGCTTCTTAATCTTTTTCTGGCCTTCATTTTTCACTAAGTATGATCACTACTTGTGCATCTAAAATCCTTTAAACCAGTTTTGCCACATGAGTACACTATACCTACCTATATGCGGTATTCTTTTGCTGTTCTAAGCAAATTTGTATGTGCCATCTCTAATTTTCAAAATAAATTTCACTTTTGTGTGCTCGTACCATTCGTGAGGTGGTGAGGGGTGGACAATATTTTCCATGCTAGAAGTGTTATTCTCAAGATGAGAGTTTATTCACTTGTCATTGCATGAGAGTAAGGCAAATGTATTAGGGATGCCCAGTCCTGGAATGAAAAATCAATTTACTTTATGTTGTCAAATAATAAATTCCTTGAAAAGTGTTGGTATGGAAGGCAACCGTGGATTTGGCTAGCCATGGAAAGTGTAAGTATGGTGGAAAAAGGAATAAACTTTATTTTCTGTTTGGGAACTGCCTATGATATATCTAGCATGAAAAGTGTTGGGAGCTCTAAGTCATTTTCGTTGGTGGGAAAAGTATGCCTCTCAAAATGTTTTTATCTCTAATTTTTTCGCTTTTGAGCTCTGGCACCTCTGCAAATCCCTACTTCCCTCTGCGAGTGCAATTTTTATTTTTATTTTGAGTCTCCATCTTCTCTTATAAAGCACCAACTAGGGGGCACTATGATCGTACTTGAGCATTGGGTGTAGCTAATATGCGAGTGTGTTTCATGAATGGATCAATAATTGAGCATGATGGGCTAGAGATAACTTATTTTAGCGTTGATATTTTGAAAGACATGGTTGCTTCTTGATATGCTTGAGTATTTAAGTCTCATGTCAAAACTAGACTATTCCTTTGAACCATATAAAAGTACAAATGTCCATGCTATGAAGAAAATATTATTATATGACATGTTAGGCAGCATTCCACATAAAAAATTCTGTTTTTATCATTTACCTACTCGAGGATGAGCTGGAATTAAGCTTGGGGATGTTGATACGTCTCCAACGTATCTATAATTTTTTATTGTTCCATGTTATTATATTATCATTCTTGGATGTTTTACAATCATTTCATAGTCATTTTATATCATTATTTGGTAATAACCTATTGACATAGTGCCAAGTGCCAGTTGTTGTTTTCTGCATGTTTTTTACATCGCATGAAATCAATACCAAACTGAGTCCAAACGCAAAAAAACTTTTTGTGGATTTTTTTAGGACCAGAAGACATCCAGTGGGCCGGAGAAGCACCTGGGGGGGGGGGGTGCTTCGAGGGGAGCACAACCCACGAGGGCGCACCAAGAGGCCCAGGCGCGACCTGGTGGCTTGTGCCCACCTCGGGTGCCCCTGAACCGACTCTTTGCTCTATAAATACCCCAATATTCCTAAAACTCTACGAGAGTCGACGAAAATCAATTCCAGCCGCCGCAGAGTCCAGAACCACCAGATCCAATCTAGACACCATCACAGAGGAGTGCATCATGTCGATTGGTGCCTCTCCGATGATGCGTGAGTAGTTCTTTGTAGACCTACGGTTCCGTAGTTAGTAGCTAGAAGGCTTCCTTTCTCTCGTTTGATTCTCAATACAATGGTCTCTTGGAGATCCATATGATGTAACTCTTTTTGCAGTGTGTTTGTTAGGATCTGATGAACTTTGAGTTTATGATATAATCTATGTTTTTATCCATGAAAGTTATTTGAGTTTCTTTGATCTCTTATATGCATGATTGCTTATAACCTCGTATTTCTTCTCGGATATTTCGGTTTTGTTTGTCCAAGTTGATCTATTTATCTTGCAATGGGAAGAGGTGCTTTGTAGTGAGTTCAATCTTGTGGTGCTTGATCCCAGTGATAGAAGGGGAACCGACACGTATGTATCATTGCTACTAAGGGTAACACAATGGGGTATATTTCTACATAAATAGATCTTGTCTACATCATGTCATCGTTCTTATTGCATTACTCCGTTTCTCCATGAACTTAATACACCAGATGCATGCTGGATAATGGTCGATGTGTGGAGTAATAGTAGTAGATGCAGGCAGGACTTGGTCTACTAATCTTGGATGTGATGCCTATATAATGATCATTGCCTGGATATCAGCATGATTATTTGAAGTTCTATGAATTGTCCAACAGTAATTTGTTCATCCACCATTTGCTATTTGTCTCGAGAGAAGCCACTAGTGAAACCTACGGCCCTGGGTCTCTTTCTCATATTGTTTGCCTTTGCGATCTATTTTATTTTCCTTTTATTTTCAGATCTATTACAAAAATAAGAACGTTGCTGCAATTTATTTTGTTTCGCGTTCAATCTATCAATATTTACAACTCCCTCACGTCCGTTTGCCTATCTTGGGCGCCGCTACCCGAAAGGGATTGACAACCCCTTTTACACGTCTGGTTGCGAGTATTTGTTATTTGTGTGCAGGTGCTATTTACGTAGAGTTGCTTGGTTCTCCTACTGGTTCGATAATCTTGGTCTCATCACTGAGGGAAATACCTACCGCCGCTGTGCTGCATCATCCCTTCCTCTTTGGGGAAATACCAACGTAGCTTCAAGCCACATCAATATCATCCAACTCCTCACCGACGAGCGAGCCTACGAAGGAATTACTCACTCCCGGTGGGAGCATCATGGCAATTGGCGATGGAGAAGGGTTGGTGATATACCTGGCCAAACCTCGGGCCGGGCCGTGCTTCGGGCCGGGCCTAGCCAAGCCCGACCCGGCCATCGGGCCTGTGTTTCTGCGCCCGAGCCCGGCCCGAGCACGTAAAATCTCGTCGGGCTTCCGGCCGGCCCGGCGTGACCTTCAGAAAAATGCAAAAACTACGGGCCCGGGCCCGGCCCAGCCTCCGAGCTCAAAAACTAGGCCCGAGCCCGGCCCGGGGGCAGCGCCGGGCCGGGCCGGGTCGGGTTTTTTCGGGCCGGGCCGGGCTTCCCACGGCCAGGACTAGTTGGTGATGACGAAGATCAGGGATCCCCCTCTTCGGTGCCCCTAACGGACTCTAGATATGGCCTCCCGATGAAAAACAGGAGGTGGCGGCGGCTCTATCTCGTGAAACGCGATACTTCTTTCTCCTAGACATTTTCCTGGAAAAATGTGATTTTATAGCGCCGGTTTCAGGGTCTGCGTGGCCACGAGGTGGGGACAACCCACCTGGGTGCGCTGTGGCACCCCGGCTCAGAGCGACCGGTTTACCATGCATTGCCAGCCCAGATACCATGTCTTCTAGCCACACACAACATATTGGTACAGAAAACAACCGCTTTATTGATGCTAGCGGAACAAGGTTTAGATTATAACAGTTGTCGAGGCCAAGCGGCACACCCGGTGCGGCTGAACAATATGTACATTATTTAGTGAACATAAAGGGGCCTCGATCTGAACAACTACGTGGCAGCGGAATAACGTCGTAGCGGAAGCTCCATATCACAGGGACACCGATGTGGACATGGTCTAGACTCGAACAACGCTCCTTTCCAACAAGATTTTCCTGAAATCTGGCATGACACGTCAGGTCAGTACATTGAATGTACTTGCAAGCTCACAACAGGCATAATCATAATAGCAAACAATATCATGAGACTTAACCAATTATTAAGGATGCAACACTATATGTCAAACATGTTGTGATCATGCTCGAGCGTCCCTCGGGACAACTTACCAACCGTGATCATCCTCAGATCAAAAACACACCACCAACATGGTCTTTAACAAAATGACTCGTGATCCTTACGGCGATCACAACCACGACCGATATCTGGTCCCAATTTCCTCGATGGCCTTTCTGCCATCCTCAACAATGCAAAGTTTACAGCTTAGTGTGCAATTTTTATTAATCGTTGACTCATGGTGGGACCTACTACGAGGTGTGCGTGACCGTGGACTCGACTATCGATAGATTATACACTCTGTAGAGGTAGCACATTGTACCGACACCACGGAACCCATGGCCTCGCACTCCCATTCGGGTGGACCAACGGCATTCCGACAAAACCCTTCCATTGCCACATCACTCTCCCGGCCACTCCGACCAAATCCCCAACGGGCTAGTCCTGGGTGGCCCCGTGTCTACCAAAGACACCCCGACCACCGTTGTGGTCAAACACTCCCACTCGGGGACTCGGTACCATAATCTCATCAACGAGCACACAAGATTATGCACTGCTTACCAGGCCAGGGCAAGCACGGCATAACCTTCCCTAGTTCGAGCACCGACCGGAGGCCATGTCAATGGACGAATCAAGGCCTTCCACAAAGGCAAATGTGGTTGCCCGAAAGAAACTCGATTCAGCGGCACCATGACCCGATCAGCGGTATATTCAAGTTGAGTTATTTTCAGGTTCAACTTAAAAATAAAAATGACCGGTGTCATAGCATGCCATGAAATGCGAAACTACACATGCATCACATAATAATAAAAATGACCGATGTCATCCATATACACACCAAGCATAAACATCAACCACTCATGTTAATTTGCTGCTCAAAATTGCTCATAGCTTAACCAAAATATTTTGCAACAAGTTCTATTAATTTCTCACACAAGAACGTAACTCCGATAAATTTCTCATATGCTTAACAAAAGATTTCACTATCAACAACTCTTAATCTCTTTATCAACTAAGTGAGGTTCAAACATTCTGTAAGTCAAGTAAAATGATCTAACAAGTATTTAACAGAATATTTTCTAGCAAATTTTTATCAATTTATTTATGCAAGAACATAACTTTAAGTATTTACTATCATGCATAGCAAAAATTATTTGTATCATCACCATGATTAAATCCTAGCTTTGCTTCACCAACTAAACTAGTTACCACAATCTCTAAATCAAGCATATCAACTAGCAAACACTTGACATAACATAAATAACAAAATAATTATTTAAATGCATGGATTAGTCATTTCGTTCAAGTAAGAAAAATCACAAATATTGAAATGACACCATGAAAATGTTGCTGTGGCTTGCCTTAGTGCAGATGAGGTCCACAAGCCCTCTGGTGATCCTCAAGACAAGCTTCACCTTCTGAAAATAAATTTAAACACAAAAGGCAAATATCAAGAACACTTCTGAAAATCACCAGAAATTCTAAACAGCTCAGAAAAATCTCATCTTTGGTGAGCTGCTAGATTTCTTTTCAAAGAACATAATGCAAAAAGAATCAATTCATTTGGACATATGGTTAAAAAATTATAACTGTTTGAAGTGTTCTGTAAATTCGAATAAATTTGAATAAAAATAAACGACTGAGGGGGGAGGGGTGACATCGAAGGCGTAAAGCCCAGGGGCGTCACCACTCGTACCGCTTGGCAGCGTCTGAGTGGCTGACTAGCAGAGCCCGCTAGTCGAGGTGGGGAAGGGGAGAGAAGCAGAAGGCGGCGGCCGCCGGAGCTCTCGCCAGCGACGAGGCTTCTTGGCTCAAGCGAGAGGAGGGATTGAGAGAGGGGCGATGGCGCACCTGCCCGTACCCGTAGCATGGCTAGGGGTGGTCGGACGGTGTCGGAAACAAGCTCGAAGCGGAGGCAGAACACGGAGGTCGCCGGAGTCGAGGAAGGCAACGACAGAGGCCACTCCGGGGCTCAATCACTCAAGGCGGCCTCACTTGGGGAGGCGGAAGCCTGGAGGGTTGCCGGGCCTGGGAGGGCTAGAGCTTCCGTGGCGACGGAGGATCGCCGGCGAGCTCGAGCTCGGGGGCGGCGACCCGAGGCCTGGGCCAGGCTACGGCTTCCTACTCGATCATGGGGTGTCACTACTAGGAAAAGGCTTATACATAGAAGTTTACGAGCGTGTGTTATGGACCCCACGCCATCGATAATTACCGATGGCGTTTGTTATAAAGCGCGCTCTTGATGCGACATAATAACAGCGTTGGTTTCTGCGAGGCCACGCTCTTTGGTAAGTTGCCACATCACACCACCCGACCAAAAAATATTAGCAGCGTTTGTAGTCTAACTGCGCTCTTTGTTAAGAAAGTAGGCATGGCGCTGTGCACCTAGACGCGCTACTACTATTTCTTCTATGGTTAAACTTATACCAGTAGCGTTGTTTTTGTACAAGCGCTATAGCTAGTTTTACGTACCAGCAGATATTTTGGCTGGCACTCATAGCAGTAGCGTGCTTTGGCTCCCCGCGCTACTGCTATGGTCGCCACCCACCTACCACCTTTCCCCTCCTTCCTCCCCTTTCTTCTTCCTCTCCCCCTTCCTTTCTCCCCCTTTCCTTTCACCTTGCTTGTTCCATTCAATGCTCCCCCTCCACCACCCCTTCATTAGAGCCCTCCCTCCCCCTCTTCTTTGCCCTCCACCACCCCCTCTTATTTGTTCCCTCCACCACCACCCCCTCCATTAATGCCCTCCCTCCCCCTCTTCTTTTCCCTCCACCCCTTCCATTAATGCCTTCCCTCTCCTCTCCCACTATATCCCTAGCTAGCTCTCTCTCTGTCCCTTGCTAGCTAGCTAGCTAGTTAGAGCTATATATCTAGAGCTACTAGGTAATTAAGAAGAAAGGTGCTTGATATCCCTCTCAACACACAGGTGAGCAAAAGAAGGTGTTTGTGTGGATAGGATGCAACTATATATATATATATATATATATATATATATATATATATATATATATATATATATATGTGTGTGTGTGTGTGTGTGTGTGTGTGTGTGTGTGTGTGTGTGTGTGGGCGATATGAGAATATATATACCGATTTGTGTGTGGCATAATTTGAGTTTCCTACATTGTGTATTTGATGAAATAATGTGGGTGACATGAGTTGCCTATGTTTTGCGAAATGTCGATTCAATTCCGTTTGGTAATTTCGGCAAACTCAATATGCCCTATGTTTAGGGAAGGTCATGTTGAATTTTTTTATGAATTTGATCCATGCATGCATATATACGTGGTTATAATATTTGCTCCACGCGCAGGTGATCATGAAGGTCAATGGAAGGATGGTGGAAAGATACTGGCAATCCACTATGGACGACATGTATGAAAAAAGACTGAAGGATGTTTTATCACTACAAAAAAATACACTTCCGTGATGATACGTGTTTGTCACAGTAGGTCGCGTTTTTGTCATGCATGTACATCCATGACAAATTTATGACAGAATCAAGATAGTCATACCAGTGCTGTCGTAGAAGTGTTCCATGACATTACGAAAATTATCATCACGGAAGTGTCCACTTCCATGACGATAAATCACGCGTCATAGAAGTGCTTTCGTCAAGGGTGACCGACACGTGGCATCTACCGTAACGGAACGCCGTTAAGCTATCGGGTCGGGTTTTGGATCCAATAACCCGTTAACAGCCCCGACCAATGGGGATTTTCCACGTGTAAAATCATCATTGGCTGGAGGAAACACGTGTCGGCTCATCGTTGGGACAGATGTCATCCGCTCATTGGACAGAAGGCGCCTATGATACGACATGTGGCAAAGCCCATCAAGTTTAAATGGGCCGACCTAACTAAAGGCCCACAAGATTTTGCGGACCATAATGGGCCGGCCCAGCTAAAGGCCCACGAGATTTTGCGGACTATAGCTAAAGGCCCACAAGATTTCGCGGGCCATAATAGGCCGGCCCAGGTAAAGGCCCACAAGATTTTTGTGTGCCATAATGGGCCGACCCAGGTAAAGGCCCACAAACTTCTTCCGGATCATAATGGGCCGACCCGGCTAAAGGCCCACGAGATTTCGCCGACATTAATGGGCCGGCCCAGCTGTAGGCCCACAAGATTTTGAGGACCCTAGTAGGCCGGCCCATTAACTAGCTGCCATGTTTTGGGCCAAATGTCGGCCCATATTTGATCCGGTCCATTAATGGCCTGCCACGTTCCGGGTCTAATAATGGCCCATAGAAGATCCGGCCCATTAAAAGCCTTCGACTTTCTGGGCCAAATCACGGCCCAGATCAGGTCCGGCCCTTTAAGAGGCTTTGGGCTCAATTATGGCCCATATCAGATTCGGCCCGTTAACTGGACGCTATGCTTTTGGGCTGACTTGCTAAAGGCCCATTTAGTAATTCGGCCTGATATTACTTTCGGCCTGTTAAGGGCCCATTTAACATTTCGGCCCTATATTAATTTCGGCCTGTTAAAAGCTCGTCATATAGTTGGGCCTAACTACGGCCCGGTTTGCATCCGCCTGCTTTCATGGTGATATCGATTAGGCCAAACAAGGACCGAGACAGCTTTGGCTGTTAAAGCCCATGAATTGATTCGCACAATCATGGGTCGGATCCATTACAGGCTGCTGCCGCCCGTGAGCTATTCGCACGTTTGGGCCCAACCTACTTCTCGACCTCCTAAAGCCCATTGAGTTTTCTTGCGAAAACAGGGCCGGGGGTTACTCGGCCTATTAAAGGCCCGAATCTACTAGTGGGCCAGTTTGCCGAGGCCCATGATGCGGATCATACATCGTGATTGCATGACGGCCCGATTATGTTCCATAATTTTATGGTTTGTTAGGTTTACTGCGAAGACAGGATATACAATAAAGAAATTAGGGCATATTACATCCACTTGGCATCAAAGTTCGCCACTATGATAATAAAGCACAAGCAGACAGCAGATTACATACACTGGGCATCAAAGATCACCACTAGTGCAAATAAACACGCCGACAAAATAATATACAAAACCGACAACACTTCTATAGAGTTCAAGAAAGGTTAGCCTCTTTGGGAACTGCAGTATAGCAGTGAGCAAGATGATGGGACTGCGCTTGTTCAACACTTATATCTTCCTCACTTTGAAAGATAAACAAGCAGACATATGACAGGTTTTGCACATAAAAGTATCAGTGCTGACAATTCATCACATTTCTTACTGATGAATAAAGTGACACAGTTTAAAATTGCATTAACACAATATGGTATTGTTCAGGTCAAGACATGGTAGGAAATGACATTTTGAAGGAGTTGGCAGCTTCACGACACCACTGGATTACATATCAAGAACTCATAAGTATCAATGGTTAGTGTGCTGTCAATTTATCCCATTTCAGATTGGCAAATAAAGAGACGGTTTAAATAATAGTAGAATGATATGACATTGTTCATAGTTAAGACATTGCAGAATATGACATTGTCTTTGTAGTGGGTAGGTTCACCACACCACTGGATTACGGATGAAGAACAGAAGCATGCATGCAGTGCAAAAGAAGATCACTTGCTCTGTATAGTTTATACATGGTATGAAGAAGGAACTTGGTTGTACAACTGAAAACTTAAATTGAGAAGGACAAACTTTTGTGTATGTACATAATAAACTTTAAACATGCAATTGGATGCAAACACCAAAAATAAACAACTGTTGCAGTCATGCCTAACCAAATATACACAACAACGTTTGAAGGCTTGAGAAGGACAAACTTACATTACTGGTGAAGACAGGCTCTATAAAGCCCTTGTCCATCTTGATGGGGGGGCAATTCAAGAAGTTTAGCACAGAATCTTCTACATAAGCATTGCCTTTATTCTACATTTTTTAAGAGTAAATATAGATGTGATAATATACGAAAAAATGGAGAATATTTAAGATAAGATGAAGAGTGATGCTACATAACCAAGTAGCTATAAATGTATGTGCAGCGATACAGGCAAAAGGCACAACCAAGAGCAATGCAGAGCTAAACTTCTTCAGTACCAACCTTATGGTAAGAGTAAATATAGATCTGATGTGTAGAAAATGGAGGGCAAAGGAAAATAAGCTGCAGAGTGATGGTACATGAACAACTACCTGTCAATATAAGTACACTGATAAATGACAGCATGTACTAACAAGAACAATGCAGAGCTAAAAAAATTCATTGGCATTGGATATATTCTACACTAATGTAACCATTCATACAGATCATATAATTTGGAGCGAACAATTGATAAGCAAGCTATCATGCATACTACTGTCACATAATGAACCAGGTATGTATGCAAGTATAGTGATACAGGACAACAGGTACTAACAAGAGCAAAGCAGTGGGCAACATATTTGCGATATCCTGTCGTTCTTTTCAAATGGGAATTTTTCTTCGAGCAGATTTCCTGCAAAAAAGATCCATAAGGCACATACGGAAAAGTAGAAGTTCAAATTGTCATGTGATTTCATAGACAGTACCTCATCCTGGGAACAAGACCAGTGCATAACAATGTTTTTCCATTCAATGTCTTCTAAATTTAGCATAGGAGACTTCACCGGAAATTCGTTTATAGACTTGCCATCAAAGTATGATTTCCTTAGGTAATACCGATACTGCTACAATGCTTCCTTGAAAAGCACAAGCAAGCTTTGCTCTTCATGACTATCCAGATTGACCCTCGCCTAGTTACAACAATGTAATGTAAAACATTGATGTGTTCGATCAGCAAAAAACAGAAAAATAATAACCATGAATAATAGCACTTACACGTAAGTTGGACAGGAAGATGTGAAAATGGTGTTTGTCTTCACTATAATCTTCCCATGATGGGAATATATGCACATAGTCCTTAACAACATTGAAAGCATTGTCTTTTAAACTGGTAATAAATGGAATGGGGTTCCAATCTGCAGGAATTGGCCGTCTCTGCAGTTGGGATAGGTCTTCGGCCGGTGGACTTGCTGTACTTTTTGCTGGAGTGGGATTTTTCTATGGTACGATTGGTGCTATGGCAAATGAAATCGGTATACCTTTTGCTGGAGTGCAGGTCCTGTGTGGTGGGGCTAGTGGTGTGGCGAGTGAAGTATGGGTATAGTCTGCTGGAGTCGGTCCTATGTTTTGTGTCACTGGTTGTACAGCCAATATAAGTGGGGCGCTATCTAATTTCTCCGGCACCACCACATTTTTCAAGGACTTTGCTGGTGCTCCTGCAGGTTCGGCAATCACCCTCTTCCTTTTTAATGTCTGATGCACAAGAACAACATTTGAGTGGAAAAACATGGTATGATGACAGATGGAATATGTATTGATAATGGATGGGCATGGCATCTCGAGTTATATGATGAGTAAACTAAGCAGCTGGCGGTGCAACAAAGTAGAAGAAATGCAAGACAACATATGCAAGATACGCGCAATCAATAAAAACCTTGCCAAATTAGAACAGGCACCTTGATGGGTGAATAGGACAGGCCATCTGCCTTTGACTCCTCAAGGTTAGAATAGTCATTAGGATGATATTATGAACAAGAATCAACAGGTAGGGAGCGTACGAGTTTCATTGCTTCTAGAATGGCACTCAATGCCTTGGTGCCAATTTTGTAAGTCATTGCAGTGTTCCACAATATTCTTCTGATGCGCGGATTCTGATATTCACTGTAATTGCGTATAATATCTGAGAACCATGAAAACATAAATAGTTGTGAGATTATCTTTGTAATGCAGATGATATTCTAATATAGGGGTGCCTGTAAACAATTATGTGCTATCCTTTGGATTCGATGAGAGAGCTCATGTGTGCTGTAATATGGTGTGTGCATTTATATAATCCGCACAAGTACACAAAAATAGGCTCGAAGTAAGGTAGCTGGCAGATGATAGGTTCATAATATACTGTAAGAGAGTTTATTGCCAAACCATGATAACAAGAGCACACAGCAACTAGGCAGATCATAATGTACATAACAGGGGTACACCATAACCATGATATATAAATCGGGAAAGTGGGCGGCTTGAAAATACGGTGTTGTATTGCGCTAGTAATTGAAAGCCTATCGATCACGTACAGGCCAGCTCTATCGAACATGGTAAAGAAGAGCAAGCAGGTTTTGGATAATAAAATGTTGGTTGCGGTGCCCACACATGATGAACCAGAGCGCATTAAGAATGCAACTCCCAGCTGTCTCTCGACCATTTGGCGGTTGGATGAAGATCCTCGTCTCTAACCCTTCTTCTTCCTCATCTCTGATTCTTCTCATATAGAACACCTTGCACGGGTCGCCCGGCGGACCACCGGCCCCACCGCTGTGTTCCTCCTCCACCCCCACCCCCACCTGCGCCCAACCCCACCAGCGTCGAGTTTTCTTCTTTCAGTGAGGCCCCACAACCACCGAGCCCTTTGATCGCACCGCGAACTCCGTGAGCTCTGAAAAATCGGTGACCCAGTTTTGAAATTTAGTCTACTGTGATTTAACTAGTGTGGAATATAAAAGGGGAAAACCATAAGCATTGGGAGTATAGTGTTGAGTGTGCCATGGCGGATGTGAAGTGCAAACCGGACAAAGGCAACTTCGCAACCAAGACAAGAAATAAGAGTAAATCAGTGGAGATCTATTTTCTTGTTGCGATAAATAAGTTGAGCAGATACGAAAGAGTACCGCCTCTGGTGCGGCGCCGTGTACACATCTGCTAAGAATTTGACGGTGCTGCGGTAGCGATGGCTGTCGGCAGCGTGGAAGCAGATCTAGGAGCTTAGACGGTGGTGGCGGGGTGCTGTGGACGAGACGGTCGTAGGAGCGGCGCCGGCAAGGTGGACGACGACGGGGATGAAGCAAGAGGACGGGATGCAAGGATCCCGGTCCGAAGGCGTGGATGAGAGAGGTTGATCACTTGTAATGGACGGCAGCGTCGGGGTATCAGCTCCGGCATGGTCGAGGAGGACGGCGGTGGATGGGGTGACGGAAGGCGGCGGATGGAGGAGGGTGGGGTGGAGAGGGTGTTTTGGCACCCACGGAGTACGAATGGGGAAAAGGGAGGTAGAGAGGAAGGGGGAAACCATGTATTCAGGGCGCGCTTGTCTCAAATGCGAGGAAATTTACAAACTTAGCCCCTATTTCAAATTTCTACTACATCACAGCAACATTAGTCGGTTGGGGATTGGACGGTAATCTCGCATACACCGAATATTTGCCGACGAGAGTTTGTTTTTGGCGCCCACCGTGTATGAATATGAATCGGGGAGGGAGTCAATTTCGGCCGAGGACACACTGTGTTTTGGCGCCCACCGTGTATGAATCCAGGTGAGAGGCGGTTACGTCATGTTTGGGTGAAATTACAAACCTACCACTATCGAAACCTATAGAAATCCAGCAGATAGGCTTTGCGTGCCAGGGATAGGCAGTAGTGCTTTCCATCTCGCAGATTTTGGTTTCAGGCGGTTACTGCGACTTTCCCCCGCTTCGTTCAAATTTTGCAGAGTGCACGTTTAGCGTGCCAACTCAATTCGAATCCCGTTTGTATTCTATTTTTTTCGGGCGGGATCCATTTTCAATTGGAATCACATTCTATATGCATCATTTTTTATATATACTTTCAAAAGCACAACACCATTTATACATAAATATGGCTTACGAATGGCATGATCTCAGATTCATAAGGTTGTATCCATCAATTTGGACTTTCAAATGTTTGAAACAACTTTATGTTGAAATCCAATGTATGCTGTCCTCGCTAACTGTCTCCAATTAATACGTGTTACATGCGGGTTTTTTTAACTTCTCAAACATGTATAATCTGTTTCACACATGCAACATATAGTGTAATCCCGTTTAGACATTAATTGCATATAAACCATGCATTGTTTGTAACTGAAGAATCTATGGATCACCAATATTGATAAACTATATAACATTACATGTGTGCCAAATTCAAATGAATATGCATGTTTGATACACCAATTTGCGTTATGATATTATCGATGTCGTGATCTCCAGTTTAAATATTTGAATCCCCTTTAATCCAGATATTCGTCTCATATAGCTATCACTCATGCTTATATAGGACTATCTCTCTGGACCTATACGCGTTCATCGTCTCTCAGGTATCTCTCGTGCTACATGTATGTCGACAATGCTCTTTTATCTTCGTAACACACTGACGGTACTCTCTCCCTCGACCTTCATCACTCTATCTCTCTCTAAGTATATCTCGCTCCCTGCTATGTGTCTCTAACTATGATTCACCATGTGGAATCTCTTTCTCTCACACAAACACAAAACTTTGTCTCCAGGGGTCTCATTTCTCTCTACTATTCCCATGTGCGCCACTCGCACACCCCTCATACAGAGATATCTTTGGCTCCTTAGATTTGAGAACCTACGACTCTTCCTCTTGAATATCTCTTTCTCACACACAAACACAAACTCTGTCTCCCAGGATCTCATATTTCTCCATTGTTCTCTTGTATGTCGCTCACACACACCCTCTCTCCCTAGAGATATCTTGTGTTCCCTCATATATCTCTCTAGCTATCACTCTCATTTTAAAATATCGTTCTCTCTCGCAGACACAAAACTCCGTCTCTCTGGATCTCATTTCTCTCTGATATCTGTTTATATGTGACTCACATGCACCCTCTCTCTATCTCTCTCACACCCACACACATGACCCAGCCTTCTGATGCACTCGACTCCTATCTCTAACGCACACTAGCTAGCATCTTTATCTTTCTATTTATCTGTTTCTCCATCGACCTTCTTTCTCGCCCTCACTCTTGATTCCTATCACGCACGCTACATATGGTTCTCTCTACATGCAGTCAAGTGCCCTCTCACACACATATATAACTTCACCCTTTGAACCACCCGACGGTCATCTCCAACACCCAAACTAGCGGATGTCCCTCTAGCTAGCATCCCCATCTCTGTATCTATCTGTAGTTTCTCCGTCAACATTTCTTTCTCGCACGGAGTCTTGCTTCCTATCACCCACACTATATATGTCTCTCCATACATATGCATTAATAGGTTGATCTCTTTTGCACAATCGTTGCGCCTCACCCCCTCTGCTCGCCATAGATGCATGCTCCAGCCCATGCCACTATCTCTTAAAGACAAAAACACATGCTCAATTGTCGGGCCTTCTTCCCTGCATTCTCACATGCATGCATATTGTAATACCGATCCGTCTCTGCCATGTCGTTGATCATATGACTTATGTCTTCTTTCTTTTATCTCGATCATGCGCGCGCGCACACACACACATCCCACGTATACATGTACACCTCTCACACATGCACGTTCAAGGTCTCTATGTCTCCATACGTAGTTAATTACCCTCAATCTCAACGCCACATCGAATCGTTCTCCTCTTTTGTGCACATAACTTCCGCCTGGATGGGTAAAACACACATCACACTTAACAATCTCCTTCTAGCTACCCCCCCCCCCCCCCGCGTGCCTCTCACTCTTCCCCTATATCCCCGAAACCAATAAGACCATCCCTTTGTTTAATTCTCGCCTACATGCACCATCGATACATAGTAGTCTTCCTCGGTTACTCTCGAACAAACACGTTCTCTCGATGTCGACTCCTCTCACGCGCACGCACCTTCTCTTCCCTCTCTACCGGCATTTTCTCTCTCGCACCCCATCGTTGGTGGCCTCTGCCATACACATCACCTCTCTATCATGAAGCCATGCACACTCAAATTACATCCACCACAGAGGACCCTACGACACACACACACACACGCACGCACGCACACCCGCCCATACACACACTAAGACTCCATCTCTCTCTCTCTCACACACACACAAACACACACACACACACACACACGCACCCCCCACACACACTTAGACTCCATCTCTCTCTCTCACACACACACACACACAAACTAAGACTCCATCTCTCTCTCCTCTCTCTCTCATACACACACACACACACACACCCCACACACACACACTAAGACTCCATCTCACACACACATGCTCTAGGCGGAGCATTTGTTCCTACCACCCTTCATCCAACCTTACCCGTATGATAAACAATCACCTTTATTTGCTTGCATAACATGGACAAATTCCACTTTACTTTAGTAGTCAGCAAACTTATCATCTGTACCCTTATAAAAAAACGAGTTGGCGATGATGGTGTGCCTGCCATCTTGTAATACAGACCGTATGATCTATATTTGACGGATAGAAAGCAAACTATGATAATTTTGCAAAAGATACCCACACCTCTCTCCACATTATTATCTCCCGCAACCTCATTGCTCAGCAATGAACAAAGAAATAAGTCTCTGGAACAATCTAGCATGCATGGTGGCCGCTGCCGCCTGCCGGCGCCATCCATCCCCATGCCTCTGCCCATGCAGACCACCAGTCACCACCACGCTCCACTCCTCCTCGCCTTATCTCTCATCTTTCATTTTTTCACTGACATTCTCGAGATACCAGTTTTCCGATAAAATTCTCGAGATATCATTAGTTTTTACACATGGGATTACTCCTGCATGGGTCAATCACAACAGGTGTTTTGTAAAAAAATGCATATTGATGTTCCGTGCAATGCACGAGAATCTTGCTTGTAATTATACAACGCAAATCACGAGCAGGAAGTGACATTTTTTTGACACAACCACGTTAACATGGCCACGTAAATAACTAGCTAAAGTAAATACCCGAAGAGTAGATTCGCACACACGCATTCTGTCTCTCAGAATCTGTCACACACACACTCACACCAGTTACGTGACTCCCACTTAAGCAGACACGAGTATGTTACAATTTGTGCACCCGCGGGTACACGTGATGCTGCTCATTTATTTAAGCCGGAAGGCGAATCCAAACAGTAGCTGCATTCATTCCCCTCCCGCCGTCTCTTCTCTGGTCGCCGTCGCCCGGTAGCCATGGGCCGGCCGAAGGTAACAACGTAAGCCATACTCCCGCCGGAGCGGTGGTTTAATATGGAATTTTTAGTGGTCATGCATGCAAATTTTTGTGCTAGAACTCCTATATAAGGGTTGACCGGTCGCTTCCCGCGAACGTGCGCGGGCGGTGGAAGAGGAAGGAGAAGGAAGCCGGCTGTGGAGTAACATTTTTTACCACAATTTCTTAGGAAACTGAGTGCAATAATTGAGTAGTTTTGCAAACTGCCAGTACTACACCTGAAACGGTTCAAAACCTATACTCCCTTGCCAGCGCGCGCTTCCCGCGTGAAACGGTCAGAGTCGCCCTAGAGTGTCTGTGCCGCATTAATGCCCGGCTAGAGCGGAGGCGACCTCTCACTAGCGCCGGCTTTGAAGTGGTGCGACAGCCAAGAGAGCGCCGCTTCCCGGGGCACGCGACTGCTCCGCGTCGAGACTGGCCATAGGCCCTGTTTGGATCCATGGGTTAGAGTTAGTTTGAGCTAGTTGGGGCTCAAATAGCCCTAAAGTATCCAAGCATTAGGGTTTAAATTGGAGCAAGTTGCACCGAACCCACCAAAAACACTATCCCACCCAAGAGGTGCTAACTGGAGATAGTTCTCATTGGGACCACTGAAACATCACTTTTCTCTCTCCATGAAGTGCATTTATTGTCAATCTAACCCTGTCAACCAAACACCTCTTTGGCTACAGTTAGTTTAGGGTTAGTCATGAGTTAGTCTAGCCTCTAGCTAAGTTAGAGTATCAAACAGGAGCAGTATAGGACATGCAAGTTGCTCAAAGCATACATGCAAATTCATACGTGAAAGGAATTTTTTCTTTTTGAAAACGAAACGTGTAAGGAATTTTTTTTAGAACGCTCTTGGCATGTCGCTAACATGTGATACTTAACCGACCTCAATAGACGGCAGAAACGCCAGCCCGCCGCACTTTGATAGAGACGAGGAGGGAGAAGCGATACAGGCTGCTGGATTACTAGAGATAGGTGTCGCACGGAAGCCAAGAAATATGGCGATAGCGTGGGTTAGCCATGTACTAGTATGATGTAACTACACTGGGCTGCCGTGTTTCGTACTCTGCCAGTCCACTGTGGAGATGATTGGTTAATTTTATATCGCTGAATAATATTAAATATTACGAGTGCAGACGCTCCACCACGAGGTTCCTTGCTCCTTCTCTGTCGTCCGGAATCTATGTTATTCCACTCTATTTTTTTTTACGTGAGCTTTGTTCATCCTTTTGGCAACACGCGAGACATCAAGGTGCACGTGTTATGCAAGGATCGTTCCATCTATATGAAGAACACGTGGGACTTGAACTACGAGATGGACATGTACCCAGGAGTGGACGTATGAACCTGAGTAATGTAGTGTAGTAAGTGAAGTAGAAAAGCACAAATGGTATGAACATGCGTGGCATATAGGGCGTGTTTGGTTGCGTTCTCGTCTCAGCATAGTTGTTCCCTCTTCATGCATGCTCAACTCAACACCCCTCTTCATGCATGCTCTGTTCATGCATGCTTCTAGTGTATTTGTGCTAAATTAGTGTGGACTCATGCACCCTCCATACACTCTACCAAACACCCAAATGTAGGTCGAGAAGGGAACTCTTAGGCGGCATTTGTCTCTTACTACGTACTACCACTAAATGTTATGCGTGCAATGCACGGTGATGTTATAGATGCGTGCCTAAGTACTCTACTACTACTATATTAGTTGGAGGCACATATTAACTTTTATATTTGTTTACGTGTATGCCCCGAGACCTTCCAACTAGACATGTCTTTCTCTCCAAGTCGTACTTTGTATCGTTCATACCACTAAGTACTACTACGTGTGGTCTCCGACCCAGAAGTGGAAGAAGTGGAGACGCTCTACCACGCTGTTTTTTACGCTGGGCTCTACCACGCTGTTCATGTCCCACTCCTTTCGCTGACGTGTGGGACTTCCAGCACGTGTCGTGTTTGGCACTCTTCGTCGTAAGAGTTGAAACGCTAGCATGCATCAAAAATAAAAAATAATTATAAATCGGTAGTGCTACTATTTTTTTGCGAACCAATCAGCAGTGATACTATACCACGCGGTTTCCTTGCTCCTCGACATCGGAAAGAATACATCCGTTCGCCAACATGTGGGACATCGACCATCCTGGTCAACTTGCCATGCACGCAGAACTCCAAGGGAGAGTCACCCAGGTCGTCGCGCCACAGTAACAATGACTAATGAGCCGTCAAATCACAGGCCCACTTCCCACTTTGAAGTTGCTCGGACGAAGGAACCATCATGACTTCGTTGAATTCCGCTTCTTGAAGAAAACTACTGTACCAGCGATCTTGCTAGCTTCTGATTTACTCCGCATTCACGCCCGAGCGAACCTACTCCGGCGCCACTTGTCCATCCGTCTGCCGCGGCTCATTGCCATTCGCCCGCTATATTAACTTGAGCCCCAGCTCCCATCCATAGCCAAAGACCCACACTTATTATCCTCTGATTCCTTCCTTCTGTCGGCACCACTTCAATCGTGGCCTCCTGGCGCTCTGAAGCTCTCATGGACGTACTGTCGTAGGAGCAGACGAGGGACATCGGCGGCTCCGCTCCGGGCGCGCTCCAAAGCTCTCTTCGACGTACTATTGCAGGAGCAAGCGGCGAGATCGCCGGCACCCCGGACGCCCTCCGCCGCCACGACCATGAAGCCGGCGCGCGTGCACGGGCGCAGCCGGCAGCGAGGAAGAGTAGTACATGGTAAGTCGCCGCCGCTCTGGTCCCGGGAAGGCCACCGCTACTGCACTCCGTCGACGCCAAGCTTGGTGGGGTAAACATCGGCAGCCGATTAGCCGCTTGACGGCGACGTGGAGGCGGAAATCTTCAGAACCATGTGCTCTGGAGGAGGAGGTTATCGAGGCGGATGAGGAGGAGGCAAAGGCAATGGCCGGCTTTCTCGGGTTCATGGCCGGACATGGTGGTCGGGCGCCGGCGATCGTTTAGATTAGGTTTACAGTAGGTTTTAGTACGGTCTGTGCAAAATATGTAATGAATTTCGTCCAGTTTGTAGGAAAAGTTTTCGAAATGTAATGAATTTCATCGGTTAATTTCATCCGGTTAATTTGAAATTTGCTTTGTTTGCACGAATTTCGTCCGGTTAGTTCATATAGTTGTCGAAAGGTATGCGGGCAGCATCGGATGGCATCCATCAGTGTCCTCGGACAGATGCCAGTGTAAGTTTGTGGGCCAGCGCTGGAGATGCCCTAACTATCATGCTATAATCTCTAACAATCCTCCATTATTTGGCAGGGAACCGTTATGCCTCGATCAAAATCAGATCCGCGGTGTTTCGCACTACTCCCGCGTAGCTTACATAAAAATGGAGCAAGTGGACGGAACTGTAGCACGTCATATCACTCGAACTAGCCTGCCTAACGAGCGGGAAAGCACCGCCCTCGTCATTTTGTTCTAGATTTCTATCGATCGATCGCGCGAAAATGTTACGCTTTGCAAGTTCTAAAGGAAAAGGCGGCAAACTTACGACTCGTATGCGTCGCAACCCCGACAGTCCGGCTCGCACGCCGCTCACCAGAGGGGACACGCGTTGTCTTGCAATTTCACTGACATGTGGGACCGTAATTGAATAAACCTTCAATAGCCGAAATCTAATCGCTCGGCGGGCGTCGGCTAAGAAGAGAGAAACGGGGGAGGGAGAAGAGATCGCCCGCCCACCGCGCACGGACTCCAAGAAATATATGGTGATAATGAGAGGTGGGCCATGCTGGAGTCCGGACCGCTTCCGGAGCCCGCTCTCACCGCCTGCCCTCAAGGCGCCACTGCCCGCTGCATGCATAGCAAGTAGTCCCGCTTATGTGGAGGAGAGAGAGGCATTGACAAAGTCAAGGAGTAACAGTGGAGACAATAGCTTTCATCAAAAATAAATAATGAATACTCGTTGCTCGTCCTCTATATCGGAAAGAATACTTACATTCGCCGACATGTGGGACGTCGACCATCCTGGTCCACCCGCCATGCACAAAATTATCCTGGTCTACCCCGGTTGTATCGCAGGCCCAACCTTTCCCACTGTAAGTTGTTCAGATGAAGGAACCATCATGACTTCATTGAATTCCGCTTCTTCAAGAAAACTTACTGTACCCGCAATACCGCTACTATACGCGAAGACTGGACGACACTATACCACGTCATATCACTGAAACCCACTAGGCCAAACTAGCCCGCCTAGGTCATATATTTTGGAATGGAGGGAGTACGTCTCTGCACTGCTATGATTTTGTGTTGCACGTTCTCTGTACTTTTGCTACGATTTTCCTACCCTATGAACCAAATGAGGCCTGAATGTATGTCGACTATTGTCTGATCGATCGCTAAGCCTACAATTTTATGAGCTAGGGCTATTGGTCGATCGACGAGGGATAAGTATAAGCGTACCACGAGCTCTTAAGCCCCAACGTTTCTCTTCGGTGAGTGTTTTGCAAGTACTATAGCTCGCATGGTAGCTAGCCTACTAACACCAAGAATCATCAAACAAGCCCTGCTGATATGATAAACAGTTCAAACTTACATCTAAGCATGCCATATATTACATCAAAAGTTGGTGAGGATACATCTGTTTCCATAAGTCGGAGAGGGTTCGCATGATTCATCGCATGATTCACTATCAAACAAAAGTAGCAAGATCCGCCCACACAAGACAGTGCACTAGCCCTAAGATGGTCTGATAACACACATCATTCTGGTAATTAAACACAGGGCAATGCAAACTACCCTGAATGATTAGCGCGACCAACTATTTCTTGGCATCGATCTCTCGGGCAATGACCACAACACGGACAGCGGCATGGGAATCGATTTCTGGGGCGATGTCCACAGGACTGACAGCGGCATCGGAATCGATCTCCGGGGAGATGCCAACAGGACGGGCCACGACATCAGAATCATCAAGGACATCCACCGGCACCTGCACAACCTAACATATTAGCAAGCACATTGCAAATAATCAAAAACCACAACTATGGTAATAAGCCATTATTTTTTACCTTTTGCAGCTCACCGGAGGATCTCACCCCTTCGGGGGCCATCTCCTCATCCTCGATGGGGGCCATCACCTTGCCAGGGGAATACTGCTTCTCAACGGCGTCTATCTCCTCAAACTCAGTCTTGAGCCTCACATAGGTGGCAATAAGAGTTCCTGGGGTCGGCACGGTGGGGCCCTTGCTGTTCTTCCAACTTTCTTTGAGGAGTTCGTCCGCCAACATCCTCATCTCTTTGGCCAGTGCTTGTTTCTTGGAGTTCTTCGTCTCCATGGGTTGGCCCGCCAACATGGTCAACTCGTTGGTCGGTGCTCGCTTCCTGGAGATCGTTGTCTCCAGTGGGTTGTCTGCCGGCAACTCTTTGCCTAGTGCTCCAGGATCCATCAATGAACTGACAAACAACGAGCAATCGAAAGGAAACCACAATTGCAATGAAAAAGGGAAAAGAATAGGATGTGAGAATCAGTCAGTGCTTCGCAAAAAGAATATTATTGGAATGAAAATATAGCAGCATAACTGATTCGCCCACCTTTCCTTCAAGCAGGTGCAGAAGAAAAATGGCGAAGTGAGTAGCACAGGTGAGGTTTTCTTCAAGAAAGGGAAGAAAGGGCTTGAGCGAGCTGCCCAATGAAATGATGGTTGCTTCGTCCACTCCAACTTGGAGGCCACCTTACCACTGCTGGTAAAGATGTGGGTTTTGTGATATGACGGGTCATGACGGCCACACCGGGGTGACAGGTGAGTCTCGACTGTAGCACCTCGCTGTGATTTGGTGGATGGCACATGGGCCCGGATGCTTTGAAATGTCCCGCATGTTGATAGAGCGGCTAGTCATATAGGAGTGCTCAATATTGTGCACCGCGACCAAGGCGGAGAGGAAAAATGAGAGAACTACGTAATTAATGCATGAGTTTAATTAAGGTAGTTTTGTAAAGTACGAGATAAATTCCTCCAATCGCAAAATGCCTTGGTTCATGAGATTTGAGATTTGAGCCCTATAAACCGGAAGGGTGGGGGTACTACACACGGTGTAGTCTAGTCACTTGTTGAAATCTCTAGAAATGCAAATACTCCTTTCCGGTTTATAGGTCTATACTACACCCTCCGTCTAGGTGTGTAAGTCATCTTACGAAAACCAAATAGTCCCAAAACACTTAGGCATGGTGCATTAACTTGTACCTTGTTTCTTGTTTCTTGACATATCAACCAATAAGAGATGAGAGGTGTGCATGCTTTTAATGACTTGTAATGGCTAGTTCATCTAGTTCATTGCATGCAATGCTATTAATTAGCAAATAAACATTGGTGACCCCAGGAGGAAACGGTGCTAAGCGCGTGGACCTATGCAGAATAAGTATCAACCAATGGATAATGGAGTTTAATTGCTAAACAATACTCCCTCCTTTCCGGTTTATAGGGCTTATCTCAAAATTTTATGTTTTCCATTTTATAAGGCTCAATTTGGTTGTTTTCCATCACATTTTCAGATTCCAAGGTGCATTAAATCATTGCATGCAAGTATTAAGAGAAAACTGACCAATGCATGTAGTTTATGCATACATGCATTGCAATTAACGCATTGATAAACATAATTTTTTGAGGAAAACAAGAGCATTTATTAGGTGCTTTTGCAAAACTACAAACTGTATTCCACCACTCAACATATACATTGATTGGTGAGATTTTTGAATTGAGCACTATAAACCGGAAAGGAGGGAGTAGCAATTTTGTCTCATGCAAGAGCCTGACTAGTATATGCGTGCTCCAAGGAACCGCACCACGCGAGCGTTCGCATCTGCGACGTGCAGGTTGCGCTTGGCTCTTCATCTCTTCGAGAAGACGAACAATGATGCTACTCCTACTTCTACAGTATCGAATCCACTGTTGCATGTCCGTCCACCTCGTGCGGGAGGAATAGAGTGTAGCGAAAGCTTCTACTTACTGCTCCTGCCTTTGCGTCTATGACAGGTGGGCCCAACAGGTGGTTGGCCCTCCTGTCATGCAGCCAAAGGCAGGTGCAGTTAAGGCACCGGAGCTCAGTCCGCGAGGGAGAGGGCGTCGTAGTAATCAAATTTCTCGGTCTTGTACGAGTTGACGCGACACATCAAAGCACTGCACTCGATAAAAGTCTTTTTACACATTTCAAATGGGCTACTTCATATGTAGGAGTAGACATATTCTGCTTCGTATGTAGTCACTTGTTGCAATATCTAAAAAGACTTATATTTGGAAATGGAGGGAGTACAACGCACACATGCATGCCGTGACTTTCCTTTTGATACTCGAATGTGTTGATTTGATGCACCTTGCCAAATTTTGACTATAAATTTAACTAACCAAATTTTCATGCATGTCACAAAAAATTATGGGGCTGTTTGGATTGTGACTATGTTTGTCTTATGTTGCCACATTATTTTTCCCACACTTGCCACACTTGCCTAACCTGAGTTGCTCAAATTGTTAGACACACTTTGGCTTGCCTAAGGGAATCTTGCCACAATTTTTGTGTCTATGACATGTGGGGTTCACTGCTAATAAAAAATTCTTGACTTAGGTGTGGCTAATAAAAAGACTTATATTTAGGAGCGGAGGAGTAGAAAATATAAATAATAATGCATGTTGGGGCAACCCACGTTTCCGCTAATTTTAGCCGTGGGCTTGTTCACAATTTTTACGAGGGGGTGGTTGTTCATTTAATGGAGGGACTTGTAGTACCGGACTTGAACGACACAAAGTGCGACCTGGAACACCGTAACACCACTTGGAACAAGCGGGTAGCTATCTCAAAAAACAATCAACAACTAAAAAAACCCGCGACCTGACATGTAGTAGTACACAATTTTAAACGATTGTTTTGATGGAGTGAAAAAGGAAAACTACCCCACTACTTATATATAGGCCGGAGCCTCCGCGCTTGCTTGCTAGGGTTGCTGTCGGGGAAGCTGATCGTGTCCCACGAACACCTATGGGACCTGGGTCCCTTGTGGTTCGGAGGGGAGCGGAGATTGCACAAAGAGCGGATCGAGGCGATGCACACGAGCAGATTTACCCAGCTTCGGAGCTCTCCGGAGAGATAATACTCCTACTGCTGCTTTGTGCATTATCTTGTGTTCTTGCTAGGGAGCAATGGGAGCTACAAGACCTAGCCTGAGTGTGGTTTCCTATGAGTATGATGAACTAAGCCGGAGCTGGACCGAACCCTTTCTACGTTGCACTTGGGCCTCCTTTTATAGGCACAAGGGGTCACCACATGTGGCAAGTAGACAAGGGTAAGATAGTAAAAACATAGGTTGGTACACCGCACTGTACATTGTATAGTAATCTATACCTAACGCTGACGGCAATGGACAAGGGTCATCAATGCCCGTCTCAGTCGCCCGAACAGTGCAACAGGGACCGTCAAGTGCGCCTCCGTTTGCCACGATGGTAGCTTGTCAGTGCCGCTTATCGCTACTCCCCGCTGGCTGCACAGCCCGTCGACACGCGTGCTTGGGAGAGCCCCGTGGTGACACGTTGGCGGGTGAGCTGGAGCGGAGGTGAAGTGAGGTTGCCCGCCCCGGCAAGCGCCTTGCCGCGACAGAAACCTTGTCGCGCTTGGGGGCTCGGCGCCCACCGAGCCTTCCCGGCAAGCTCCTCTTGCCGGGGTCTCGTTCCTTTGTGCCCTGAGTGGCCTTCCGGCAAGCTCCTCTTGCGGGGCCTTGATACTTTGTTCTTGAATGGCTCCAAAGGAGCTGCCGAGGATCTTAGCGGTCACCAAGTCAGCCCTGCAGCGAGGTGCTGCGATCGTCCGTGCACGAGTTCGGGATACTAGGGTACCCCTACTCTAGTACACCGACAGTTGCTCTATTCACATACTATCATCCTCTCCAGATCTAAACAAGATAGGGGTAGTAACGCTGTCTTTCTCCCTTCAAAAAATACTGGCTTTCTATCCTCACCGCTGGTTACAGATTCGGACGTATCCCCCTCCGCCGATGAAGGGGAGGAGGGGCAGCGTTTAGGCCGTCGTCGACAGCGAGGGAGGAGACCCACTGTCGGCAGCACCGTTATCTCTGGCCGAGCACCAGCGCGGGAGGTCCTCCGATCCCTTCGTCGTTGCCTGTGGGCGGATCCGGCCTCCCGCCGCCCACCTATCCACATCCCGACGACCTTCAGGTATATCTTCGTTCGAAACCGCCTTAGCTCTACTTCCCCAGCTCGCTACGTTGCTGCATGTGCATCATTTTCTACCTCTCAGCCCCTCTCGATCAGATGGTCCAACGTCACCTTTTTTTTCTTCTATTGTTAGAGGTAAAGCTAATTCATGGAGTCGAATCTTGTACTCCCTCCATCCGAAAATACTTGTCATTGAAATGGATGTATCTATATGTATTTTAGTTCTAGACACATCCATTTTGATGACAAGTAATTCCGGACAGAGGGAGTACTTGGTTCAAACAATAAATAAAGTGGGGGTGGGGGAATTTAGTATGTACATCGGACTTGGTACAAACAGGAAGGAAAGGGGGTGAAAGTAGTACAGACTGGTCATCCAACCGGTCTCTTGGTCGAAAAGGGAAATATAGGGGTAACGCTTGTGACGCCCTCGATTCAATCGTACACTAATCATGCACGCAAATGTGTACGATCAAGATCAAGGACTCACTGGAAGATATCACAACACAACTCTACAATAAAATAAGTCATACAAGCATCATAATACAAGCCAGGGGCCTCGAGGGCTCGAATACAAGTGCTCGATCATAGACGAGTCAGCGGAAGCAACAATATCTGAGTACAGACATAAGTTAAACAAGGTGCCATAAGATGGCTAGCACAAACCGGGATACAGATCGAAGAGGAGCAGGCCTCCGCCAGGATCCTCCTAGGTCACTCCACAGTCGTCGTCGCGGGCTGCACGTAGTAGTAGGCGCCTCTGAGTAGTAGTCGTCATAGGCGGCGGCGCTCGACTCTGGGCTCCCTCATCTGGTTGCAGCAATCGAGTAGAGATAGGGGAAAAGGGGAACAAGGCAACCGTGAGTACTCATCCAAAGTACTACTTAAGCAAGGAGCTACACTACATATGCATGGATATATGTGTAAAGGTCATATCGGTGGACTGAGCTGCAGAATGCGAGAATAAGAGGGGATAGCTAGTCTTAACGAAGACTACACTTACGACACCTGTCTTGCAAAGGTAGGAGGGACAAACTGAAGTCCTCAAGTAACATCATATAGCAATAATCCTACCCGCAATCCTCGCTCATAACCCCGAGCGAGGCGACCACGGTTATATCGGCACTTGGAAGGTGTGTTTTATCAAGTATCCGGTTCTAGTTGTCATAAGCTCAAGGTACAACTCCAAGTCGTCCTGTTACCGAAGATCACGGCTATTGAATAGATTAACTTCCCTGCAGGGTGCACCATCTTACCAAAGACGCTTGATCCCATTTGGCGGACACACTTTCTGGGTCATGCCCGGCGCGGAAGATCAACACGTCGCAGCCCCACCTAGGCACAACAGAGGGGCCAACACGCGGTCTAAACCTAAGCGCGCAGGGGTCCGGGCATCGCCCGAAACACACCGCACGTTATGTGACGTCTGCCGGAAGCAGACCTAGCCCATCAGGCGTTCGGTCCAATCCGGTAGCGCCGCTCGTCGTGACGTCTGAAGTATTTCCGGTGATACCACGACGCGGGATACCCATAACTACTACCGCGTAGATGGTTAGTGCGTATAAGCTCGTAGCCAACCCGGATCAAATACCAAGACCTCGTTAAGCGTGTTAAGTATCCGCTGACGCCCGAGCAGGGCCAGGCCCACCTCTCTCCTAGGCGGTCTCAACCTGCCATCGCTCCGCCACAAAGTATCGATCGGGGCCGTCCGGGAACCCGGCCCACCTCTACCGGGATGGAACCACATCCTTTCAGCCCCATCTCCGAACAGTACCACGAGTAATGTAATAGTGTAAAGTATATAGTATATGCCCGTGATCACCTCCCAAGTGATCACAGCCCGAGAGTATAGCATGGCGAGCGGACAAGAGTGTAGGGCCCTTGATGGAACACTAGCATCCTATACTAAGCAGTAGGATAGCGAGATAAAGGTAACAATGATAGTAGCAAGGGCGAGCTATCAAAGTATAGGATATCTGAAAGCAGTAACATGTTACACTACTCTAATGCAAGCAGTATAGAGAAGAGTAGGCGATATCGGTGATCAAGGGAGGGCTTGCCTGGTTGCTCTCGGCAAGAGAGAGGGGTCGTCGGTGGCGTAGTCGATCACGAGGGACATCGAGATCGGTCTCGGGGTCTACCGAGAGAAGAGGGGAAGAAACAGTAAATACATAGCAGCAAGTGCATAACGGGACAATGACGAGCTAGGCGTGTTCTAACATGGCGCTAAGCGTCTTGGCGAAGAAACATCAGGAAGTTTTCCGGTTCGAGACGTCTGTCGAGACGGATGAACCGGAGAGGAAAGTTTGCAGGTTCGATAGGTTAGGGTTGTGTGGCGACGAACGGAGCAATTGCGTATCCGGATTAAATCTCGTCGTTACGAGCAACTTTCATGTTGAAAATATTTTAATCCGGATTACGGATTAAAAGATATGATTTTAAAAGATTTTATTAATTTACGGAATTTTAATTAATTATTTAATTAATTTCGAAAATGCATTTATGACATCAGCATGATGTCATGCTGACATCAGCAGTCAACGTTGACTGCTGACCAAGTCAACTTGACGGTGGGTCCACACATCGGGATCGATTAGCTAATTAACCGTAGTTAATTAGGTTGACTAGTGATTAGGTTAATTAAGCATAATTAATTAAGTTAATTAATCTAGTTAATTAATTAATTAACTATTTAATATTTTTATTTCTTATTCTTTTTAGTTAATAAACGTTTTAGGGCGGTGGGGCCTATCTGTCATAGGCTCAGGTTAATTAAACAAGGTTAATTAGTTTAACTAAGTGATCAGGTTAATTAAACTTAATTAATTTAGTTAATTAATAAATAAATTAATTAATTAATTAATTATTATTATTAGTAGTATTATTATTTTTCTTTGTCTTTTTGTTTTTGTTCTGGGGTTAGGCCCCACATGTCAATGGCCCCAGGGGGCCTAGCGGGTTCGGATTATCGGGCGGGGGCACGAGGCGCGCCAGCCGAGGTCGTCGAGGCCATGGCCTCGGCCGATGGCAACAGCGGGAGGCGTCTTGGGAGGAACGGGCGGCGGCGTGCAAAACGCGCAGGCGCGAGGCGCGCGTCTTGATGGCGGCGCATCCCGGCGTGGCGAGGAAGCGGAGATGGCATGGGCGAGGCGCCGAGGTGGGGCGCAGTAGCGCGCTGGCCGCAACAACGATGGCGAAGCACCGCCGGCGGGCGCGGGCGCATGCACTGGGTGCATCCGGCGCGGGGGGTCTGGTGGCAACGTCGAGCGACGGACGAGGTCGTGGCACACGGGGTAGAGAGGAGACGAGGAGGGTGCGGCCCTCACCGGCGTTGGCGAGCAGAGGTGGCGGCGAGGCTCGATGTGGTCCGGAGGGGAGGAGGACGGGGCTGGTTCGGCAACGGTGGCGGGGAGGAGGACGGAGACGACGGCGGAGAGATGAGGAGGCGGCCGGCGAGGCCCGACGACGGCGCGAGGCGATGAGGGGCCGGGGCGCCACTTTCGGGGCGGCGCGGTGAAGCGTCGCTGGGCGGCGGTCGGCAGCGAGCGTCGTGGCGGCGACGGCGGGCCCCTCCCGGTCCAGAAAGGGGAGGTGAGACGACGGCGTAGGGGCGCCGATGTCGGCGTCGGCCCGATCCGGATTGGATCGGGGAGAAAGAAAACAGCGTGGGGGGGTGGGGAGTGGGCGGGCGCGAGGGGTGGCGGAGGCACGGGTGGCGGCGGCGGCGGTGAGGCGGGTCCTCTGCCCGACCGGACGGGAAGGGAGGCGTCTGACGGCGTGGGGGAAAAAGTCGTGGGAGGGTTCGTCCGATCCGGATGGGGATCGGGTGAGGTTAGGGTTTGACCGGGGGATATGGTGGAGTGAGGCGGCTGGTTGGGCCTTTTGGCTGATGGCTGTGCAGCTAATCGGGCCATTCGGCCCAGGGGGAGGAGGGGTCCTTCTTTTTTTCTTTTCCTTTTGTTTATTTTCTTTTACTGTTTTAATTCAACTTAGGGCATATAAGTATTTTATAAATTTGTGTTTTCTTTAATATAATTACCTATGTAATATTTGGCACTAACCGATCATTTTGTTTTGATGTTTGAAAACTTTTGATGTTTGACAATATTTAAATTTTGAATTTGAAAGTTTCGAACCGACGCGAGATTATTAGCAGTAACCGAGGTGACGTGTCCTCATTAACGGGATTCTTGTGGCGTAATCACCCGGGCGTCACAATTCTCCTCCACTACAAGAAATCTCGTCCCGAGATTTAAGAGGGGAGCAAGGGGGAAAGGTCTGGTTAAGATAATCTAACGGGTCTTCTCGAAGAAGTTAATCCCTTCTGTCGTGGAATTGTCATGGCAGATGTCCTCATGAAAGGACTTAGTCGCAGGGCCATCGTATGGGTTAACCTAGAGGGGTTAATGCGGGCACAAGACACGGGAATTATACTGGTTCGGCCCCTTCGATGAAGGTAAAAACCTACGTCCAGTTGTGGTGTGATTGATATGGTTTCGGCGACTAGGGAGCAATAGCTTTGCCTTAGCCTCGAATCCTCTCCCTAACCCGCCGCCGGGTCGTCCCCTTATATACACGGGTTGATGCCCGGCCGGCTTACAGAATCCCAATCCGGCTCATACAAGAGTCCGGCTTGGTTTATCCTTTCTTGTCTTACAATACAAGTTACAATACTAAGACGGTTTACATGTATGGACCTTAATTCGCCCCTGGGCTCCAGGCCTCCATATGGGCCTGGATCACGCACGAGGGTAAACCGGCCCCTCCGGGGCGGTTCACACTCCGTAGTTGTATCCCCAACATTAGGCCCCAGATTGACTTGAACCGGTTCAGGTTAATCTTCTACGTCTTCAGGCAACCCTTGATCTCCCTTGTAAACCGCCATCTGCTTGAACCGCCGTGACATCATCCTCTGATCTTCGTGTCAGGGCACCCTGACGTCATTTTGAACAAAAAATCCAAGCAGAAGATTCCCTTCATTAAGGCTATCCAGAAATCGAGGCGGCCTTTGCACCTTCCGCCGCTTTTGACTCCTCGATTCTCGCGCCCATTGATTACTCCGGTCCCTTATAAATAGACCGGTCGGGTCATTCTCTTCTTCTCCTTCCTCTCTTCTTCTTCCTCGCGACCGCCGACCACGAAGCTCTTGCCGTCGCCCTCAACCTCCGACCGGCGCTTCACGCCGGGACGCTGCATCGACCTGATCTTACGAGTTTCAGCGCTCCTCCGCGGCTCCCGTTCGTCCGTAAGGTTTCCTTCAAACCCTAGATCTCATCTCGAGAACTCTGTTCGTCTCATAGTTAAATGGCGTTAGGTATCGATCCTTCATACTAGCTCCGCCACGGCCGTACGGCTCATCCGTACCGCTCATCCTATGCAAGTGGCTGCTCTCGCCGTTTTACCCGACTCTATGCATCTTCCCTTTCTGTTCAGATCCTTTACTTTAACAGGCCTGAACCTCCCTGCGCTGTAGGAGGTCTGCATAGGTCGTAGAAATTTTCCTTACTGAACTCCGGTAGATCCAAATTATTCTCATTTGCATGGGAAACCTGTTTCTGTATACACTTAGCAACTTTTCCAACTCTGCCTCTTCTGGCGGTTTAACCTTTGATAGCTAATCCGTCACTCCATTAGTCCTTAGTTAAACCGGAATGGGAAGCCGGCTACCGAATTGCCGGTTTAACAATATTCGTAACGCCTGACCCGTTCAACAGTGAACCGTTTTCTTCCTTTCTTTCGCAGCTTTAATCTTCCGGAATGGCTCCTCAATTTTCCGCTTGCAACTGGGTCCGGTCCAGAGTCACTGAAACGCAGCTCAACGGCTATGTCACCACTGGCGGTTTGGCTCCAAAAAGTGTCCTCCATTGGCGTGTTCCGGAGGGCGAGTTTCCTCCCGAGCCGCGAGCGGGAGAGGTAATCGTGTTTATGCAGCACTTAGACCGGGGGTTCTGTCCACCCGGTTCAAAAATTTTCCGGGATGTCCTTGCCAGTCTGCAACTCCATCCTCAGGACATCGGCCCGAATTCTGTGTCGAATATATGCAACTTTCAAGTCTTCTGTGAAGTCTATCTTCAAGAGGAACCATCTGTGGAGTTGTTCCGGGATTTTTTCCATTTGAACCGCCGCACGAGTTTTCGCGGTCCTAACACGGAGCTAGGCGGCGTTTCAATCCGAAGAGGAAGGAAGTCGATTTTCCTCACGCCAAGCACCACAGCCATCCAAAGGAATGGAACCAAACCTGGTTCTACTGCCGGAACACTGCCCCTGCCAACGAAAACCCCTTGCCGGGTTACCGTTCTCACCGGCTCAGCAACCAGCATCCGCTGCCTTCCCGCTTAACCGCCCTGAGCGGAAGAACTTCGCGACCGCAAATAATCAAGCTCCGGGCTCTAATGGCCAATGGCTTAACCGGCGTGGATCTTGTACGTTCTTTGGGTCTCTTGGGGTGTTTTGCCACTAAGCCGCCGGCCGGATTGATGCACGAGTACACCGGCAGCCTCAAAGATCCTCAAAGGCGTCACGAGCTGCCTATAACTGAACAGGAGGTTACCGAGATCGTCAAGAAGATGCTCGATGAGCCAATCTCCGTCGCAGCCTAACGGGTTGGCTCCATTTTGTGCCACCAACAAACCGCCGTGCGGTAAGTTCTACTCACCGCCTTTCAAACTCTTAATACTCCGTTGATACTCGTTAATCCTTGTTCCTTCTCAGGCGGCAGCTCATACGAAGCGAACCAAACCGGTTCGAGGCGCCGTGTAAAGTCCAAGGCCACGAAGAAAGCGGGCAAGAAGAAGACCGCCGAGTCCTCCGATCCGCGGAGGATGAAGAATCGAAGCTGAGGTAAACCGCTTTCCGCTTTGTGTTTCTTCCTGCATATGCTTGGCCCTTTTACAATCTTTTTCTTGACAATTTTCTTCCAGGATGATCTGAAGCCAGCCATGCCGACCTGTTGAGGTAATCTTACTTTCTTCGAATCCGATCTTGCACGGTTAAGAGAATTCGTCGCGCCGTCCGGAAAGTGAAAAAATACCATTCCTGTGCTTACTTGAATCCAAATCTTAACTTGAAGACACAGCAGGCTGAAGAGTGCCGTACAACCCGGCACAGTGGCCAACAAGTTACCTCAGCGGTTTACGGACACACCTATCCGGCGTCGGCGAGGTGACTTGCTCTCCGGCGTTATCCCTTAAAAGGTTTCTTCCGATGTCCTCTCAATCCGTCGACCAAGTATCAGGCCTCTTCCAACTCGTCGGCGGTTCATCCACCACACAACCGCCTCCGCTGAACATCGCCGCAGGTATGTAATTACTGTTTGTCAATTCGATTCACCGTCACCTTGGTCAATTTGTCTTGATCCGATTCTGAATATTGCAGCACCAAGGCTCGCTTGAGCAAGAAGGCGAAAACTCTTGATCCTACCGGATGTTGATCCGAGAAAACCCGTAACAACCACACGAAAATCCTGAAGCCGCCAAGGAAAGCTCGGCGAATTGTACAAAACGACAGCGGCTGATCCGCCGAAGTTGAACCGAGGTCAAGTGGAAACTTCCCAGCTGCTTCATCAAACCCGTCCGCCGGCGGGTCGTGGATGATGAACCGCCGAGCGAGCAAAACGACGGCAAGCCCAAACAAGACCGCTGAAAACGACGATGTTATTGTGACAGTGCGGCTATCTGCTCCTAGCCAACGGTCGCTTTAGCAAAGCACAGCATCAAAGAAGGTTCCACTATTATGAGCAAGGACAAGGGAAGACTGATATGTCGACTTCGACAATTTCTCGCCCAAGAGCTTCATTCGGCTTTCGAACCGGCTTTACACAAGCCGCGACTTTGAAGCCGGTCTAGTAAACCGCATGAAGGACCGCTATGAGGTAATGAGCTGACCTTTCTTTATTTTAACTGCATAGTAGCCCCCAAGGGTCGGTTTAACTTTGTAAAGTTAAACGGGACTTAAGGTGTGTCTCTTCATAGCAAATTGAGATCAACTAGCCATTAGCCCCCAAGTGCCAAGTTGAATACTTGTATTAAGCTTGGGACTTGTATAATGAAACCACTAACATGCTTCCTTTGTCATCGAATGAAATACACCGAACAAGCTGTGCAACTAAAGGACCTCCAAGCAATCTGAAACCCAAATAGCGAAGCCACCAAAGCCAAGGATGAGCTAAAACTGCCACGACCACCATGGAACAGCTGAAGGAGTGGTACAAACCGAAGCGGGTCAAGCTGGGACACCGAGAAGGCGGTTTAGTAAAGCGGGCGGAAGAAGCCGAGGCGCCCTTAAACCGGTGATGAAGAGCTGACGGACTCAAACGCCAAGTGCATGCCATGACCTCTGCCATCTTTGGTAAGCCAATTTATACTGAATATGCCTGTGTTAATGCTTCCGCCGGTTTAACTTGAGCTGTCTAAACCTGGTGTAGGCAAACGTATTGCTCATCTGGGCTCTGACGTGCGGAAAAAGCTCAAGGCTTCGTACACTCTGATTGAGCAGCTATATACCTTCGCCCAGCGGGTTATATGCGCCACTTCATATGACAACACGGTGCCGTCCCTGATCAGAGAGACGCTGGACCGGCTGTCCATGATTCCGGGGCAGCTGGAAGAGATGAAGCGATCCGCAGCCCGGGCTGGCACGCTACTGGCTCTGACTCGTGCCAAAGCATGGATAGCGGATCTTGATCCGGCTGACATAGCTAAAGGTTTTCCCAGTGCTCAAGAGAATGGTGAAGCCTTTGATAACGATGCTCTGAAACGGATTACAAAGGAAGTGCGTCCGTTGGCAAGTCAAGCGGCGGCTGAAGCCAACCTGGAGGTTCACCGATCTTTTATGCGCCAATAACAAGCGGGTGGAGTTTGTCATCCCGAAGTGCGAGCCTGATTCCTCAATCCGTAAGCACACTTACGCCCCCGACGTTGATCCGGCTGAAGCGATAAGTGAAGAAGCTGTCTTCAGGCCTTAACCCGGATTGGTGGTCTACCAATGACTTCGGGCTTTGGGTGAGGAAGAAGAAGAAGCTGAACCGGCGCCAGCGCCGCCCCTCCACCTCGCGCCAACCCGGTGAAGCAGCGTAATCCGTCAAGCTGGGCGACATATCCAAAGCCTCAAGGCATAACTCCGCGTAAAACGCCGGGCCTCGAAAGGCTTTTGTAATAGGATAGCAAGTGTCTTTCATTGAACAATGCCGGTACAACTTTGGTCTGTAAACTTTTTCCTGGCGGTGCTGGATCCGTTGGCTGTTGTAGTAAATCCTGCAACATATTTTGCCTGCCAGCATCAGGCACACAGTTGGCTGCAGCCAATCCCGAAGCGGAGGTCTTATAAACCATCATCGTCAAAGGAGGGCAACCCCTGTATAAGACTGATTTATCGTGTAAATCGTGCCGGGCATGATAAGCCCCCTGTTACTCCACAATGGGATGTTTAACAGTAAAATCAAACCGGAACAAAATCGCCAGCTTAAAAACGTATCGACAACGTAAATCCGGTTTAAAGCCGACAAAAGCCAAATGATAGGTATCAAAACCACATAGAAACAAAATCAATGAGAAAAAACCGTTTTACGAGACAAGGCTGTCTTGAGCGGATCGGATGGTGTTACCATGGTCGGACGGGACCAAGCCCCTATCTGGCGTAGCGATGGTTCAAGTCAGCCAGTCCCCAAGCGAACTTCGTGGCATGATGCCGATCAAGTGGCATTGCAATGGTTGGGTTCGACCAAAGCCCCCAAGTGATTCTATGGCCTTAGGCCGACCAAGAGGCGTGACTGGTTCAGACGTGACCATGTCCCCAAATGATCTGGTGGCTTTCGCCTATCAAGAGGCGTTGCATTGGTTCGGATACGACCAAGCCCCCAAATGACAAAAGTTTCTGAAAACAAGGCTAAGGGTTGAACCGGAGGCCGCTTCACAACAGCATCTCCATGTACCCAAACCGGTCTTTTATACAGAACAGATGCCCCGCTTTAGCCGAGGATCCGGTTTATTGCTTTTATTCATAATATATACAGTCTTGATATGTACATAAGTGGAGCCAATGGCTCAGGTATAATAAGGCCGAAGATGAGCAATGTTCCACGGCCTGTTGGTCTCCTCCTCCGGCGTCGTGAGTCCTTCCTCTCGAACATCAATCGAGATAGTAGGAACCGTTGTATAGATTCTTGCTGACCACAAAGGCCCTTCCCAAGGTGGGGATAGCTTGTGCATATCTTTACGATCTTGAATGAGCCGCGGCACTAAATCTCCTTCTGAAAGGTTCTGGTTTTAACCCGCCGGCTGTGATACCGACGAAGATCTTGCTGGTAGACCGCCGAGCGGGCTGCTGCCATATCGCGCTCTTTGTCCAGTCGGTCCAAATCATCTTGCCGTGCTGCCTCGCTATCCACCTCAACATAAGCTGCTACGCGAGGCGAGTCGTGACGGATATCACTGGGAAGGACCGCCTCCGCTCCATAAACCATAAAGAACGGCGTGTATCCAGTGGAGCGGTTGGGGGTAGTGTTAATACTCCATATCACTGATGGTAGCTCTTCCACCCAACAACCGGCGTCCTCTCTAAAGGGACCATAAGTCGGGTTTGATACCCTTCAAAATTTCCTGATTAGCTCGTTCCGCTTGACCATTGGATTGCGGGTGGGCTCTGAAGAAACATCAAGCGGATGTGCTCTAGTTCACAAAATTCCTTCATAGCTCCTTTGGATAAATTGGTGCCATTGTCCGTGATGATTGTGTGGAAACCCAAACGGAAAATCACCCGTTTGATGAACTGAACGCCGTGGCTGCATCACACTTGCTAACGAGCTCTGCCTCGACCCACTTAGTAAACTTATCCACCGCCACCAACAGGTGGGTCTTCTTATCCTTGGACCTTTTGAAAGGTCCAACCATATCCACCCCAAAGTGCAAATGGCCAAGTAATTGGAATCATCCTCAATTCTTGGGCTGGCACATGAGCACGCTGGAGAACTTTTGGCAACCATCACATAAATCGACCAAATCCTCCGCATCGGCATGGGCGGTCAACCAATAGAAACCATGGCGGAATGCTTTGGCCACGAGGGACTTTGAACCGGCGTGGTGACCACAACCCCTTCATGAATCTCCGCAATATCTCACAGCCCTCTTGAGGGACACTGCGCTGAAAGCGCTCGACACACCTGCGACGGTGCAACTCGCCATTAACAATGGTCATAGACTTAGACCGCCCGAACTATCTGCCGGCCAGCGTCTCATCCTCCGTAACTTCGCCCGGTTCATGTATGCCAAATAAGGGGCGCCCAATCCGGGATGACATGCAAGGCCGCCACCAAATGAGCCTCGGATCAGGGATAGCCAAATCAATTTCATCGGGAAGTATAGCGGCGGTTTGTGCACACATCAAGGAAAAGCGTTAGGCGGGACCGGTTTCTGCTGGGAACCCAGCCGGCTCAAAGCATCAGCCGCCTCGTTCTTCCGACGATCCACATGGTCCACGATACCCTTTAAAATGTCCTGCAACAACATCCACTTCCCGACGATATGCAGCCATGAGTGGATCTTTGGAGTCCCAAGTGCGGATACTTGCTTTGGGCCACCAAGTCCGAAAGTCACCAAAGCATTTAACCGGCTGAGATTCATTTCCTTGGCCATCCGGAGACCATGGAGCAAAGCTTCATACTCAGCTGCATTGTTAGTACAAGGGAACATTAGAGGAGAACATAACAGAACTTGTCACCTCGTGGGGAAGTTAATACGACTCCAGCCCCCGAGCCCTCCAACTGCCTGGACCCATCAAAATGGATGGTCCAATAGGTGTGATCCGGCTTCTCTTCTGGCGCTTGTAACTCCGTCCAATCATTAATGAAATCCACAAGTGCCTGAGACTTGACGGCCGTCCGGGGCACATACCTTAAACCGTGCGGCCCAAGTTCTATAGCCCACTTAGCAATCCGCCGATCGCTTCCGGTTCGAGATGATATCGCCCAAAGGGCAGGCCGAATCGACCCTGTAATGGGGTGCCCTTGGAAATATTGCTTCAGCTTCCGGCTTGCCATAAAAACTCCATATACCAGCTTCTGCCAATGTGGATACCTTTGTTTAGATTCGATGAGAACCTCGCTGATGTAGTAAACTGGCCGCTGAACCGGATACTCCTTCCCTGCCTCCTTGCGCTCCACCACAATGGCCACACTCACTGCCCTGGCATTAGCAGCAACATATAACAGAGGCGGCTCCCGTCAATAGGGCAGCAAGAACAAAGCGGGTTGGCCAGCTGCCGCTTTAAATCCTCAATGCCTCATCGGCATTTGAGCTCCAAGCGAATTGATCCGTCTTCTTGAGATCTGGTACAAAGGATAGCCTTCTCTCCTAGGCGACTGATAAACCGGCTTAGCACAGCAATCCGGCCTGCCAAGCGTTGGACATCATTGATGCACTTTGGCTTAGCTAAGGAGGTGATAGCTGTAATCTTCTCCGGATTAGCCTCAATCCCCGGTTGGACGAGAAAACCCAACAATTTGCTGCTGGAACACCAAAGGCGACTTGGCGGGTTGAGCATCATCTTGTACACCCGCAAGTTGTCAAAGGTTTCCTTTAAGTCCTCAATCAATGTTTCCTTCTGCCTTGATTTCACCACGATATCATCCACATAGGCGTGCACATTACGGCCGATCTGTTCATGTAAACAATTCATGCATAGCGCTGATAAGTTGCTTACGCTCTTGAGCCCAAAGGGCATGGACACATAGCGAAGGCTCCAAAGGGGTGATAAGCGCCGTTTTCTCCTGGTATTTAATCGCCATCTTAATCTGATGATAACCGAATCGCATCCGTAAAGCTCAAGCGCTCACAACCGCCGTTGCATCAATGATCTGGTCAATGCGGGGGAGGCGAAAGGATCCATTGGACAAGCTTTGTTAAGATCTGTGTAATCCACGCACATCGCCAAGTGCCATTTTTCTTAAGGACCAACACGGATTAGCAAGCCACTCTGGGTGAAAGACTTCAATGATAAACCCTGCTGCCAAAAGTCTAGCGACTTCTTCTCCGATGGCCTTGCGCCTTTCCTCGTTAAACCGCGAAGAAACTGTTTTACCGGTTTGTATTTGGGTCCACATTAAGAGTGTGCTCAGCGAGTTCCCTCGGTACACTGGCATGTCGGAAGGTTTCCATGCAAAATGTCGATTCTCACGGATGAACTCGGCGATGGCGCTTTCCTATTTAGGATCCAGATTGGCAGCGATGGTGAACTGCTTGGATGACTCGCCGGGCACAAAATCAACAAGCCGTCTCGGCCGCCGATTTGAACTTCAAGTCCGGATCATGCTCTGTAGTTGGCTTCTTCAAAGGGTCATATCCGCCGGATCAACATTATCCTTATAATATTTTAACTCCTCCGTGGCACAAACCGACTCTGCGTAAGCCGCATCACCTTCCTCGCACTCGGAGCGATCCGGCGGCTCCATGAACCGTTATTGTTCCTTTGTGACCCGGCATTTTCAGCTGTAAGTAAACATAACAGGGCCGTGCCATGAACTTAGCATAAGCCGCCGCCCAAAGAGGCGTGGTAAGGGCTTTGAATTTTCACCACCTCAAATGTCAGCGTTTACGTTCGAGTCATGCTCGTCTCAAAGGTTACCTCGAGCTATTTTACCGACCGGGTATGCCGACTTGCAGGCACCACTCCGTGAAATCTGTCTTGGATGGCCCGAGATGCCTATCTGTTAACCCCATCCGTCGGAAAGTCTCGTGGTACAGGATGTTGATGCTGCTTCCTCCATCCATAAGAACCTTGGTAAACTTGTACCCGCCTACAGGGTGCCACTACAGGGCTAATCGGCCGGATTGTAAACCCGGGAGGATGGTCCTCTGCTCCACACAATCGGCTGCTCGGACCAGCGCAGTGTCTGGCGCAGCAGTTCAACAACAACGACCGCCCGCCTCTGAAGTTTTCGGTCTCGTCGGTCCAAGCTGGTGGTAAAGGCGTGGTACATCCACCATTCAATTGCTTTAGGTTGCTCCGATAACCCGATTGCTGCTGTTGTTGATTGTAGCCCCTTGGTTACGACTGTTACGATTACCTTGATTATTCGATTGCCTTGCCGCCCGGATTACCACGAATCTGGGCGGTATCTCCTCCACCGTAACCGGGCGGACCCTGAACCGCCATCGGGCCCTTGATCATACGGAAAGAATTGGAATTTTGAACTCCTGCATAATATAACAATCCTTCCAAAGGTGGTTCGCGGCACCTCCTTCGTCCCATGCTTCGGACAAGGCTGATTCAATATGAAATGCAAGCGATCCGGATTGTGACCACCCGGTTTGACTGCCTACCCGGCGCCGCTGACCCTTGTCCTGCGCGTTGGTGTTGGCCACAAAGCCCATGTTGCCGTTAAACTTTACGCTTGTGCCCTCCATTGCTGCCGACCGATGCTGCTGGCTCACGAATTGCCGTTCTTTTCCCTTCCCCACTTCATCATTCTCCGATTCAGGATCCTTGGTACTATCAGAATCAGCGTACTTTACCAAAACGCCCATTAGAGTGCCCATGTCATGACAAAAACGCTTCATGCGACCCAGCTTCAGCTTCAATGGCTCGAACCGGCAATTGGCTTCCAAGGTCATGATCGCGGAACCAGGGTTGATCCGTCGAAGAATGTAAAACTTCGAGACACGGCGCACTCCAGTGGGTTGTAGACTCTCCGTCCGCTGACGCATAAGCCGCGAGATCCACCACAGACATGGGCTGTTTCAGGTGTCTTTGAAATTTTGGATGAACGGGTTATGGCTGTGTCCACGAGTTGATAGAGTCGGGCGGCAAGTTTTTCAACCAAGTCCGGGCAGTACCTTCCAGCATCATTGTGAAGTACTTTGCACATGCTGCTTCATCCATGTCTAGCATCTCCATGGCCATCTCGTAGCTTTCTATCCATGCCTCTGGAGCCAAGTCGGCAGTATAATTTGGCACCTTGCGTGGCCCCTTGAAGTCCTTGGGCAGCGCCGCGTTGCGTAAAGCGGGGGCGAGGCAAGGCACCCCAAAGAGCCGGACGTCACCCTGGCTCGAAGATGGTCAGACGAACGGCGCGGCGGATGATCTTCCACTTGTGCGGCTAACTCGGCTTCCCGCCGTGCCTGGCGCGGTCCACTACCACTTGAGCATCCTCAAAGCCGCTGCGGATTGTTGCCTTGGCGGACCACGCTGCGCATTGCTTAATCTGGCGGTTAAATCGGCGCGTCGGCTATAACTCCGGCTCGGGCGGGGGTGGAGTGGATCCGATCCGGTATGCGAGTAAGCTTCCTGCTGAGCGAGGGCCGTCGGAGAGCTCCTTAACCGGCGGGTCTCTACCTTTGTGGTGAATCGCCTTCAATTGGAATCGCCCAACCGTGCCGCAGCCGCTACAAGATTATCCATCGGGTTGGAGTAGTGACCGGAGGTGTCTGCAAGGTGCAGGGCGCACCGGTATGATGGCGAGGCAGATCTACGGACGGGCTGAACCGGCGCGCCGCCTCAGGTGTTTCCGGTCGGTTCACCAACAGCGGCGGATTCTTGGTTCCTGCTCTGGGGTATTGAAAAGCTCCCTACCTCAAAAACTGAAGGCAAGCGGGATCTGTACTTCCTTTTCATGACTTCTGTGATGCGCTCTGGTCGGCGAGCCTATAAGCCTGCGCATCCAGCGGCTCGTTCCACTGCCATCCGTTCGTCCGCGGCCGCCAGTCCGCTTTAGCTTTAGTGATATGTTCCCTCACCTTTGCAATCTCTGCGTTGTGCATGTCCTGATCCGGCGGATTAGCTTCCGCCATGAGCACCGCCAATGTGTCAAAAAGCTCTGATAAAACTTGAGCCGGTGGGCGCATAGGGCCTCCGCCCCCGGCTGCCATCACCGCTGTTGAACCGGCGACCGAGCGCCCGCGTCAAGAGTGAAGCGCCTCCTGCGTATCGCCATGAAGACCCCAACCGGTTGGGTAGATCGAGGTCGGAATACTCTCACCGTCGGAACAGCCCCGATCTGGCCAGCTGCAGCTGGTATAAAGACTCGGTTTCTCCGGCCGACGATTAATCGCCCGAGTAAGCAGCGGTTTCGTCGCCGGACACCGATCCGCCCTCGTAACCTCCGTGGGCGACTCCCACGAAAACACGCTTGACCGCGGTTCAGCTAGGGCAGGGCTCTTCTTCGCCCGGCTGAGCCCGTCTCGGCGAGGTCGGTGCAGGCGTCCGCCCAGCCCCGACTTCGCCAATCTTGCCGATGAACACGTGTATGCCGCCAAGGGGACCGGTACCCATACTCAACCGAGCGGCCTCGGGGCCCGATCCAGATCGTCGATGTAGAGTTTGCCGCGACGACTTTTAGTCATCCGGCCTTTGCATAACCTTGAGTCGCCGAACTTGCCCTCTAAGATCATCAAACCATCATGCGATAGCCCCACGGTGGGCGCCAACTGTCGTGGAATTGTCATGGCAGATGTCCTCATGAAAGGACTTAGTCGCAGGGCCATCGTACGGGTTAACCTAGAGGGGTTAATGCGGGCACAAGACACGGGAATTATACTGGTTCGGCCCCTTCGATGAAGGTAAGAACCTACGTCCAGTTGTGGTGTGATTGATATGGTTTCGGCGACTAGGGAGCAATAGCTTTGCCTTAGCCTCGAATCCTCTCCCTAACCCGCCGCCGGGTCGTCCCCTTATATACACGGTTGATGCCCGGCCGGCTTACAGAATCCCAATCCGGCTCATACAAGAGTCCGGCTTGGTTTCTCCTTTCTTGTCTTACAATACAAGTTACAATACTAAGGCGGTTTACATGTATGGACCTTAATTAGCCTGGCTCCTGTGCCTCCATATGGGCCTGGATCACGCACGAGGGTAAACCGGCCCCTCCGGGGCGGTTCACACTCCGTAGTTGTATCCCCAACACCTTCCGTTGATGTCTTCAATCCTTTATTCCGATGCATCATGACAAACTTGTCATCATTTCTTCGGGAACTCTATCGTACTTACGAAAGGTAAGGGGCAGCTCACTACGACATAATGCTTTTAAGGGAAACAATCTGGGGCTAACCCATGAATTAGTATAAGATTAGCTCTCAAGTTGAACATTTGAAATACCTCGAGAGTAAGGTACAAAGGTACCATAATAGGCTTCAAGCGGGTGAGAAGGGGGTTCAGAGTAGCGAGATTAAGTATCGCGTCTGATACCAGAATAGATCACTAAGACGGTGGCCCGTGAATTACATACGAGTCCACGTGGGAGGAATAACTTTGGGAACAGGGGGGGTACAGGAGAGTCAGGTTTCGATCCTGTGAAACTGTGGGTTATGGGCCCACCATATGGTTAAAAGTAGAAAGGTTGGTGACATCTTGCTCGATCATGTTAGCTAGGCATTTTAGAGGAGAGTCTGAGGGTCATGTCGGCAACAGCATAGGTACCAAGGGCGAGGGACGAAGAGAACCATTTTCCTGCTCGTTGAACGAGGCGGACCAATAGGCAAGTTTCTCGTCCATCGGTGGTTACCGGAATGTCATCACAAATAGTAATAGGGTCTTACTTACAGAGTGGTACAACGAGGTGCTTACCTAAGCAGGGGATTATCACTGCTTAGATTATATATATCCCAAGAAAGGTTCAAACAACCAATGGAAAGTAAAATATGATTTTCATATTAAACAGAACAATGGAAAGGAAAATGTGTTTAAACACATATTTCAGGGATATACCCTTACCAAAGAGAAGCAGAGCATGATATCCATGACAGGATATAATGTAGAAAACCCTTTAGGTAAGGGGAGAGAAATTTCATGACATTACCCATACAACGGTGTTCGGATACTTGAGCAAGAAACATTTAGCCTTGGGCTTCGAATGTTCTTGTTGAAAATCAGAGTATCACAGACATGCTTCGAGATAGCATTGGCATGGTTTTCAGGTGAAGATCGGACCTTGGAATCACGAAGGATCCATCAGGAATAACTTGTAGAAACAGTATTACAATTCCCTCATGGATGAAAGGATAACCCTACTGAAAAGGAATCTATAATGATAGGTCCTCCAGCCGGGGGGGGGGTGCTAGGCATGACATCATGCTACCGGGTCATCAAAGGATCAACATCATAACTCTTGGAAAGTTGTCCCAACCATCATATCTGACCGAGATTCAGATCCGATTGGTGTCAGGATACCTCAGACTTAGGATACCGAGAATAAAAGGTGCAAGCAAAGTTGACGAGTGACATTGTAAGATTCTCGGAAATGAACTATGAAGTGATTTCCGTTATCAAGGGTCCATCACTAGCCCAAGGAGAGGGCAAGGAGGTGTCCGTGAACTCAACGGCAATTCACCGAGATTCCCAAAAGATGGACTTCCACAATTAAGTGAACAAGAACATAACATTTGTTAGATCAATGATATAAGGAAGTATGCTCGAGGAAACATACACAATTAAACATTGGTCGAAAGGTGCGCCCGATGGGTTGGGTTGCACGACCAATGTCAGAATGGTGATTCGATAATCAATAGCCTAAGAATGAACTTTCGTCCATTATCTTCAAAAAAATAGGGTTGTTAGAAGGAAAGCATCCAAACAACACCGTCCACTTGTTGGAATTAATACGGGGACCAAGAAAGAATGGTGATGGTGAGAAGTATATCTATGTCAAGAATTCTCAAGAGGTGGAACAATCTCAGAACATCCTTGACATAAAGGATGGTAATACTCCAAGGTAAAGAAGAACAATTGCTGGGTAGCAAGGAACTCAAGGTATAACACCAAACATGAACAAGCTTGTGTTGGTGGGAAGGCAATAAGTGGTCGGTGATAATACAATTCATCGAGGGCAAGGATGGTTTTTCTCATCATAAATTCAATTGATATCCTGGATGAGCTCAGTATGCTGATGATCACGACACCTCTGTCGCGAGAGTTCATGAAGATGTATTCGATCGGCGACGACATCAAGTCAAAGTAATGATGAAATGAAAGGTTATTGGAACCAAGGGTACGACACAAACTCGAAACCAAGCTTGTTGTTCAAGGCGAAATGATATGACGATGAGGATCGACGTAAGGTTAGTTCATCGCCGAAAATTGTGCTCCGAGAAGAAGGACCGGGTAGTACAGTTAAAATCATCACGACATCGATATAGCCAAACAGGCTAGGAATGGCGTGATCGGGTACAAACTCGTACTTATAGGAGCTTACTGAAGAGTTGTTGAACCGTAGTGCGGACTCGGTTCATTCATCGGTGTCTTTGAGTGTTTAATAACTCAGAGCCCGTGAAAAATTGGAAACAGTGGGAACGTAGCACTTGATGAAGAACTCATAAGAGGTTATGCAGTTCCACGATAATCTCGAGATACCAGGGGTAATACTCGATGACATATCAAAGTAGAGGTTGGACGGGGGTTATTGCTCTACAGAAGACAAGTGCTAAAACTTGCACGAGAAATGGTATTTAAAAGAGAACATGGTCGGAACCACGATTGCAAAAGGCCCGATCCCTGATATAAGATGAACTTATACCAAAGGAATAATTAATTTAAGAGAAGCTTTAATGATAAGATCTACATCGTGTCCATGGGCATGAACACAAGTTCAAGGTCGACTCCCACTTCTCCAATGCATAACCCTTCATTCACTTCTCACGTTCAATGAAGTTGCAGTGTTGAAACTTTTATCTGACGAAGCACCAGAAGAGTATGATTCGTGAAAACTTTCGGGTTCACACGGTTTAGTGAAGGCAAATGTTCTACCCATAGGGGCTCCTTGGAATCATATACCAGAATCTTTAGGAATAATTAACTCAAGCTCGAAGGCAGAGCATGGTTGAGAAAGCAGAGGATACAATTTACCAAAGGCATTATGTATCAGAGGAAAGGCTCACAAGGTTATCGAATATGAAGGGCGTTGTCAGATAAAATCCAACAAAGGATCTGGTGGTTCACAAGGGATCTGACGTGAGCATCAGTACTCAACTAGAGGTAGAAGAATGCAAGGAGATCAAATTATAGAAACAACTGACTAACTCAATTGTCAAATGCAAAGGAATTATGATTCCCAAATCAAGGGATCAGAAGCAATGCTCTGATTAGGGATGGATAAGTTGAGCAGCCTTAGGGTACAATCAAAGACAATGGGATTGGTCGAGAACCAATTCCAGTTAAAAGAACGGCAGCTCAGCCGGAAAAGTAATTTATAAGGATCAATGATGATTGCGGGTATTCGCAAATACATTGAGTCAACAGACTCAAAATGATAATGACAAGGAATGTCAATATGACTACGAGACTTATGGGATTAACCATAATGCAATCAAGCAAGAATTTCAAGAGCCAAAGGCTCCAGAGGATTTCGGAAGATCGAATAGTATTTTGAAGACTTTTGTGAAACACATGAACAAGCTGGGATGGCGGATACTCGACAAGTGCGAGGATTTATTTGAAGGGGTATTCATGTGGCAAGGAACTGCTAGGCAGTAGGCACAAAGTATTCTCGGAACAATAGAGAAAACTTCGGGGTATCTTGTAATAACAAGATCAACGGGGGATGACCGTATGAATGGCAAGTGTAAGTAGTTATCCATACGGATTTATCGGTGGCCAGGAATAGCAAAAGTAATGGGCACAAAGTCTTGAGAGATCATCAGAGAGTATCTCCGGAATCTTCTGATTAGCAGACGATCATCTGAAGTGAGGGGCTCTCCGGGAGAAAGTACTCGCGAGAACCTAAGGTTAGTTTTGTTTTTAGCAAATTCATTTAACCCGAATAGAAGAGAGTTCAGAATCCCAGAGTAAAGATCGAGGAGTGGGCCCGTAAGGCACACAGCCAGGTTAGTAAAAGTTTTTGCAATGTCTAGACTCGACTTCGGCCAAGGAGTGTGGAAGGGGGATTCCTACAGGCAGTCGGCTCTGATACCAACTTGTGACGCCCTCGATTCAATCGTACACTAATCATGCACGCAAATGTGTACGATCAAGATCAAGGACTCACGGGAAGATATCACAACACAACTCTACAATAAAATAAGTCATACAAGCATCATAATACAAGCCAGGGGCCTCGAGGGCTCGAATACAAGTGCTCGATCATAGACGAGTCAGCGGAAGCAACAATATCTGAATACAGACATAAGTTAAACAAGGTGCCATAAGATGGCTAGCACAAACTGGGATCAGATCGAAGAGGAGCAGGCCTCTGCACGGGATCCTCCTAGGTCACCCACAGTCGTCGTCGTGGCTGCACGTAGTAGTAGGCGCCTCTGAGTAGTAGTCGTCATAGGCGGCGGCGTCGACTCTGGGCTCCCTCGTGCAGTTGCAGCAATCGAGTAGAGATAGGGAAAAAGGGGAACAAGGCAACCGTGAGTACTCATCCAAAGTACTACAAGCAAGAACTACACTACATATGCATGGATATATGTGTAAAGGGTCATATCAGTGGACTGAACTACAGAATGCCAGAATAAGAGGGGGATAGCTAGTCTTAACGAAGACTACGCTTCTGGACACCTGTCTTGCAACAGGTAGGAGGGACAAACTGAAGTCCTCCAAGTAACATCATATAGCAATAATCCTACCCGGCAATCCCCTGCTCATAACCCTGAGCGAGAGCGACCACCGGTTGTATCTGGCACTTGGAAGGGTGTGTTTTATCAAGTATCTGGTTCTAGTTGTCATAAGCTCAAGGTACAACTCCAAGTCGTCCTGTTACCGAAGATCACGGCTATTCGAATAGATTAACTTCCCTGCAGGGGTGCACCATCTTACCCAGCACGCTTGATCCCATTTGGCCGGACACACTTTCCTGGGTCATGCCCGGCCGCGGAAGATCAACACGTCGCAGCCCCACCTAGGCTGTGAGAGGGCCAACACGCGGTCTAAACCTAAGCGCGCGAGGTGCAGGCCCATCGCCCACGAGCACACCTGCACGCGTTGCGTCTGCGCCGAAGCAGACCTAGCCCATCGAGCGTTCGGTCCAATCCGGTAGCGCCGCTCCGTCGTGACGTCTGAAGTGCCGGTGATACCACCACGCCGGGATACCCATAACTACTCCCGCGTAGATGGTTAGTGCGTATAAGCTTGTAGCCAACCCAGATCAAATACCAAGACCTCGTTAAGCGTGTTAAGTATCCGCGAACGCCGAACAGGGCCAGGCCCACCTCTCTCCTAGGCGGTCTCAACCTGCCCTGTCGCTCCGCCACAAAGTATCAGTCGGGGGCCGTCGGGAACCCAGGCCCACCTCTACCGGGATGGAACCACCTGTCCTTTCAGCCCCCATCTCCGAACAGTACCACAGGTAATGTAATAGTGTAAAGTATATAGTATATGCCCGTGATCACCTCCCGAAGTGATCACATCCCAGTAGTATAGCATGGCAGACGGGCAAGAGTGTAGGGCCACTGATGGAACACTAGCATCCTATACTAAGCAGTAGGATAGCAGATAAAGGTAACAACAGTAGTATCAAGGACAGGCTATGCAGCAGTATAGGATATCTGAAAGCAGTAACATGTTACACTACTCTAATGCAAGCAGTATAGAGAAGAGTAGGCGATATCTGGTGATCAAAGGGGGGGCTTGCCTGGTTGCTCTGGCAAGAGAGAGGGGTCGTCGGTGACGTAGTAGATCACAGGGACATCAGCATCGGTCTCGGGGTCTACCGGAGAGAAGAGGGGAAGAAACAGTAAATACATAGCGAGCAAGTGCATAACGGGACAACGAGACGAGCTAGGCGTGTTCTAACATGGCGCTAAGCGTCTTGGCGAAGAAACATCGGGAAGTTTTCCGGTTCCGGACGTCTGTCAGACAGATGAACCGGAGAGGAAAGTTTGCAGGTTCGATAGGTTAGGGTTGTGTGGCGGACGAACGGACTGCGTATCCGGATTCGTCTCGTCGTTCTGAGCAACTTTCATGTTGAAAATATTTTAATCCGGATTACGGATTAAAAGATACGATTTTTAAAAGATTTTATTAATTTCTGGAATTTTAATTAATTATTTAATTAATTTCGAAAATGCATTTATGACATCAGCATGATGTCATGCGGACATCAGCAGTCAACGTTGACTGCGACCAAATCAACTTTGACGGTGGGTCCCACTGTCGGGGATCGATAACTAATTAACCGTAGTTAATTAGGTTGACTAGTGATTAGGTTAATTAAGCATAATTAATTAAGTTAATTAATCTAGTTAATTAATTAATTAACTATTTAATATTTTATTTCTTATTCTTTTTAGTTAATAAGCGTTTTGAGGCGGTGGGGCCTATCATCATAGGCTCAAAGTTAATTAAACAAGGTTAATTAGTTTAACTAAGTGATCAGGTTAATTAAACTTAATTAATTTAGTTAATTAATTAATTAATTAATTAATTATTATTAGTATTATTATTTTTCTTTGTCTTTTGTTTTTGTTCTGGGGTTAGGCCCACATGTCAATGGCCCTGTGGGGCCTAGCGGGTTCGGGTTGTCGAGGCGGGGCACAGGCTCGCCCAGCCGAGTCGTCGAGGCCATGGCGTCGACCGATGGCGGCAGCGTAGAGGCGGCGTCTTGAGAAGCAGGCGGCGGCGTGCAAAGGCACGGCGCTGGGCGCGTCTTGATGGCGAAGGCTCACCCGGCGTGGCGAGGAAGCGGAGATGGCGAAGGCGGCGCCGAGTGGGGCGCGAGTAGCGCTTGCTGGCGCAACAACAATGAGCGAGCACCGCCCGGCGAGCGCGGGCGCATGCACTGCGTGCATCCGGCTTGAAGGGTCTGGTGGCAACGTCGAGCGACAGACGAGTCGTGGCACACGGGTAGAGAGAGACGAGGAGGTGCGGCCCTCACCGGCGTTAGCGGCGAAGGTGGCGGCGAGGCTCGATGTGGTCAGCGGGGAGGAGGACGGGGCGGTTCGGCAATGGTGGCGGGAGGAGGACGGAGGCGACGGCGAGAGATGAGGAGGCGGCGGCGAGGCCCGGACGGCGGGCGCTGGGCGATGAGGGGCGGGCGCCACTGGGCGGCGCGGTGAAGCGTCGTGAAGCGGCGGGTCGGCGGCGAGGCGTCGTGGTGACGGCGGCGGGGCCCCTCCGTTCGAAAGGGGGAGGGTGAGGACGACGGCGTAGGGGCGCCGGTGTCGGCGTCGGCCCGATCCGGATTGGATCGGGGAGAAAAAAAAAGCGTGGGGGGGCTGTGGGGAGTGGGGCGGCGAGGGGATGGCGGAGCCGCACGGGGTGGCGGCGGCGGAAGCGAGGCGGGTCCTCTGCCCCGACCGGACGGGAAGGGAGAGGCGTCTTGGCGACGTGGGGGGAAAAGGGAGTCGTGGGAGGGGTTCGTCCGATCCAGATGGTGATCGGGTGAGGGTTAGGGTTTGACCGGGGGGATATGGTGGAGTGAGGGGGCGGCCTGGTTGGGCCTTTTGGCTGATGGCTCTTGCTTCTGGAGCCATTCGCCCGGGGAGGAGGGGTCCTTCTTTTTTTCTTTTCCTTTTGTTTATTTTCTTTTACTGTTTTAATTCAACTTAGGGCATATAAGTATTTTATAAATTTGTGTTTTCTTTACTATAATTACCTATGTAATATTTGGCACTAACCGAACATTTTGTTTTGATGTTTGAAAACTTTTGATGTTTGACAATATTTAAATTTTGAATTTGAAAGTTTCGAACCGACGCGAGATTATTAGCAGTAACCGAGGTGACGTGTCCTCATTAACGCGGGATTACTGTAGCGTAATCACCCGGGCGTCACAACGCTGTACTCAGTGGTATGACCAGGACTAGATTTGCTATCCACACATAGGAGTAGGTGGCTAGAGTGAACAAAAATGGGACCAACCCAGATATGTTTCTTGGATGTTTGTTTCTCGGGGCAACAAACTATGAATCACCACTTTATGCCCCTGTTTACGTACATGGTGCTGTACTGCTGGTGCACCCACTGTCCCATGCCCTTATACCAAATAATTAGGCTCCGGTCGGAATAAAGGATCAGAAAACATAGATCTTGATGAAAATAGAGGAATAGGAAAAGAATGTAGGTATAAAACTATGGAACAGCGAACCGGAGGAAACTCTCAAGAGAATGTGTTCGGATGGACTGCGAAATGTACAGATTTTTTTTAGAGTAGTATGCTTGGCAGTATGAGATGCTATTTGTTTATTCAGCTGCACAGTGACTACTCTTGTCCTCACCTCACGTACCACACATTGGTTGATTATTTTATTCTGGAAAACATAGCACAGCAACCTGTCTAATGCATGGCAGCGAGCGCCTGCCTCGGGCTTCCGCTCAAAGAATGAGCAGCGCGTGGATGTTTCTAATCCTATGGAATCAGTACTACCAGACCAGCTTTCCTATGAAACACTATTCACCTTTCCCGTGTTCCAAAAGGTTGGAAGGGAAAGAATACCATAGGAATTGTGTTCCTATGAAAATCCTGCACCAAACCTGTGAACCGAACGCAGCCTTAGCTGTTCTTAATATAATGTCCCTGGTAAAAATGAAGCCATGCCACTGTTTTTGCCTGTAATTGTTTGAGACTCTGACAAGTTTAGCCAAATGTTTTTGCCTGTAATTGTTTGAGACTCTCACTGTTTCCTCTGTGCCTTTTTGTGCAAACAGGGATATCCAATTCACCTGGTTGCTATTGTGACCTTTTGGTGCACTACACAGAACACTTCTTAAAAGAAGTGACTTTTGTGTTGTTTAACTGGAATGTCAGAATGGAACAGTTGGTTCATTTTGGTGGAACTGCACAAAGGGAGATCTGTGTTCCAATCCTCATCATCCATATTGGCGCCATAACCTTCCTTTAGGTAAGAATGATATTTAATGCATGCGTTCATCTCTATTTTCCGACTGCCATGAGAAAATAATGCTGTTTTTTACTAGTACACTTGTACTCCCTCACTGACAAAACCAATTCTGAATTAGAAGGTCAATCATGTACTTGGTTTTACCAACTGGTGAGGAGAAAGAGAAACAGAGCAAGAAGAGGAGGAAGAAGAATAATAAACAGGGCCAAGGCGGCCTTGCTGAAGCCAGAGGCCTCAGTCGAGGCCATTCAAGGGCTCCGACAACGACTACCTTACATGTGAGACGATCCTCCAGGGATCCCTTCCACTTCTGCTGTCTCACTTAATTAATTAGGAGTACTTAAGTACCACTAATTTATTACTGCCTAATTTTCCTGTTGGAGTTAAACAAATCTTTAGTAGGACCCTATGCTGAATCATGTACGTGTGAATGTTTGTCTATGGAGGTGAATCATGTGGTGGAGCAGGGAGGGAATATTATTAGCTAGTGTCATGACATATTATTGCTATTGTTTTGCATGTCAATTTATTGCCATTGGTTCAATGAGGCAATGTTTTGCGTATTGTCCATCATGAATTTGATGCTACTGTTTGAGTAATATGCTAATGTCTTCCTATCCTTTCTCACTAAGCTAATGAAGGTTTCACCTTGTTCCTACTTGTGCAAACAGGGATCATGTTGTGCCAATCATACATTTTTGGAACTACACAAGACAATACAATGAACTGTATCCCAGCCGATTGCTTTAACTCTGCTTGGAAGTTCTTGATAATCTTCGATATAATCTCAACCTTTGGTAAACAAGAGTGATTTCAACCATACATTTGAAGTGCACAAAATATATACTATTGTGTGATTCCGGTGAGTGCTTTATCATCTCTTATGGGACTACATGAATAAGCTTTTTTCTCAGGTTGGTGCAGGCCTAAGGCCTTCATCCATATTAGTTTCTGTCATCTCTATTTGTATCGTACTCTTGTCATGAGAAACTCCTTTATCTTTGCACTTTTAAGTTTTGCAACCTATGATAAATGGCAATGCTTTGGGTGTTGAGTTTAGCTAATTGGCACTGATTAAATAAACTAATACCTCTCTTTAAGAAAGACTACTATGTTGCTAACTTTACCCATTAGATAATGAGGGTGCTTCTATTTGTTAGTCTATGTTTCATCAACTAGTCCCACTATTACAGTAATCTCACTCTCTCAATATATGTGCCAAGAGGGATGCTCAATTTTGGTGGAACTGCACAAAAACTTTGGGTGCTTCATTGCCTCGATAGCTTTCGTCCTTTCCTCGATACCGCTGTCAGTCGCTTGGCTTATCTCGGCTTCCAGTCAAAGGAAATAGTAATTGATATGCTACCTCACACAGGTTGGTACTGGTCTTTATCCAGATTATTGTGCCTGTCATATGTATTGGTAATTTGGTATTGTGCTACTGTTTGCCGATTTCATAAAGGATTAATTTGGAGCCTGAACTCGCAGGCAAATCATTACATAGCGTGATTTCAGTAGAACAACACAAAATGATCAGATGGACAGGTACTTATGCTGCTACTATGTACTCCAAAGTTCACTCAGACAAGTATCGATGTTGACAAGAAGTGCCTATATTCATTCGAGTATCAACCGGCGTCAACCAATTGTCAAACTCCAAGTATTAGGAGAGTGAACGCCAAAAATATTGCTTGGTGCATAGCCCAGAAAAACGCAGTCCAGTCTTTGGTCCCAACTTGTGCCTTTTGGTTATTGGAACATATGGTAGCAAACTATATGGCATGGAGTCTAAAGATTCCAGACAAGTTGGTTGACGCGTATATTCATCTGGCACTTAATTAGTCCGCACACCAAGGATGCTCCATTTCAGTTGAACTGCGCAAAAAATTTGGGTGGTTCATTTTATCAACTGCCTCCTTTCTCGTCTGCAATGTAGAATTTTGGCGAGATACAGGACCAAGATGAGCCAGTAAACTAGTTGGATGAAAGTAGTGGCCAAGTTTCTCAAGCCTCCCCTCGGCACGAGGTCACTACTTGAGGATAAACCTACAAGCAAAGTTCAGATTGTTTGTGCTGCCTCTTCTATACTCGAAAGTTTACTCGTACAAGAACTAATTTTAGCAAGAAGTACCTCCGATTGAGCAGCATTTACCAGTCTGTACCCTAGGTAATTAAAGTTCATCCATGGATCATATTGGTTGTGATCTCAATCATTTGGATGCATAAACATACTGAACATGTGTATATCTGAATCTTTTGTGAATTATGTATGAATATTGTCGTGTGATCTATCAATCATTTGGATGCATAGATATCTTTGAGCTTGTGTATATATGAATCTTTTGAGTTGTTGATAGTGAATGTTGGCTATGAATATGAGCGTGTCCTGTGAACCTAAGTTTGATATGAATGTTTACCTTTTCTGTTGTATTTGTGTGTGAACTTGTTAGTATGCCTACTGTGGGGTATAAAGCGCAGGTCTCTTATAAAAGTAATGTTGTGTCCAATTTATGTTTTCCTTCTAACCACATATATATTTATATTATTACTATTATCGTATATTATATAGAGACTTATATATACATTATAAAAACATCCACGTGTTATTAACTTATAAAGTAAATGTTTAACGGAAAATCCTGGTTGTTTTTGACTCACGAGGCAAAGAAAATCCTGGTGATTGCATACAAAAGCTTCGAAGATTTTGAAGGACCAATTTAATAATAACGCTCATTTTATTTTGAACAATAACTCGCTAATTTCTTAATTATATATATATATATATATAATGTGCCTCTCGGTTTATTCTTTGATATTAATTGCTCCTTCTAACATAACATTATATATATACGAGCCCACCTAATACGTGTATTTCATGGAAGTGCAAATGGGCTGGGATTTCTTAGAAAATATAAATGGGCCTGATTGACGTGAAATTATTTGTTCACCCAGCCCAGCAAATGGACTGTACATTCTAGAAAACATGGGTTAAATATATGCCACATTTTGCAGGTGACATGTGGGCCAATAGGTCGAAAGCCTACTGAGGCGTTGTCAACTTGGTCAACAAATGATTGTGTCATCCACAGCCATTGGATTTGTATCCAACGACCGGCATGCACCTTCAATCTCTCGTCTGCTTCCTCCAGACTTCGCTGGACCGCTTTGGTCCGCCTCCGTGACTAGCGGCTCTGCTTAGCACGCATCGCTGCGAAGTGCTACCCCACCGCCGGCCAGGCTATCCCTCCACCCCTCGACACCTCCTGTTATTCTCCACAGACTACAGCCCCACGCCGCAACAGAACCAGTTATAACCCTTCTCCTCCTCTCAATCTGCGACTCCACTGCCGCGTTTTCCCATCTCCGAGTCGTTCCCGTCTGGGGCCTCGCCGTCGTCCACCGCCTCGCTGTGTTCGGTGCTGCGTGGTCAACAAACGAGAGTCATCGAAAGAGGACTGTACATGGAGAGCCTGATGGCTGGGACCCACGAGGTCCATGGTAGCACGCAAGGAAAGTTCCTCCTTATTAAGCTGAAAAATGTTTCCTCATCGACAGGTGGGACCCTTGGCTGTATCTTCGCTACGGAAGGAAGTGCCTCCTTGTTTTGCGAAAAAATTATTCATCCGTTGACAGCTGGGACCCGTCAGATTTGGTGACTGACTTGTGGGCCTACTAAGCGGACGTGTATGCACGGCTTTGTTAACTTAATCAACAAATGATTCTAGCAGCTGGACTGTTGGATATTAATCCAACAACCATGCTCCTTCTTCAACCTCTGTTCTTGCTCCTGTCTCCCATGGGCGGCTTTGCATGGCTGTGCTGCCAAGACACCGAACCAGTGAAGTTTCCCACTCCTCTCCATCTGCAACTCCACTGCCCCGTCTTCCCCATCTCCGGGTCGTTCCAGTCTGGGTGCGCTCGGCACGGTGTTGTCAACGTGGTCAACAACTGTGAGTCATCGGAAGATGAATGTACGTGAGAGGGCGGCGGTGGGGGCGCATCACGCCCATGGGCGCATGCATGCAGCGGAACGCGGCGAGGTCAGCGTGGTCAAGGAACGACTTCCATCGAAAGTATACTGTATGTGGGGAGTCTCAGCTGGGTCCACGGCCGCAGCAAGTAAGTGCCTCCTTATTATGCGGAAAGTAATGATTCCGCCAACTGATAGCAGGGACCCACTGGACGGGCCACCGTATTTTGCGAAAAACCGTTTGCCCCCTGACTGCTGGGACCCACCTGACGGGCCACCATATTTCACGAAAAAAACGTTCCCCCCGCTGTCAACTCGGACCCACCGGAAGTGCGTCCTTATTACGCACAAAAAAATGAATACTCCCCCTGCTAGCTGGGAGCCACCTTAGTGGGGGGCTGATTTGTGGGCCTACTAAGTTGACTGGGATGAAGGGCTTTGTCAACTTAGTCAATATGAATAATTCTAGCTCCAGTGACCGTACCATGTCCATCCAACGGTCGTAGTGCTTCTTCAACCTCTGGTCTTCTTGCTCCAGCCGCCCAAATTAGCGCCGGTCGTGCCTCATGCTCCTGCCTCCCGTGGCCGGCTGTGCTGCCGCGGAGGCCTCACCGCCCCCTACTATTCTCACCGCTGGCCAGGGCCTGCGGCGACGGCAACCTCACACCGCAGCCGAACCAGTGAACCCTCGTACTCCTCTCTGCGCGGGCTTCCACCGCCGCGTCTTCCCCGGCTCCGCGTCGTCCCCTTCCTTGGCCTCGCGTCCTCCAGCGCCGTGGTGCTCTCCGCGCGGCGTGGTCAACATGGTCAAGGAACGACTTCCAACGGAAGAGTACTGTACGTGGAGAGGCTTACAACTGGGTCCACGGCCACGGCCCATTTTTTTTGTGATTTGCCAAGTAAGTCACTTTGTCAGGCCTGTTGGGCTGCAAGTCTTTCAAGACGAGGAGAGCTTTCAATCGGCTGGCCGAGAAAATGGCCCATCAGTAATGAGAAATGGGCTGTAAATTTATAAAACACATCAAACCTGCAATTAGTTTCAAATATCTTTTTTTTCATTTCGAGATTTTAAATTACATTAATTTTTATGCGTGCAGAATTTGTTGGATTTTATATTGATATACATTTATTTTTAAAATCAGTTTGAATGTGATTCGAAATTTCGGGATTAAAAACAGTTCGGACCGCATCGAAATATGCAAAATTTCGTATAATTTTTTAACTGTGGCCACTATATGGGCTGTAATGCTATAAAAAGAATATGGGCTCCAAAAAAACCTTAAGAATTAGCAAATGGGCTGTAAATTATTAGAAATAATGGCAGATGGGTTGTATGCTGTTTTCCACATATTTGAGGCTTTCTTAAAAAAAAGGTTGAAGCACAAGCAGTGACTATTGGATGGCCATCCAATGGCCGTCGTGCTTCTTCAATCTCTACTCTTCCTGCTCCAGCCGCTCAAAGAAACGCCGGCGGGACTGCCTGCTCCCTCCTCCCCGTGGCCGGCTCTGCTGCCACGCAGGCCTCACCGCCCCACCGTACTCCCATCGCTGGCCTAGCCATCCCTCTACTCACCCACACTGCTTTGTTATTCTCGGCGGACAGCAGGCAGACAGTAAACCCTCGTGCAGTCGTACTCCCCTCCGCGTGGGAAACAAGCTGCAGTCTTCCCTCCTCCGTGTTGTTCCTTCCTAGGCCTCGCCGTCGTCCATTGCTCACGGTGCTCTTGGCGCGGCCTGGTTGCGTGGTCAGCGACCGACATGCATCTAAAGTGGATCATGCTGGCGGAGGCCGGCAGTTGGGTCCACGGCCGCACGCAAGGAAATGCCTCCTTATTACACGCAAAATAATGATTCCTCCACCTGACATCAGGGACCCACCTAAAGGGCCTCTGTATTTCGCGAAAAAAACTTTACCGCCACTGACAGCTCGGACCCACCAGCTATATCTTCGCACGCAAGGAAGTGCCTCCTTATTACGCACACAAAAAATGAATAATCCGCCTCTTAGCTGGGACCCAGTATAGTGGCAGGCTGACTTGTGGGCCTACTAAGTTGACGGGGACAGAGGGCTTTGTCAACTTAGTCAATATGCATGATTCTAGCTCCAGTGACCATACGATGTCCATCCAACGGCCGTAGTGCTGCTTCAACCTCTGGTCTTCTTGCTCCAGCCACCCAAACCAGCGCCGGTCGTGCCTCGTGCTCCTGCCTCCCGTGGCCGGCTGTGATGCGGTGGAGGCCTCACCGCCCCCTACTACTCCCACCGCTGGCCAGGCCATCCCTCTACTCACCCACACCCCCTATTATTCTGCGGCGACGGCAGCCTCACCCTTGTACTCGTCTTCGTGTGGGCATCCAGTGTTGCGTCTTCCCCGGCTCCGCATCGTCCCCTTCCTAGGCCTCGCCGTCGTCCACCGCCGTGGTGCTCTCGGCGCGGCGTGGTCAATGTGGTCAACGACCGACTTCCATCGGAAGAGTACAGTGCGTGGAGAGGCTGACAGCTGGGTCCACGGCGGCCGCAAGGAAGTGCCTCCTTATTACGCGCAAAATAATAATACCTCCACATGACAGCAGGGACCCACTGGATGGGCCACCGTATTTTGTGGAAAAAAGGTTTCCCCCCTGACTGCTGGGACCCACCAGCTACATCTTCGCATGCAAGGAAGTGCGTCTGGGAAAAAATAAAACAAACGATTCACCCCCCTGACTGCTGGGACCCACCAGCTACATCTTCGCAGGCAAGGAAGTGCCAGATAGTCGGGACCCACCTGGTCAAAGCGTACGTAGCGTTGTCATTCTAATCGCGAACATGTACATACATATATACTGGTCGATGTAGAGACACGCATGTAATAAGTAGAGCGCGCGCACATGTAAGTAGTAAGCGCGCATGAAGCATGTACTGCGTCGTCTGGCGGCCGGTGCAAGAAAGAAAATGCGCCCGTATGTGTACATCTGGCGGGGTCTTGAACGCCTACTCGCGCATACATACATGGCTGGGTCGGACGGAGAAACAACATAAATAAATGCGTGTTCATGGGGAGCCAACCGGGTGGGTCGAAGCGGAATGCGTGGTCGTGTTCATCGGGAGGGCTTGGGCGGAGCAGGCGATGGAAATGAGGCTGGCGTATCGCTGGCGGCGGAAATAGACCTCCTACGTTGGAGCGGGTCCTGTTGATCGGGAGGGTGTGGCATACCACAAAGCGAAGAAGCGGACCTCCTACGGTCCCAAGCAGGGGTCTGTTGATCGGGAGGGTGTGGCGTGCCGCCAAAAGCAGCGAAATGGACCTCCTACGGTCAAAGCAGGGTCTGTTGATCGGGAGGGTGTGGCGTGCCGCAAAAGCAGACGAAATGGACTTGTGTTGGGCGCTATGGTGAAAGCAGGGATCCTGTTCATCGAGAGGGGTGTTGCGTACCGCAAAACGGGACTCCACGGGATACTGTTCATCTCCACCGTCGACCTCCTCCAGCCTCCACGGGCTACCGTCGAACTCCTCCAGCCTCCACAGGCTCCTGTTCATCCAGCCTCCACGGCGCACTACTCCACTGGCTACTGTTAAACCACCCCTCCACCGTCTACTATTCATCCAGCCCTCCACACCACGGGGTCCTGCTCAACCACCCCTCCACGGGCCCCCCTCCACCGTCTACTGTTCATCCAGCCCTCCACACCATGGGGTCCTGTTCAACCACCCCTCCACGGGCACCCCTCCACCGTCTACTATTCATCCAGTCCTCCACCACACCACGGGGTCCTGTTCATCCAGAGGCAAACGCCACCGCTCACTGTTCATCCAAAGCCCCCATAGCGCTCCTTTGTTCATCCAGAGGCAGCATCGATCGGCTTGATTAGCAGCGATAGCGAAGAATCGCTTCGATCGGGTTGATTAACAGCCATCGATCGATCGCTCGGGTTCGATGCTTAGCGTAACTGCGGTCTGTCCTTCGGGTTCGATTAGAGCCCAACACCTCGCTCGGGTTGATTAGAGCTAACGCCCGCTTTTGCAGCGCGTCGTGTATGAGAGAAATGCGCATCGCTCGGCCCCCGACGTCCCACCGTAACCGGGAACTCCCCAAAGTTTTCCTCCCCCTCGCTTCTACCACAGTTTTTTCCGTCATGGACGGCACAAAAGAATGTCATGCAGATGCGTCTCCGGCCCGCCTAGGACGAAAAGCCCATTTTCTGTCATGATTTTTTGTCATAGAGGTAGGAGCCCACCACATCTATGATCATACCAGGTCTTGTCACAATTATCGTCATAGAAGTGTCATATGTATGACATAATTTTTTTTCGTTCGGCCCAAAATGTCACGGATGTGTCTTATTTTTGTAGTGTATGTCCTTGTCGAACATGCAAAGGAATTGTCAGGCTCGACCCCTTTGAGGGTGGCACATTCAAGGCGCACCTTCTCATATATGGTTTCATGCATGGCCATACTCGGTGGATAAGTCAAGATGATGATGATGAGGACGTCGACGGGGCAGGAAATAACGACATGGGGCCACCAGACGAAGAGATGACCGATTATGTGCCCGAAGAGAAAGACGGCCTCGGAAATGTCGATGGCGAAGAGGCAGTTCAAGGCGGAGAAGACGCGGACACGCCACCGTCTTCGTCGCTACTAAGTTCATCCATGCGGGATCCGCATGTTCGAGACCTACTTCGCAAGAAGACGACTAGCGACAAAGCTGCTTCTAGAGAGGATGCCAAACTGGCGGAACTGGAGGTAGACTCGATGACTCCTTTGTATGATGGTTGAAATAATCCTGAGGTGACCCGCTTGAGTTTCACACTAGAACTTCTAAAGATGAAGGCAAAAAACAAATGGACAGATACAAGCTGGATGAGCTTAGAAGTACCTAAAGAAGGTTCTTCCAGCTGGAAGCTTTGTGTCCTACTAGTGTCGAGGAGGCAAAGAAAATCGTGTGCCCTCTTGATCTGCCACATATTAGATATCACGCATGCATCAATGATTGCATCATATATCGGAATGAGCACACTGAAAAAACCATCTGTCCAAAGTGCAATGCGTCACGATATAAAAAGGCCGAAAAGAAAGCTCCATAGAAAGTTGTATGGTACTTTCCGATCACTCCGCGTCTACAGCGGTATTTCGTAGATCCTAAGGAAGCAAAGCTTATGTGCTGGCACGCGGACAGGGTGAAGCTAGATGACGGAGATGAGCCGAAGCTGAGACACCTCGTAGATGCTAGCTAGTGGAGAGCATTAAATGTTGAATTTGATTTTTTTCGCTAATGATCCAAGGAACATCGTGCTTGGCGCTAGTAGTGATGGCATGAATCCATTTGGCAACCAGAACACTAATCATAGCACATGGCCCATGTTTGTATGGATGTACAACCTCCCCCTGGTTGTGCATGAAGGAAAAATACATACACATGGCTATGCTTATTGAAGGGCCAAGACAACCGGGAAATGATATAAATCTGTATCTCGGGTTATTGAAAGAGGAGTTACAGACCTTATGGACAATGCCAGCCAAGACATGGGATACAAGCAAAGGAGAGTATTTCTACATGAGAGCCGCGCTGATCACGATGGTGCAGGACTATCTCGTTTACGGCTATCTCTCCGGCCAGGTGTGCCACGGATATTGCGGATGCACGAGGTGCATGGATGATACAACTTCTCTGCAGCTATCGAAAGATGGCGGGTCTTCGAAAATCGTGTACATGGGGCATTGAAGATGGCTCGAGAAGGATGACCCATGGAGAAAGCGTGGAGATCTATTCAATGGTAAGGCTGAGCATCGAGGTCCTCTACGTAAGCGTGGCGGTGCAGAAATATATGAGTTATTGAAGAAGCTGGAAAGAGTGCCCTCGCGGGAAAGAGCGAAGAAAAGGCGCGGAGCCCCTCTTGAAGGTATGGAAGGCGAGATCTGTTTTACGGGACTTGGAATCTTGGCCCGTGCTTGACACGCCTCATAGCCTTGATCAAATGCATATCACAAAAATATCCTTGAGATTTTGCTTGGAACATTGATGAACATGCGGAGAAGACCAAGGATGGGCGAAGGCAAGAAAAGACTTGGAATTTTGAAAATCAGGAAAGATCTCCAAATGCCGGTAAAAGGTCGTCGAGGCGACCGAGGCGGAGACGGAGGCGAAGATAGGGGCAAAAAAGTAAACAAGAAGGAAGAACAATATTGCCCTCCTCTTGCTTCACCTTAGATCCGAAGGAGGTCGATCAATTGTTCAAGTGCCTTGCGGAATCAAAGTTAGTTACGGATCTTGTGGGAAGATAAGCAAATATCTGGACACTAAGAAAAAAATGTTCGATGGGATGAAGTCTCACATTTGTCATTTGATGATGGCGAGTTACTCGGTTGCATTTAGAGGATTATGGACACACATGTCGTGAGGCGCTTCTTGACCTATGCCACTTTTTGATGCTATCTCTCGAAAGTCGATCAGTGGGAAGCAACTCCATAGGCTACATGAAGAGATTGTTGTCATACTGAATGAGCTAGAGATGTACTTCCCGCCCTTCTTCTTTGATGTCATGGTGCATCTATGTGTCCACATCATGGACGACATCATCGACCTAGGGCCGACATTCCTGCATAGCATGATGCCATTCGAGAGGATGAATGGGGTCATCAAAGGATTCGTTCGTAACATGTCCCGTCCAGATGGAAGCATAGCCCAGGGATATTTGACAAAAGAGTGCATCTCTTTATGTGAGAGTTATCTGACCAAAGACCGTGTTGTTGGTTCGCCAGTCAACAAGCACTGTGGAAAGCTCGAAGGCGAAGGTCACACCGACGGTCATAGGGATGTGAATGTGTTACGCTCGGGCTGACAAAACGACATTGACAGGGCAAACTTAGAGTGCTACAACACCTAGATGTGCTAGAAGATTTTGTGACACTGCACAAAGAGACCATCGCAAAGAAATACCGTGACCATGGGGTGCACAGGACGGACGCTGAAGTTATTAGAGAGCACAACTCCACTTTCGTGTGTTGGTTCAAAGAGCGAGTTCTGGCTAATCCCCCGGAAGAGGGTTGTCCAAACAGAACACTCATATATGCCTTAGCACATGGCCCCTCGACCAACCTCGCGACTTATCAAGCATACGATATCAACGGATACATGTTTTACACGGAGGAGAAAGAAATAAACAGTGATGACCAAAACTCAGGGGTGACGATGGAAGCCATGACCAGGAATGTATTTTAAAGATATTCCGGAAGGGTCGAAGAGATACGGGAGCTTAACTACTCTGGATTGCATAGCGCGACGATGTTCAGTGTCAGATGGGCTAAAAATGTACACAGAGAAAACCGACATTCCACTACCATGTGTATACCCGACTCCGATGATAGCGGTACCGTCAACGCCATCGCCAAAAATGAGCCATGGGTACACGCTAAACACGTGACACAATGTTTCTTCATAACTGATCCGATCAATCCCAGCTGTGTTGTCGTGAGGAGAAGCAAAAGGAGCATCACCGGAATGGATGGAGTCGCCAACGAGGAAGACTATGACCAGTACGGTTATTCGATGAGGGAAGATGATGTTGATGACGACGAAACATATGTCAAAAGAAGACTGAAGACAACATTACCTACAAAAGATCGTAATCCCTGGAGAAGGAAAAGGCACGACCATGGGCTCAATTATTCGACAACGAACAAAAGAGGGAAGAAGATCAGTCTGAAGTGTCATCATCGCCCAAGCTGACAAACTAATCCCCAAAGTTTGTGTGTGTATTTTTTGTATACCAGTGTTAGCGGTCGAATCATGTAATAAATATTATACTAATTATTATCCGGAGGGTAACAGTGGTATTTCTCTAACGACAGACCAAATTAAAGGAAGGAAAGTGCAAAAGAAAGATAAGAAAAAGAAAAGTGCAAATGAAAGAAAAAGAAAAAGAAAGGAAGTTTTACAAAATGAAATGAAATGAAAAAGAAAAAGGAACTAATAAGTTGTGGAAAACGAAATGCAAGAAAAATAAAAAAAGAAAAAGAAAAACAAAAAAAAGAAAAAAGTTAGCAGTAGCGTGTTTTATCCTGGGAAGCGCTATAGCTAAGAAAAAGAAAAAAAACTAGCAGTAGCGCGTTTTTTTCTGGACAAGCGCTATAGCTAACTTAGCTATAGCGCGTTTTGACAACAAGCGCTATAGCTAATTTAGCTATAGCACCGGTCCGCTAGCCCCCTCTTTCCTGTCTCTCTCACTCGCGCCGCTCGTTGATCCCCTCTGACGCAGCCGATGCCAGCCCAGCCCGCCCATGCCGCGCCCGTCGATGCCATGCCAGCCCAGCCCGCCCGCCCTTGATGCCGCCCGCCTTGACCCGCCCGCCATACCCATACGCCGCCACCCGCCCTTGACCCGCCCGCCCGCCCACGCAGCGCCGCCGGCGCCCGCCCGCCCGCCCGCCTCGACCCCATCCCACTCCGGTATGCCCCGCCCCCTCTTCTTTCGTCTCCGACCCCTCAGCCCTGGCTCTCTCTCTGACCCCCTCCCGCTCTCTGCAGATCAGCGACCCCGACGCCGGCCATTGACCCTGACCCCTTCAGCACCTCCCTCCGTGAAGCAGCCGGCAACGCCCAGCAACGCCAGCGAGCACTAGACAGGTTAGTACTAGTTAGTGTTAGTTAGCTTAATTTGCTTAATTTGCTCTTAGTGTTAGTTAGCTTAATTTGATGTTAGTGCCAGTTAGTTAATTGTTGTTAGTGTTAGTGTTAGCCCAGTGATAGTTAGTTAGTGTTAGTTAGCCTAATTTGCTGTTAGTGTTTGTTTTTAAATGAAAATGGAAATGAAAATTACAGTTTTTGAAAATTAGCTTATGTAGTTGCTGTCCATTTTGAAAATGAGGATTTTTAATGGAAGTGTCTGAAAATTCGGTCACTCTCTCTCTCTCTGCAGATCGAAGCTAGGCGCAGATCGACGAGGAGGAGAAGGACGCCCTCAACCCCCCCAGCCCCCTCTGCCCCGGCGACCCCGACCCCGAGGTTCGCCACCCCTGTTCCCTCCCTCTTCATATGTCATCTCATAATGATGCAAGGGGGAGTGTTCATAATGTGGCTGTTAAAGCGTTCATAATGATGCAATGGGGAGTGGAGCTGTTAGATTGGTTAATGAGCTGTTAGATTGGTATAGTTGATCTTTTTTGCATCAGTTGGGCAGCAATGTTCATGATTGTGTATACGTCAGCAGCAACAAAGTGACCTATGTTTTGCCGGAAATGTTGATTCATTTACATTCCGGCGGATTTCAGGCGCTCTATATGAGCACTTTCTAGCAAAGGTCATGCCGAAATTTTCCGTGAATTTCCGCATGACTTGTGCTAGAAAGTTGGACATATCGAGTGCTCGAGATTTGTCGCTCCGGGAATGAAACGACATTCCCGGTAAAACAAAGGTCAATTTTTTTGTCATTATTCACTTTATTATATAAAGCTCGATAATTAAACCACTATGACATTGAACCCTAGGAAACATGACCGACACCGATGAGGCCGGAGGTTCTCAGCCCCAATTAGGTCAAGCACACGCCTACCTCGACTTTCTGGTGGATCAGGAGAGACATCAAGCTGGGTGTCCGGACCGCCTTGTCATGACGAATGACGACGGTGGTGGTGCCGACGCCGACACTGATGCCACCAATGACACCGGCACTGAGACTGGCCTGATGATGTTCCTAACTGCAGCACGGAAGGTGGGACCTCCCAAGCCAGTGAGGGACGGAAGGAAAAGAGGACACGACGACCAAATGAGCTCGGCACCGGAAGAATGGTGGTCACGGTGGTGCACCCTGGCGAGTTCGAGCTAATAGAGCCACGAGAATTGGCAGCGTGTTACGGCAACCAACTAGGATGCATCCTACGGGATACCGCTAACATCAAAACCACAAAAATACGGAAGGATGAACATTTGAAGAAGCTGCTTCTCACTAGGTTGCACGCAAGATTCCAGTTCCCCGATCGGAATGACGATGTCGACCCATGGGATGATGAGGGCATGAAAAAAAATCAACAACAAAGCCCTAGGGAAGTTCAGCAGCGCATTGAGCGCTTGGAAAACTAGGGTGAAAAGGGTGATTCAAGTAGACCATGAAACCTACGCCGAGATTGTTGCAAACAATCTGATAATTATGATAGAGGACTTTGAAAGGTTCAAGGAGACTTGCAATGAAGAAGCTGCCAAGGCCAGGTCGAAGAGAGGCAAGCAGCTGCAGGCAAAGAACATGGGGAATCACCGCCTTTGAATTCGTGGTTACACGGGAAAGAGGTCCGTGTGGGCTAAGGAGGACGCAGAACATGAACGTCAAGGGATCCCAAACCCATTGGCTAAGTTCACCGACCAGCAGGAGCACGACTTCATCAGGGCCCGATTCTCGTGCGACCCCAAGAAAAAGATTTTTTTTTCACCGACGGGCCGACTAGGAAATTCATGAGATTACTGGTAATTAACCTTTTTACCACCTTACATATTAGGTTCTGATCAACGAAGTCTACTACATTCTAGTTGCATTCGTAAATGATGCACGGTCCATTTTGCAGAGAGAGCAACACAAGCTTGCGGCCGAGAGCGACTCGTCGACTCAGTCGACTCAGTCGTCGGCGAAGTACAAGTGGGACACTCCTTTCAACTGGTCCATGAACATAATGATGGGACACCCGCCTGGCCTACGGCCGCAATATGGACGTGTGCATGGCGTCGGGGATGGGGCCACTTGGAAGTACTATGATAACGAGGACCCCGAGGCCAAAAGACAGAGAAAGAAGTTCAGTCAAGTGACTATCGACGAGAAGGTGGCGTGGGCGATGCAGACAGAAAAAGCTGAGACCAAAGCTGAGATAATCGCTGCCTGTAGATCTGATATAGTGGCTGCCTTTACAAGCTTGATTCCAATAGTGGTCACATGGGTGCGACAAAATCCAAATGCTCCACCAAGTGATTTTCCCATGCCCAGCTTCACCGGGAGCAACTCAATGAACACCGCACCCATACCTAGTATGGCAACCGGTGCACCCGCACCTCCTCCAGCACCTGCTCCTCCGCCCAGATCTCACAGCAGCCCTAGCTCCATCTCTGGCTTGAATGTCGGGCCGTCGACATTGGCTGAGCTCGACGCCCTCACGGTAAATACGCGTCGTCGCACCTTCATGAACTCAACTAATTAATTAATCTTCAGTTTCCGTTCTTTTGGATATCGGCGCTTGCGTATATGTCTTTGTAGGCCGACTCCACTCCGTGCACCCTCCTTTACAACATGAAGGGCGGGTTGGTGGATGTGGGAAGGGTACTATAGTGAAGCCTAAGGATCGATTGTTTCACCACCGGCAGATGCCTGATAACGCCTTAAGGGTCTCCATGGCAAGTGTGAAAGCAGACTACGAGGGTCTCCCTCGTCCGATACAAACCGATGGAGAGGATGACGAGACCAACACGCAGCTTGGGCAATGCAAAAATTGGCCGATCCTTTGGCTGAAAAATCTTCTTCGTGTCGAGGTGGCTGGGAGCACACCAACGGGACCTCAGGAAGGTATGACCACAACACCACCTACACAAGTACAACCATCGTTTGTGCTGCTTGCTGAGATCGAGAGACATGAGGAAGGAGGGCCAACTGTTTCGCCGGCAGATGATGCCATCTGCCCCATGGAAGAGGATAGGGATCATGACATGGAGGAGGTCGACAATGACCCTAACCAGTATTTCAATACTGCCTTTGACAACGAAGTAACAATGAGTCAACCATATGAATATGAGATGCATGTACTAGAGTCGGAACGTCCTTGGGAGTGCAAGAAGTCTTTGTTCATGCAATCCTCGCAGGACACGCCTCCAGATGCCGGCTCCACCCAAGATCATCTGATTAGCGAGTCGTCCAAAGCTGAGCCCGACAACACTATGGGTGGTGCTCGGGGAGGTCAGCAGACCCACCAGCACTTTGAGCCCACCAAGAAGAAGCGAGAGGAAGAGACCCGTGGCGAGAAAATCCAATAAAGCTGGCAATGTTGGTTCTAGCAGCCAGCCGCCTTCTACCAAGGTTGACCATGTACCGATGAAACATCGCCATTAATCCATGTCGCGGGAGAGCCAATGGTACGGCGAATGCACTAGCTGCCATAGAAGGGGATCTCGGGAGACTCCATGACCATGTGCTTTCGACAGAGAAGCCTCCTCGCCTCGGATGATCCGGGATACCCACTTTATCGGTTCATGTGCCGAGCAGTTGCAAGATGTATGTCCACACATGCCCATGGACCTCTTCTTCCTGAGGTTTGATTACATCTTCAGATGTTTCAAATGAGGACACTCGATTTACCTTAAATGCACTGTATCGCTGCACATGAACTACATCGTCGAGGAGAGAGCAAGTCACCGGTCTTGCGGTCGCGGACCCATACTACATGCATGAGGGCTTCTTGTCAATCAACGACACCAACCGTCAATATGCGAGTCAGTACATCGAAGAATTCTTGGTCAGCAATAAGGACAAAGAAACGATACTCCTACCTTATCATCCCAGGAAAGTCATCCGCGGATAGCACTATAACACATACATCCTTTCGTGCATTTCAATAGTTACTTTGCACGCATGGATGCTAAACTTGATCGTGTATTTTTGCTGGCGGGGGTGTCGTGCCGTTCTCATTGTTCTTTACCGCGTTACTCCGCGCTCTATATTTGGACCCGTCGAAGAACATCTGAAGAAATATTACACACACATAAAGTATGTTCTGGACAGAGCTATGCTGGGCTTCAGCATGCGGGGTGGCTACATCCAATGCAAAAAAAAACAAATAAGGCCGGGCTTTGTTTCAGCCACAAGACTGACTTCTGTTGCATACAGCAACCGGCAAGATGTGCGAATGATGGTTTCTACGTCATCCATCTAATGATGGAGTACAGAAGGGATGTGCAATCACTTTGCATGAAATCTTCATACGATACCCATATCCAGAGTGGGCCGAAGCCTTTGGAGTCGTGCCGGATAATTGACTTCGAAATGATTTCCACCGGATCCAACAGGAAATTGCGTCCATCATCATCAAAGATGACCTCGAAGAGAATGGGATGTTCTATGGAGGCCCAATATCGCGAGCTGACGTCCGAACCCACATTTCCCTACAGCGTCAGGACATGACGCCTTTCACTAAGCTTGGGTGCACCCTTCCGGATATGGACAGATGGGAAGAGTGCACTGCTTAAAAACAATGTGTCTGTTTAGTTACTTGTTACTTTATGTGCTGTGAAACTTGAATCTCTCGGTCTGTGAAACTATTAGATGTATGGTGTCGTGCTCTAGTTAATTACTTTCGGTACGATGAAATTTGTTAACTATGTTTACTATATATGTTGCTTCTATTTCATAACTGTTTTTTTTTAATACGCTTCATGGTATATATATGTGCATCTCTTACAGGTATATAGATCGACGATGGCGAGGAAGTGGTATGCCGTGTATGTAGGGCATGTTCCGAGTGTGTATGATGAGTGGCCGGAGTGTCAGGCCCAAGTCTCTGGCTTCTCCGGCGGAAGCCATAAAGGGTTAGATAGTAGAGCGGAAGCCGAAGCTAGTTACTTGAGATTCATAGCACAACAGGGGATTCAGAACCAGCGCCGCCGCAAAAACTACTACATCATACCGCCATTGATCATCATGATCGCTCTTATCGTTTATGTCTTAGTTTAGGTAGATGATGAAACATGTGTCTACGGTGACAATGTAAGAGACATGTGATCATTAACTTGCATCGCTATTTCGAGATGATGATGAGATCGACATCATTTGTGTTGAGACAATGTTGATATGATGAGACTATGTTGTACCACTTCGATGATGATGATGAGACATTCCTTTTTCATATAGTTCCAGTGTATGTGTATGTTGTAACTGTATAAAACCTGTAAAAATACGAATACAGCAACATAAAAAAATACTAGCAGTAGCGTGGGGTATTGGAGTAGTAGCAGCACTGCTTACCAGTAGCATTGTTTTGAAGGGCCACGCTTACCAATGGGGGAAGGGGGAGAGAGAAACAGAGAAAGCCACGACTTCATCGGAGCTCTCGCCGGCGATGAGGGCTTCCTGGCTCAAACGAGAGGGAGGGATTGAGAGAGGGGACGATGGCGCACCTGCCCATACCCGTAGCGTGGCTAGGGGTGGTCGGACGGCGTCAGAAACAAGCTCGCATGCGGAGGCAGAACGCTGAGGTCACCGGAGTCGAGGAAGACGGCGAATAGAGGCCACTCCAGGGGCTCCAATCGCTCGAGATGGCCTCACTGGAGAGAGGCGGAAGCCCTGGATGGGTTGCCCAGGCCTCGGAGGGGCTAGAGCTTCCGCGGCGACCAGAGGGGATCACCGGCGAGCTCGAGCTCGAGGCGGGCCCGAGGCCTGCCCGGCAGACTCTGATTCCTACTCGATCGTGCGGTGTGTGTGAGTGCTGGATGGTGCTCGAGGAGGCTGGGGGTGGCTTTATTTATAGGCGAGCGGCGAGGGTGCTTCGGGCTTCGCCGGTGGACACCGGTGCACGGCGCCCAGCGACGAGCGGCTTCAGTGAGAGGGGGAGATGGCGACGGAAGTCACGCAGCCACTGTCGGCGGATGGGGACGAGCACATGATCAATAGGATGGCGAGGAGCACAGTGCGCTCCGCACCGTTGGGCTGGCCGGAGCTTGCCCGTGCTCGCTGCGGCGAGCTCCGGCGTCGGCTAGTGCCAGGGAGGAGTTAAGAACGTTGAGACAAAGATGGTGGCGCGGTTTGGCACGCTCGGGAAGGCGAGGAAGCGACGCAGCGAAACGAGCGCTTCGGCGGCGTTCGAGCGCGGCGACACGCATGCCAACACCACCGGGCGAATGCGGTCACGGCGTGAACTATGACATCAGGTCGATCTAAGCATAAACTTCGATGTACGGCATGTTGTTCGTGGTAGTTTTGAGTGTTACCACGATTTGGTTTGGATCCGGTGCGATGAAGTTTTCACACACCAACTAAGTTTACGGTCGATAACTTTGTGATATTCTTGTGGTCAAGCGGCTGGGAGTTTAAAGCTGTGCTTTGGAGGCTAGCTTAGAGTTACTAAGGTAAATATGCACAAGAAAGTTCATGTCAAAAGGAGCAAGTAAAATGGTAGTTGCTGTAGAAATCACCATTTCTGTCCAGAATAGAAAATATTTTCTATAGCAAAAATATTCTAAAAAGTGATGAAATATTTTTTCTCAGGAAGGTGCACTAGGGTTCACAGAATATTTGTGAATTATCTCAGAATTTTCTGAGCCATAAAAATTAGGGTTGCTTTGGAACAAATAGATTTTGCTAGGATTTCTGAGAGAAAATGAATATTTTTCATTTAAGAAAAATATTCCAAAGATTATATTGGGGTGGATCAGAAGTGAAATGATGATTTAGGAGGGTAGTGAAGCACTTGGGTGAAATCCAAGGATGCCCAAGTGTTAAGTCCATATGAAAAGATTCAAGAACTCCAAGTTTTCAAAAAAATTCAAATGAAAATCAAGCCAATAAGAGAGGGCAAAAACCAGGCTGTCACACGCGCATGGAGGGGGGCACGCCTTGGTGGGTTGTGCCCACCCAGGTGCCCCCCTCCGGCAGTTCTTGTTTCTAGAAGTTATCTTTATTTGTATAAAAATTGCTCGCAAAGTTTCGTTCCAATCCGAGAACTTCTATTTCTGCACAAAAAACAATACCATGGTAGTTCGCCTGAAAACAACGTCAGTCCGGGTTAGTTTCATTCAAATCATGCAAATTAGAGTCCAAAACAAGAGGAAAAGCGTTAGGAAAAGTAGATACGACGGATAAGTATCAATAGACAGATCTTGGATTCTCATCATAAGTTCAGGAAAGACAAGAAGAACTTCATCAAAGGTAGAGTTGTCAAAAACTCTGCACCACCTGCGTTGACAGGCCAAGAGACCCTGGATCAGTTAAACGCTCTCGAGCCAGATCCAGAGCGTCCAGGGTATTTCAAGGGGTATAATTCGGAACACGTCTGGACTCACAAGACATGCTTGTGGGATCTGCCTTACTTCAAAGACCTCCATTTCCCACACAACATTGACGGGATGCACACTGAAAAGAATATCGCCGAGGTCCTTTTTGGTACATTGTTTGGCATAGAGGGGAAGTCAAAGGATAACATAAGTCTAGAGTTGATCAGGAGGTGCTATGTAATAGACCGTTAAAAAACATGCAAGAACGAAAGGAAAGCGGAACTGGACGAAGCCAAAGGCATGGTTCAATCTTGGAAGGCCAGCTATAAGGGAAATTATCTTGTGGGGGAAAATGCAGGTGATGTTCCCCGATGGGTATGCAGCGAATCTAAAGAGGGGAGCGAGTCTTGAAAAATTGAAAATATTTGGTCTCAAGAGTCATGATTGGCATATATGGATTGAGCGGGTAATACCGATGATGTTGTGTGGATTTATCCCTGAGGATGAATGGTAGTACTGGCATAGCTGAGCTATTTCTTCCATGTTCTTTGTGCGGAAGTACTATCTCCTGGCGTGCTAGAAGAAATGGAAGAGTTGGCGCCAGAGTTGATCTGCAAGTTAGAGAAGATATTTCTGCCGGGTTTCTTTAATCCAATGCAGCACTTAATTTTGCATCTCCCGAACGAGGTAAGATTGGGGGGCCCGTGCAAAATTGTTGGTGCTACACAACTGAGAGGACGCAGAAGACTCTCCGAGCAAAATGTAAAAATAAACATAGAATTGAAACATCGATGGACGAGGCATTCATTACCGAGGAGGCGGCAAACTTTGTGACAGCACACTACGAAGCCAAAAATCATCATTTCCATAATTCGAAGCCTCGGTAGAATGTTGGCGACCCTAAAAAAGGTGGATCCAACCTCTGCCTATTCAAAGGGAATCTCGCACCAGCTGGTGCTTCGAAACCAATATCATTGGATGTCGAAGAATGGCGGATCATTTAGTTGTATATCTTCAACAACATAATAGAAGTGTGACCGTACATCGAGTAAGTTCTCACGGTATATTGTTTTGCAACTTCTAATTCCTTTGAACTACTCTTATTCCCAGATATTTGATACAGTCGATACGTCGCCAAATTCTCGGATGGAGCGGTGATCGAAAAGGAATCCATCAAAGAGTATGAGCTTCTGGCAAAGCATGAAGGCGGATTTCTGGGTTTCATCTCTTGGTTTAAACAAAAAGTAATTTTCGTTAGACCATTCTCATTTCTTCGTCTAATTTGCGGGTAATGAAACAATCCTTTCTTATTAAACTTGTAGGCTAATTCAGAGTCTATGGACACCGAATTCACACAAGTCGCTAATGGTTTTGACTCTAAGGTCCGTTCATTTGACAAATACGACATCAACGGGTATCACTTTCGTACCTTCGACATAGAGCTATCTATGGCCGATCGAAAGTCTACAAATTATTGTGTCTCTGCTATCGGCGAAGGAGGTACCTAAAGGAAATATGCCCTAGAGGCAATAATAGAGTTGTTATTTATATTTCCTTATATCATGATAAATGTTTTGTTCATGCTAGAATTGTATTAACCGGAAACTTGGTAAATGTGTGAATACATAGACAAACAGAGTGTCCCTAGTATGCCTCCACTTGACTAGCTCGTTTATCGAAGATGGTTATGTTTCCTAGCCATAGGCATGTGTTGTCATTTAAGAACGGGATCACATCATTAGAGAATGATGTGATGGACAAGACCCATTCGTTAGCTTAGCACTATGATCGTTTAGTTTATTGCTATTTCTTTCATCATGACTTATACATGCCCCTATGACTAAGAGATTATGCAACTCTCGAATACCGGAGGAACACTTAGTGTGCTATCAAATGTCACAATGTAACTGGGTGATTATAAAGATGCTCTACAGGTGTCTCCGATGGTGTTTTTTGAGTTGGCATAGTTCGAGATTAGGATTTGTCACTCCGATTGTCGGAGAGGTATCTCTGGGCCCTCTCGGTTATGTACATCACTATAAGCCTTGCAAGCAATGTGACTAATGAGTTAGTTGTGGGATGATGCATTACGGAACGAGTAAAGAGACTTTCCGGTAATGAGATTGAACTAGGTATGGTAATACCGACGATCGAATCTCGGGCAAGTAATATACCGATGACAAAGGGAACAACATATGTTGTTATGCGGTTTGACCGATAAAGATCTTCGTTGAATATGTAGGAACAAATATGAGCATCCAGGTTCCGCTATTGGTTATTGACTAGAGATGTGTCTCGGTCATGTCTACATAGTTCTCGAACCCGTAGGGTCCGCACGCGTAATGTTCAATGACGATTTGTATTATGAGTTTATGTGATTTGATGACTGTTGGGGATATTACAACTGGGCATAAACCGACCAGGAGAGGCCGGGTTAACCCCATAAGTAGTTCATTATATCTGAAGCCCATGAAGACAGATGGTGACGCTTTATGAAGGCCTAGGGCCCAGAGCCGGTTTAAGGCATGTAGACATAAACCGATATTGATATGTAAACTTGTGTTGTAAGACAGAAAGAGCAGAGACCGAGCCGGACACGTTTATGAGTCGGCCTCGGGATTCTGTAAATTGACGGGCGTCAACCCATGTATATAAGGGGACGACCCGGCGGCGGTTCAAGGACAACAGACAACAACTCGAGACTCAGGCAAAGCATATTCGCTCCCTGGTCATCGAAACCCAAGCAATCCCACAACAACTGGATTGTAGGCTTTTACCTTCACTGTAAGGGGCCGAACCAGTATAAACTCTCTTGCGTCCCTTGTCCGCTTTAACCCCTTTAAGTTAACCCGTAGTGATGGCTCCATGACTAAGTCCTTTCTCTAGGACATCTTCCGTGACAAAACCACAACAGTTGGCGCCCACCGTGGGGCTATCGCACGATGGTTTCGAGTTCTTAGAGGGCAGCTTCGAAGGACTCAAGGGCTACGCTGTAGGCCGGATGACCAAGAGTCGTCGCGGCAAGCTCTACATCGACGATGCAGGCTGGGGCCCCGAGGCCGGCTCAATTAAGTACGGATATCGGGTCCCCTCTGGTGGCATACCCGTTTTCATTGGCAAGATCGGCGAACCGGGCCCTGAGCCGCATATCTGCACCGACCTCGTCGAAACGGCTCAGCGTGCGCGATCTACCCGGGTCAAGCCTGTCATGAAGCGTGCCTTCGTGGGAGTCATCCACGGAGGGGAATCTGAGGATAGATCGGACTCTGGTGGTGAAACCGTCGTTTATTCCGGCGATGAGTCATCGACTGTAGAGACCAAATCGTTATATAATTGTAAGATGGCCGGATTGGGGGCAGTTCCGATGGCGACAGTATTCAAGACCCCTTTGATCTGCCAAACCGGGTTGCGATCTTCATGGCCGGTACACAACCAGCGCTCCACTCTTCGACCGCAGCGGCGATGATTTCCGAATCAACAGCGGCGACAGCGGCCGGGGTAGGAGGCCCTGCGCAACCGCCGACTCAGGTTGACGCTTTGGCAACGCTGATGGCGGAGGTTAACCCGGTGGACCAAGACGCACATAATGCGGAGATCGTGAAGGTGAAAGATCAGATCACCCAGGCCAAGGTCGACCTGGCAGCAGAGGATACCAAGATGGCTGTGGAACGGGCCGCATTGGATGCACAGGCTTACCGGCTTATGCTGGATCAGAGGCGTCAAACGATGTCCTAAAGAGGAGATACCGATCTCGCCTGCTGCCGGTTTATGAAGCTAGGAACCTCTTTAATACCCCAGGAGCAGGGACCAGTAATCCGCCGGTGGTAAACCGGGTAGAGGCACCTAGAGCGGGGGCGCCGGTTCAGCCGCGTTCGGTGGATCCGCCTCGCCAGAACAACATTGTGACACATTATGTCCCGACACCACCAGGTCATTACTCTAACCCGATGGACAACATTGTCACTGCCGCTTCACGGCTGGTAGCCATCCCGATCGAAGGCGAGTCTCCGGCGGCGGTCAAGACGCGCCGGGTTAGGGAGCTTCTTCAGACAGGCTTGGTTCAGTAGGAGGCTTATTCATATAGTCGCGATCGGAACCGTGATCCGCCCCGTGGCAATAACCCGGCGGGTGGTGCTGGTGATGCTCAGGAGGTGGTGGACAGGGCTCGGGCACGTAGAGAGGCCGAGTTAGCGGCGCATGAAGCCCGTCAGCTTACTCTGGTTCGTCCAACCACGTCGGTGGAACCAGGAGTTACTTCTAGCTCTTTGGGAGTACCGTGTCTCATCCTAGCGTTGCACAATGTGCGCCTGCCCAAGGATTTCAAAGGCCCGCGCAAGGTGCCGAATTACACTGCCGATTTGTCCCCTGAGACATGGGTTGAAAGCTATGAGATGGCCATGGAGATGCTGGATGTGGACGACACGGTGTGTGCGAAATACTTCACCATGATGCTAGAGGGGACGGCCCGCACTTCGCTGAAGAGCTTACCGGCTAATTCTATCAGGTCATGGGCCGAGTTGAGAGCCCGGTTTATCCAGAATTTCAAGGATACATGCAAGCATCCCATGTCGATTGTGGACTTAGCTGCCTGTGTCCAGGAAGAAGGAGAGTCAACAACCCGTTGGGTGCACCGGGTTTAAGAGATTTTGCATTCATCGGACCGCATCAACTCTGATACCTCAGTTTTAACATTGGAAGGCAATTGCCGGTTTGAACCCCTGAATTTGAAGTTGGGACGGCTCAAACGTCATTGTAATGACATGGGAACTCTCATGGCTGCTCTGGTGAAGTATGCCGACTCTGATAGTACCAAGGATCCTGAGTCTGATGATGATAAGACAGGGAAGGGAAAAAGGAGCGGCAATGCCAAGGGGCGGCACCACAACCCGGCGGATCATGGAAACAGTGGCAAGCGTAAGGCGGACCACAGTTTAGACTTCGGGCTAATACCAACACACATGACAAGGGCCAGCGGCGTAAGGGTAAACCGCCCCAGCGCGGTGGAGGGCCAAGTCCTAATCCGGACCGCCTGTCTTATCTGTTGAATCAGCCTTGCCCAAAGCACGGGATGAAGGAGAACCCGTCCACACACCTCTGGAAAGATTGTTACATCATGCAAGAGTTCAAAAACTCTGATGTTTTCCGGTATAATCATGGATCGGGTGGCGGTTCAGGCTCCGGATCTCATGGGCCGGATTACGGTGGAGGTAATTCCGGTTCAGGATTTCATGGCAACCAGAGTGGACAGGGTAATCAAAGCAATCAGGGCAACCAAGGTGGTTATAATAATCATGGGAATCAACAACAACAGCAGCAGCAATCGGGTTGCCAGAGCAACCCGAAGCAGTTGAACAGCGGGCAGTATGATGTCTTCACCACTAGCCTGGACAAGCGCAATCAGAAGCTTCATAAAAGGGTAGTGAACTCCGTTGAACCGGCAGTTCCCCGATACTTGCGCTGGTCTGAACAGCCTATTGTGTGGATTCGAGAGGATCATCCACCCCGGGTTGATAATCCGGGTCATCTGGCGTTGGTGGTGGCACCTCAAGTGGGAGGTTATAAGTTCACTAAGGTACTCATGGATGGGGGGAGTAGTATCAATATCCTTTATTATGAAACCTTCCGTCGCATGGGGTTAATAGATAAAAATCTTAAACCGTCCAAAACGGTGTTCCACGGCGTGGTGCCTGGTAAATCGGGATATCCTGTTGGTAAAATAGCTCTGGAGGTGGCTTTTGGAGATGAGCATGACTCGAGATTAGAAAACTTGACCTTTGAAGTGGTGAAAATTAAAAGCCCGTATCATGCCCTGTTTGGACGGCCAGCTTATGCTAAGTTTATGGCACGTCCTTGTTATGTCTATCTGCAGCCCAAGATACCGGGTCATAAGGGAACTATAACAGTGCATGGGAGCCGCAAGATCGCTTTGGAGTGTGAAGAAGGTGATGCGGCTTATGCTGAGTCGGTTACAATGACAATGTTGATCCGGCAGATATGACTTCATTGAAGAAACCAACTACAGAGCATTATCCGGCCCTGTAGTTCAAATCGGCTAATGAGACTAAGCTTGTTGACTTCGTACCCGGCGATTCGTCCAAGCAGTTTAGCATCAGCTCTAACTTGGATCCAAAATAGGAAAGCGCGCTCATCGAGTTCATCTGTGAGAATCGGGACATCTTTGCGTGGAAGCCTTCTGACATGCCAGGTGTAGTGAGAGAACTCGCTGAGCACACTCTCAATCTTAATCCCAAGTATAAACCGGTCAAACAATTTCTCCGCCGGTTCAATGAAGAAAGACGCAAGGCTATTGGAGAAGAAGTAGCCAGGCTCTTGGCGGCTGGATTTATCGTTGAAGTATTTCATCCTGAGTGGTTGGCTAATCTAGTGCTGGTCCTTAAGAAGAACGGCACTTGGCGTATGTGTGTGGACTACACAGATCTCAACAAAGTTTGTCCAGCGGATCCTTTTGCCCTCCCCAGTATTGATCAAATTATTGATGCTACGGCGGGTTGCGAGCGTTTAAGCTTTTTGGATGCATATTCTGGTTATCATCAGACCAAAATGGCAGTTAAGGATCAGGAGAAGACAACCTTCATAACTCTCTTTGGAGCCTTCTACTATGTGTCCATGCCCTTTCGGCTCAAAAGTGCCCAGGCGACTTATCAACGGTGTATGCAGAATTGTATTCATAAACAGATCGGCTGCATTGTTCACGCCTATGTGGATGATATTGTGGTGAAATCAAGGAAGAAGGAGACATTGATTGATGACTTGAAGGAAACTTTGATAACCTGCGGGTTTATAAAATGATGCTTAATCCGGCTAAGTGCGTCTTTGTTGTACCTGCAGGCAAGCTCTTGGGTTTTTAGGTGTCTAACAGGGGCATTGAAGCTAATCCGAAAAAGATCAAAGCCATCACCTCTTTGGCCAAACCGAAGTGTATCAATGATGTTCAACACCTGGCAGGCCGGATTGCCGTGTTGAGCTGGTTTATTAGTCGCCTTGGCGAGAAGGCCATCCCTTTATATCGAGATCTTTGAAGAAAGCGGATAACCGTGCAGGTAGCGCCGCTAATGAAGCATTTGAGGACTTAAAGCGGCAGCTGGCTAATCCACTAATTCTCGCTGCTCCGGTTGACAAAGAACCATTGTTGCTATATGCGGCAGCTAACGCCCGGGCTGTTAGTGTGGCTATTGTGGTGGAGCACAAGGAGGCAGGAAAGGAATATCCGGTTCAGCGGCTGGTTTACTATATCAGTGAGGTACTTATTGAGTCCAAGCAGAGGTACCCTCATTGGCAGAAATTAGTGTATGTAGTTTTCATGGCAAGCCGGAAGCTTAAGCAGTATTTCCAAGGTCATCCTATCACAGTGGTCAGCTCTGGTCCTTTGGGGGATTGCTAAGTGGGCCATCGAGCTCGGGCCTCACGGGTTAAAATACATACCCCGAACGGCGATCAAATATCAAACACTTGTGGATTTCATCAATGATTGGACAGAACTACAAGCACCAGAAGAGAAGCCGGATCATACTTATTGGACTATTCATTTTGATGGATCCATGCAATTGGAGGTCTCGGGGGCTGGAGTCGTGTTAACTTCCCCACGAGGTGATAAGTTTTGTTATGTTCTCCGTTTAATGTTCCCTTGCACTAACAATGCAGCTGAATATGAGGCCTTACTCCATGGTCTTCAGATGGATAAGGAGATGAACCTAAGCCGAGTTAAGTGCTTCGGTGACTCGGAGGTGGCTCAACAAGTTTCCGGCACTTGCGACTCCAAGGACCCACTCATGGCAACATATTGTCGTGAGGTGGATATTGTTGCAGGTCACTTCAAAGGTTATCAGGTGGATCATGTGGACCGGCGGAAGAATGAAGCGGCGGATGCTTTAAGCCGCCTGGGTTCCCAATGTAAACCGGTTCCACCTAATGTCTTCTTGGATGTTCTGCATAATCCATCTGTCAAGCTCCTTGGTGAAGAGGATTTGGCTATTCCTGATCTGGAAGCTCAGTTGGCGGCGGTTCTTCATGTTATCCCGGATTGGACGGTTCCATATTTGGCATATATGAACCGGGGCGAGTTACCAGAGGATGAAACTTTGGCGAGGCAGATAATCCGGCGGTCCAAGTCCATGATTATTATCAATAGAGAGTTACATCATTGCAGTGTGACACGGGCGTTTCAACGTTGTGTGTCTCCTGAACAAGGCCGTGAAATTTTGCGTGAGATCCACGAAGGAGATTGTGGTCACCATGCCGGTTCAAAGTCTTTGGTGTCCAAGGCGTTTCATCACGGTTTCTATTGGTTGACAGCTCATGCTGATGCCAAGGACTTGGTCAAAAGATGTGATGGCTGTCAGAAATTCTCAAGGCGCGCTCATGTACCAGCTCAAGAATTGAGGATGATTCCTATCACCTGGTCGTTTGCAACTTGGGGGTTGGATATGGTTGGGCCTTTCAAGAGATCCAAGGACAAGAAGACCCACCTTTTGGTGGCGGTTGATAAGTTCATGAAGTTGGTGGAGGCAGAGCCAGTTAGTAAGTGTGATGCAGCTACGGCGGTTCAATTCATCAAAAAGGTGATCTTCCGGTTTGACTTTCCACACAGCATTATAACAGACAATGGTAGAAATCTGTCAAAGGGTGCCATGAAGGAGTTCTGTCAACGTGAGCACATCCGGCTTGACGTGTCATCAGTGGCTCACCCCAAGTCCAATGGTCAAGCGGAGAGGGCCAATCAAGAGATCTTGAGAGGCATCAAACCCCGGCTTATGGTTCCTTTGCAAAGGACGCCAGGTTGTTGGGTTGAGGAGTTACCTTTCGTGTTATGGAGCATCAATACCACACCCAACAGATCGACAGGATACACACTGTTCTTCATGGTTTATGGAGCGGAAGCGGTTCTTCCTAGTGACATCCGTCATGACTCACCTCGTGTAGCGGCATATGTTGAAGCTAACAATGAGACGGCACGGCGGGAAGCTCTTGACTTCTTAGATGAGGAGAGTGACATGGCAGCAACCCGTTCGGCGATTTATCAGCAAGATCTGTGTCGTTATCATAGCCGTCGGGTTACAACCAGAACCTTTCAAGAAGGTGATTTGATGCTTCGACTGATCCAGGATCAGATGGATATGCACAAGTTATCCCCCCCTTGGGAAGGACCCTTTGTGGTCAGCAAGAATCTGCACAACGGGTCATACTACCTAATCGATGTTCGAGAGTGCAAAGACTCACGTAAATCAGAGGAGGAGACCAACCGGTCGTGGAATATTGCTCATCTTCGGCCCTACTATACTTTAGCCATAGGCTCTGCTTATGTACATATTATGACATTGTATATATTATGATCAATATAATAAACCGGAACCTCAGCTAAAGCGGGGTATCTGTTGTTTTTCTTACATCATGTGTGGTTACATCGAGGCGTCCGGTTTACCCCTTGATTTAGCTTCTCAAAGCTTTATATTACATCATTTGGGGGCTTGGTCGTATCCGAACCATAGCTACACCTCTTGATCAGCGCAATGCCACAGCATCACTTGGGGGGCTTGGTCGTATCTGAACCATAGTCACACCTCTTGATCGGCTCAAAGCCAAATCAATTCGGGGCCAAAGAGAGTGTTGTAAAACAACAACTCAAATATAGGCACCCACTGAGCACAGCTCAAAATGTTACTTGGGGGTTCTTTGCTGTTGAAATGAACTAAGAATCTACACTTGTAATAGGCTATCAAGCCATGGCTTGGAAGCCTGGTGTATACACCTAAAACCCCGGGTTAACCTGCCTATTGAAGTAAGTCACTCCGCCCAGGTAAACCTGGTATGACCCTTCGAACTTTGACAAGTTACTCTAAAATAAAGACCCTGAACTTGTCAAGTTAAAATGATGATTGGTTAAGGATTGAGGACCATCTTAAAAGGCTTTGCAAAAATGGTTTAACTCAGTGGCCTGGCAGCCCACGAAAAGCCTCTAATTTGGGGCCTGGCAGCCCATGAAAAGCCTCGACTACAACAGTTTTTATTTTCCTTTTTGCGAAGTTTTTCTTTCTTTTGATAAGATTTGTGATGTTTTCAAACCGGTGTTCATCAACCTGGTTAGGCTGTCAACCACAAGTTGTCAGTACATGATTGTAACATCCCAAATTTTGGAATGTTAATATAATTAATTGAATTGTTTGTTTGTTTGCTTGAGTGAATTAAACTTGAGTGAAATTTGAACCTTTTCAAAAACTTTTGAAAGAGAGGGAATAAAATGACTTTCCCCTTCTCCGGTAAATTCAAATTCATCCTATTAAAATCAATGAGAGAAGATGACATGACTTCTTCAACTATAAAGAATTTGAGCGGAGTTTTGCAATTTAATTCTTTCAAATATTTGCACTTGCTTCTCTATTTTTCTTCCCGAGAAATACCCGAAAATAAATTCTTGCAAGCAAGAAAGAGCGGAGAAAATGACCCTCCAAAATCAGGGGCATTTTTAAAATATTGAGCCAAGAAAAACCAAAGTTTTATTTAAAATTATTTGCAAAAGAAATAAAGCCTTTAGGGATTTTCTGAAAACATTTTTTAAGTTTTTATTTTGGCCGTGGAATAATGCTCATCATCTACATTTTATTTTTCTGATAATTTTAGTATATAAAAACTCTTTATTCGAATTGATTTGATTTCCTTTTTATTGTTTTAGTTTCCTAATTTTAAAAATAGGAATGGAATCGTTTTATTAGGAAAAACCTGGCCCATTAAGCACTTTCCTATTCTAGCCCAACAAGAGATCATCTCCTTCCTCTGTTTCCTCTCACGTTACTGAAACTTTCCATATCCATGGAGACAGGAAACTCCACCTTCGATCTCCCTCGTCTTTCCATCCCAGCGCCTCCCGAGACCGCCTATAAAACCCCTCCCTCTCCTCGTTCCATTTTCCCATCACCACGCCCCTCCATGCCCGTAGCCTTCTCGCCACCGTCCTCCTTTTCCTGCCTAGAAGCGCTCACCGGGAGCTCTCCTGGAACCTCCCCAGCGCCGACCCCTCCTCCGCCACCCCCACCCTGCTTGGCGACCTCGCCCCCTTGAGCAGCCCTCCACATCGCCGTCTCCTTCCTGCCACCTCTGCCTCACGTCTGAGTAACTCCTTGTTGTTTTTTTTCTCTTTCTTTTGTCTATTCCCGTACCACCGTTAGATCTTGATCCTAAGGCCCCAAATAGATCACTTAATAGCCAAACCGTTTTATTCAAATGTGCGGCCGTCCTCTAGATAGCCTAAAGCGCACACCGACAACCAATCAAATCTCGCCACGTCGCCGTTTTCGTTTTCAGATTTATTTACGTAACAGATTTAGTTCCGTTCTTGTTTAGCTTATAACTTTTGATCTAGAAGTCCAATGATGCTGATTCTTTTGTGTTAGATCACAATTTTCTTGTAGTTTCAAGAATATATAATTTGTCTATGTTTGGATTTATAAAATTGAGTTAGATCAGATTTGAATTAAAGCTTGTTTTGCTTATTCCGGGAGTTTCATAATAGATTTTATTTAATTATTTTTGCTCCTAGTTGCTTAATGAAATATTTTCTGTTTAGTTAACATAAAACCATGATTAGGTGATGTTAAGAAATTTTGTTATATAAAACTATTTTTGTTGTTATTTGAAGTAGGAAAACTTTGAGTTGTTTTTTCTTTAAGTTTTCCCTTTGGGTTTTGCTTTGTTGGTTTTGGTGTGTTACTTTGTTATGTTATGTTATGCTATGTGCTTATTATAGTTATTGTTTGCCTCGGTAGAATTTCCGGAGTGCGAAGATTGCTACTACGAAACCCTAGTTTTTCGAAGATCGTCAACAAGGCAAGTTCACTTTGACCATGCTTTCATACCTATGTTTTATTGCATTTAGTGGCATAATTGCAACAATCCCTCCAGTAGTGATATTGAGTTCTTGTAGTTGAGTAGTATGCATGAGGCAGGAACCCATCACCCTGTTACCAAGCCCGGGACGTTATTTATTTAAATGCTACGCTATAGTAGACGGGATTGGTATGAGTGCTCGGGAGTGGTGTGAGAATGGAGGATCTACATCAATGACGACAACTCCATGATGGAATCTGCAAGGACTGCATCTTCAAGGCCTCAAGACTTCAAGACTCGAGACAAGAATTCAATACACACTCTTGGGTGAAGGGCGGTTGTGGGCACCTGGAGAAACCAGTGGTTGGCGGGATGCATGGAGAAGCGCCATGACATCTTGCGGAAAGCTTCACCCAGACTCAAAGAGACGGAAGAATACTTCATGCCGGAAGCTTACTGTGCAACCGCAAGTCATTATGGGCTCGGCTTGGTTGACCTTAGTTGTGACTCTGGCTGGGGCGGTACTAGCAGATGTAGAACTACGGTAGGATGGGATGAGTACCGGACGGTGGTCGAGGAACTCTTGGAAGACCATGTTTGGTCATCTTGTTCTCAAACACCCTGAAGTGCGAGAGCGTAAAAGAGGATCGAATCTTGCGGGTAAAGTGTACAAACCTCTGCAGAGGGTTATAACCTAATCGATTAGCCGTGTCCCGATTACGGACAATTTGAGCCTCGGACTTGGATCTATCTCGGAACTCTCAACACGGATTGATAACTTAATTGTGGGCAACTTATGATGATTTTGGGCTATGAGACATCGGTTGGCGGAACCATGTCATGCTAGAAAAACTCCATAGTACAGGCTTCATTTTATTCCTTTGATGTAGGTAAAATAAAACCAGCTTTTACATAAACAAAATTCAGATATAGAGCCATAAAGCCATATTGCATATAGTATAGTTTTATCATCTGTTTTCTCATGTTGTGATCTTGCGGTACATTCAATGTCTTGACCTACACGGCTGCAACGTATCATGTTGCAGATATTTCCTCGACGAGTAAGAGTTACGATCTGTGGTTACGGTCTACACTCAACCTGCCGATGGCGTTGATGGGACTCCACACCCGTTTGATTGTTTCCGCTGATTATTATGAGGTATATATCATTTCGTTATTTATACATGTGATTGCACTTTGATATATACATTAATGTCTGTGTGTGCCACATACTGATCCGAGGATGGCACAAGTAACACGAGGCTTGACCGTCGAGGTCGGGTCGCTCTGAAATGGTATCGAGCACATGTTGGTATGAAGACGTGACCTAGAAATCGGAAAGCCCTTGGACAGGAAATTTCTAAAACTTTATTTTCAAAAGACTCTTACTTCTCATCTTTTCAGATTTTATCAAATAGACACTCTCACCTCAAATAGTTAGAATATACACCTTTCCTTTTGACCACAGGGAAGATCAATGAAGTCACTCCAAGAATTAAAGATATCGGACAACTGATGGCCATTTCAGAGTAAAGAGGATTTCACCATGTGTTGGAAGAATTGCAGCTGCAACAATTGAAGACTCTGAAGACTTGAAGAATTTGAAGAATCTGAAGAATTATTTGACCTTTAGAAGACCAAACCCTGTTTACACTTACGTTAGATGGCGATTTGTGAGCTGTCATTTGTTTGATGTTTTCCGACAGCCCCAAAATAAAACTCGTTTCTTCAAAACTATTGTTTGTATTGTGTGTATCTCTCCCTCCCCACCTCTCTCATATCTCATCCCAAAACTTTTGGACCCAGTAGATGATGAATGAAGTTGGACCGGTATTCTCTGGACCGAAAACCCAGCCGGAGGCAGAGCTATGGATTCAGAACATGGAGAGTCACTTCGGGAGCAATTTGGTTTCAAGGAAGAATGAAGTATCGTACGCTCTTCAGTACTTTGAAGGAAGTGCTGCAACATGGTGGCAGATGCATCAAGCTATACAGGGATGGAATGGAGCAAAGACTTGGGAAGAATTCAAGAAGACTCTGACAAGATCTCGTCTTATCCGGAAGCACCATGATACACCAAGAAATAAACCTTGTGCCTGCAAGATTTGCGGAGAAATAGGACACACCCAGGAGGAACACAAGGATGTATGCCCTCATTGTGAGGAGAAACACCCAGGTGAGGAATGCCCAACTAGTCAGGTGACTTGTTTCTTGTGTGAAGGAACCACCCACTACCCGACTCAGTGTCACATTTACCCCATGGTGCAACAAACTATTCAGGAGCAGGAAGAAGGAATGAAAGAAGCCCTCCGAGAAGTTATGAAAGAACCTGTGATGAAGGAATGTGTTGAAGACCCTGATGGAGAAGGCCTCAACAGATTTTACTCCAATGCACTGCTATTCATGTGGAGAAGAAGGACATTTTTCACGAGATTGCACCAAGGAAAGAAAAGAGTGTGCAGGATACTTCCGGTGGAAGCAATAGAGTTTGATCCACAGGGAATAGAAGGTTTGATCAGAACGAAGAAACCCAGGAAGAGAAAACAAACACACCCTCAGAACAACCCAATTTCTGCAAAGAGGGACAAGAGTCGTATTACCTGTTTTGAATGTAAGGACGTGGACATTATGCCAATCATTGTCTTGAAAGGAAGCAAGGAACTCAAGGAGCAGGCACCATCTCCAAGAAGCCCAAAGACTTATCGAAAGTTATGTGTTTTCATTGCAAGGAAGCAGGACATTATGCTACTAAATGTTCCTACAAGAAGGAAGCTGGAGTTGAGTAGTTGGAATTTTGATATGGATAATAAGAGTGGTAGAAACCAATTTTTTTTCATGAGTACAATAAGTTGAGTTATGTAATGGGTGCTCAGAGTTTGTAATGGATTCATGAAATCAATAAAGTTAAGGTGACATGTTTTCATATGTTTAATTGTATGAGTTGTTACTCTATGAACACGGATTTTGACCATTTTCGAGGATATGAGAAATATGGTCTATGGATGGATTTGTGAATTTCATTTTAAGGGTGATAGTACCCTATGAAGAACACTAGACTAATGGAAATGGAAATGTGTCCCACAGGTTGGAGTTTGGAAAAAAATGAGTTGAAGTTTTATCTTTGATATGATGGTATTAAGAAATGAAATGTTATTGGATTTAAAGTGGTGTAATGTTGGAAAATGGAGCAATTGTAACTCCAAGGATGAGTGAAATTGGTACAAGTGTTGAAGTGGGCTCATAACCCACAGGCCCAGGAATTAATAAGGGTCAAGTACCCTTTGGAAGAAGAAATTTTGGGAAGACTGCGATTTGATCAGCAGACGTTTACGTGGGAGGTTACGCAAAAACCGAGAGTTGTGAAGAAAAGATAGATGTTTTGTTCAGCTTGCAGAATCAATGGAATTATCCGAACTAAGTTCGTTGAGAAGAGAAATTCTGCAATGCTTGTGAGTATGCCCAAGTGTTCGAATACGTGATTCACTGTTTACGTATGTGGTAATGATTCAAGTACGGGATGGATTGGCCCCCATACCGGAGACTTCTATCATGAACTATCATGTGTTGATGGAAAATCAGAGAGACTTGAAAACTGTAGAAGAGCGTCAATACGACAAGCCAAAAACCTTAGAATGGTAGGACGATTGATCCATGCACCGGAAACCGTTGCCAAACGTAGGTCATACGGTGAGACCCAACCCAACCCATTATTCCTGCAGGAGAAACCTGTAATGGTCGACCACCATGAGATCTCGATAGTTGTTTATTGGCGACAGACACATCGTGAAGGAGACACAGTCTCGGAAGAACCTCACCAGGATGAAAGGACACGTATTTGAGGAAAAGGTTTGACCCTACGGAAGAGCCCCGTGTAGGAGTTACTTGAAGTTGTGAGAAGACCGATGGTGTTCACCCTAGGGATGGAGTACCTGAGTTCCGTTGGAACCATAACCCTACTTTTAAGTGTGGTAGCACACTAGACCATTCTGATCGACGGATTTGCTGGAAGACCCCCAAACCCTAACCTTTTCTTGCTGCCTCTTCGAATCTCGAGGACGAGATTCATTTTAAGTGTGGTAGGTTTGTAACATCCCAAATTTTGGAATGTTAATATAATTAATTGAATTGTTTGTTTGTTTGCTTGAGTGAATTAAACTTGAGTGAAATTTGAACCTTTTCAAAAACTTTTGAAAGAGAGGGAATAAAATGACTTTCCCCTTCTCCGGTAAATTCAAATTCATCCTATTAAAATCAATGAGAGAAGATGACATGACTTCTTCAACTATAAAGAATTTGAACGGAGTTTTGCAATTTAATTCTTTCAAATATTTGCACTTGCTTCTCTATTTTTCTTCCCGAGAAATACCCGAAAAATAAATTCTTGCAAGCAAGAAAGAGCGGAGGAAAATGACCCTCCAAAATCAGGGGCATTTTGAAAATATTTGAGCCAAGAAAACCAAAGTTTTTATTTAAAATTATTTGCAAAAGAAATAAAGCCTTTAGGGATTTTCTGAAAAACATTTTTTAAGTTTTTATTTTGGCCGTGGAATAATGCTCATCGTCTACATTTTATTTTTCTGATAATTTTAGTATATAAAAACTCTTTATTCGAATTGATTTGATTTCCTTTTATTGTTTTAGTTTCCTAATTTTAAAAATAGGAATGGAATCGTTTTATTAGGAAAAACCTGGCCCATTAAGCACTTTCCTATTCTAGCCCAACAAGAGATCATCTCCTTCCTCTGTTTCCTCTCACGTTCTGAAGCTTTCCATATCCATGGAGACAGGAAACTCCACCTTCCCGATCTCCCTCGTCTTTCCATCCCAGCGCCTCCCGAGACCGCCTATAAAACCCCTCCCTCTCCTCGTTCCATTTTTCCCATCACCACGCCCCCTCCCTGCCCGTAGCCTTCTCGCCACCGTCCTCCTTTTCCTGCCTAGAAACGCTCACCAGGAGCTCTCCTGGAACCTCCCAAAGCACCGACCCGCTCCTCCGCCACCCCCACCCTCGCCGGCGACCTCGCCCCCTCGCCGGAGCAGCCCTCCACATCGCCGTCTCCTTCCTGCCACCTCTGCCTCACGTACAGGTAACTCCCTTGTTGTTGTTTTTTTTCTCTTTCTTTTGTCTATTCCCGTACCACCGTTAGATCTTGATCCTAAGGCCCCAAATAGATCACTTAATAGCCGAACCGTTTTCTTCAAATGTGCGGCCGTCCTCTAGATAGCCTAAAACGCGCACACCCGACAACCAATCAAATCTCGCCACGTCGCCGTTTTCGTTTTCAGATTTATTTCCGTAACAGATTTAGTTCCGTTCTTGTTTAGCTTATAACTTTTGATCTAGAAGTCCAATGATGCTGATTCTTTTTGTGTTAGATCACAATTTTCTTGTAGTTTCCAAAAATATATAATTTGTCTATGTTTGGATTTATAAAAATTGAGTTAGATCAGATTTGAATTAAAGCTTGTTTTGCTTATTCGGGAGTTTCATAATAGATTTTATTTAATTCTTTTTGCTCCTAGTTGCTTAATGAAATATTTTCTGTTTAGTTAACATAAAACCATGATTAGGTGATGTTAAGAAATTTTGTTATATAAAACTATTTTTGTTGTTATTTGAAGTAGGAAAACTTTGAGTTGTTTTTCTTTAAGTTTTCCTTTGGGTTTTGCTTTGTTGGTTTTGGTGTGTTACTTTGTTATGTTATGTTATGCTATGTGCTTATTATAGTTATTGTTTGCCTCGGTAGAATTTCCGAGTGCGAAGATTGCTACTACTGAAACCCTAGTTTTTGAAGATCGTCAACAAGGCAAGTTCACTTTGACCATGCTTTCATACCTATGTTTTATTGCATTTAGTGGCATCATTGCAACAATCCCTCCAGTAGTGATATTGAGTTCTTGTAGTTGAGTAGTATGCATGAGGCAGGAACCCATCACCTGTTACCAAGCCGGGGCGTTATTTATTTAAATGCTACGCTATAGTAGGCGGATTGGTATGAGTGCTCGGAGTGGTGTGAGAATGGAGGATCTCGTCAATGGCGACAACTCCATGATGGAATCTGCAAGGACTGCATCTTCAAGGCCTCAAGACTTCAAGACTCGAGACAAGAATTCAATACACACTCTTTGGGTGAAGGGCGGTTGTGGGCACCTGGAGAAACCAGTGGTTGGCGGGATGCATGGAGAAGCGCCATGACATCTTGCGGAAAGCTTCACCCAGACTCAAAGAGACGGAAGAATACTTCATGCCGGAAGCTTACATGTGCAACCGCAAGTCATTATGGGCTCTGGCTTGGTTGACCTTAGTTGTGACTCTGGCTGGGGCGGTACTAGCAGATGTAGAACTACGGTAGGATGGGATGAGTACGGACGGTGGTCGAGGAACTCTTGGAAGACCATGTTTGGTCATCTTGTTCTCAAACACCCTGAAGTGCGAGAACGTAAAAGAGGGATCGAATCTTGCGGGTAAAGTGTACAAACCTCTGCAGAGGTTATAACCTAATCGATTAGCCGTGTCCCGATTCACGGACAATTTGAGCCTCTGAACTTGGATCTATCTCGAACTCTCAACACGGATTGATAACTTAATTGTGGGCAACTTATGATGATTTTGGGCTATGAGACATCGGTTGGCGGAACCATGTCATGCTAGAAAAACTCCATAGTACAGGCTTCATTTTATTCCTTTGATGTAGGTAAAATAAAACTAGCTTTTACGCAAACAAAATTCAGATATAGAGCCATAAAGCCATATTGCATATAGTATAGTTTTATCATCTGTTTTCTCATGTTGTGATCTTGCCGGTACATTCAATGTACTGACCTACATGGCTGCAACGTATCATGTTGCAGATATTTCCTCGACAGTAAGAGTTACGATCTGAGTTACGGTCTACACTCAACCTGCCGATGGCGTTGATGGGACTCCACACCCGTTTGATTGTTTCCGCTGATTATTATGAGGTATATATCATTTCGTTATTTATACATGTGATTGCACTTTGATATATACATTAATGTCTTGTGTGTGCCAACAGATTGATCCGAGGATGGCACAAGAATACGAAGGCTTGACCGTCTGAGGTCGGGTCGCTACAATGATCAAGTTATAATCCGGAGACTATCAGCCCGGTCTGGTTTTGACTCAAAGTCACCAGTAGGGAATAAACCGGTGTTTACCACAACTCGGAACGGTTTTATTGTAAGTCGGCATCATATAACAAGAGTTACTTATACTCCGTATTAGGGTTATTACCTTCACTACAAAGTTGGTCAGCCAACACCATGCCTAAAGGTCACAGGTATCATATATTTCCATGCTTGGTTACCTTTTACAACCTTGGTTATAAACCTTGGTCATATATATATTTGGGTATCATGACCCGCTCGGTAGTAAACTGCCAGGGCGCTTTAAGCTTATTATCTGCAGGAACAGCTTGAATAAATAGCTATGGATTATGAACATCATATCTTAAGCATGGCAGATTAACACGCATCAGTTGCAGATAAATATGCACGAAGGCATAACAGACCAAGTGTTTTAACTAGCCTATTACAAGGCGTTTCAGTGCCCAAAAGGATAATTGTTTTCTCAATAGGCATTGCAGCGTGTGGAAAACTAAACCGGCCCATGGATTATGATTGCTTATCAGCTTGACCTGACGGCTATGGGTCATCTCGCACCGGTTCATCTTCTTCGTCTCTACCCAGCGGCTGGAAGTCAACAGTTGTCCAGTTGATCCCAGTTAAAGCTTGGAACCTGTTTGTTATTGGTCAATATCAGCCAACACCATGCCTAAAGGGTTGACGGTTCAATATCAGGGTCATAAGTGTGCTTACGGATTGGAGGGATCAGATTTTGCGCTTCAGGAGTCGGTGCAGCAACCTGTTTGTTATTGGTGTCATAGCTCACCTGGTAAAAAGAAAGATCATCCTCTTCATCCAGTTGACAAGCCAGTGGACGTACTTCCTGGTTTATGGCGCGGAGATCCTCCTGATCAAATTCTGATCCGTCTTCTTTTAAGCTGGGATAGCCTTTAGCCACTTCCACCGGATCAAGGTCAGGTACCCATGCTTTCGCCCGGGTTAGTGCGGTCAAAGCACCAGCTCTTGCAGCAGATCTCTTTAGTTCATCCACCCAGGCAGGCAGCATAGACAACGTTGCTAAGGTTTCCTTAATTAAGGTGGGGGGAGACTTGTTGTGTGAAGCGGCACAGATGTTCCGTTGTGCAACTGTGACACTCCAAAAAATTTCCCTTTGGTTTTCTTCAAAATTTTGTTGGATTTGAAGGAGGTCACCAAAACCCTTCCAAAAATCTCTATCAAAAGCTTTTTCCCTCTGGCAAATATTTTTATTTTTGCATCTCCTTCAACTCTAGTGTTTGGTTTTAAATTTTCCTCTGATTTCCCTCTTCTCAAATTTTCAAGAAGAGTCTTTGGAATTAATTTTATTTCAAAAAGAAACTCTAGGAGTTTTCATCCTCTCCCATATTTGAAGTCTTTCATGATTCTTCCATGCACCACATGGTAAAACCTTCCCAAAAATATCTTCTTCCACTATGGTGCAACTCAAACATTCTGTCCAAACTAGTAAAACCAAATTTTTGGATTTTATTCCAATTATTTCTCCTCCCAAAATAATTATGTCTTTTCTTTTGAGCCTAGGTGATTTGCAAAGCAAGTACCCTAATGCTTTTGATTTTTGACCTCAACTCCACACCCCTAGATAGTCCTTGGTATCCACAACCCAGGACCATCTTGATCCACTCTTCTTCTTTTCAAATCAAATTTCACTCACTGCAAGTTTGGACCAGATTTGCCAAATTTGGTGAAATTCATATCTACACTTCTCCAAAAATTCCACCAAAATTCAGGCAACCTCTAGTTGCAATGAGAGACCACTCCACCAAAAATCAGCTCAAGGAAAAATCCTTGGATACCAGAATCATTTTTTTGAACACCTGGCATGCACTGTTTTGTTCATATTCAGTAAATTCAGAAAGTTCAGTGTCGATCTCCGTCAGTAACTTCAGTCACGAGTCCACAGTCCCTTTGGCTCGATGCTCGCAGCCTGGCCTGCTTGTCCGGAGCTCCACACGCGCGCTTGGCGCGTTCCTGGCGTCGGTGGCGCCCTGACCCGCCTGCGCCGGCGTGCTTTGCGGTGGCTGCACCACCGTAACGGCGACAGGAGGCAAAACTACGGCGCAACGCCGTTCGGCGCCGCCCAAGGGTCCTGGTGGCTCCGCGTGGCCACCTCCTTGCCAGCGCGCGCATGCGGCACCGTCGCCGTGGCTTGGCACGCGCAGAGCGCGCTCTCTGCCGCCGACGGGCCGTGCGGCCGTTCCGTCAAGGACAAGCCGCAAACCTTCCTCCCGTGCTGAGTTGGACCCTAAAATGGCACCACTACTCCTCCTAGGCGATGCTCAAGCTCCTAACCCTCCAGTGCAACCACAGCACCGCCGTAATCACCTCGCCGGAGAACCCCGTTCTCGGCAACCGCCTCGGGGCGGCTATATATAGCACCCCGAGCCTTGCTCTCGCCCCCGCACACCTCCTCTACTTCACCAGACCCCGCCTAGCCACTGGAGGGGCCTTGAGGGGCCTTTCTTCCTCGACTTCGGCCACCTCAGTCCGCCTCGGGCTCCGGCATCATTCTCTCCGGTGAGAACTCCTCCGCCGCCCTGCTTTTGCCCGTAGCCTCGTACCACCTCTAGTAAGATAACCCCCACATCAATTTTGGCCCCACAGCTCTCTCCGGCGAGATCCACGACCGTCCGAACCGCCGTCCGCCGGAGCAAGCATCGCCGTCGACGTGGTACTCGCCGACGACCACTTCCACCTTCCACAGCCGCGGAAGGACGTGCTGATCACGAAGGTACCGTCCGATCACTCTGCCTCGCCGTGGAACGCCGCCGGCGACCACCGCACCTCTCGGGCGCCGTCGCGCCCTGTTTCCCTCTTTCAAATTTTCAAACATAACAGGTGGAGCCCGCCTGTCAGCCTCTCAGTTGTTTCTTTTAAACGAAACGTTATCCGGATTTTTCCGCAGAACCCCCTAGAAACTTTCTGTTTCATTACAGATGGGTCCTTGGGTTAAAACTCTTATAACTTTGAAAAATATTTGGATCAACTTTCTGTACCCCACGGTATTTACGTTAGCGCGTGTATTTTTGTTTACCGTAGATACCGAAGGAGGTGACGGAACCACGAACTTCACCGAGCTAGGCTCCGACTACTCTGAACCAGGCAAGCAAAGTTTGAACTTTTGATATGATGAGTGTCTGAGCATGTTTGCATTATTTTTGTATCATGGCATGCTCACGAGCATTTCGATGATAGTTTATCTCGTGAGCATTATGGCAAATGGACCCGGTAAATCCATGAGGTGTTGGAAACTTGTTGCATGGCCATGAGTTGGCATGAGGATGGGTAAGATGGCAGTGTTGTAGCATGCCAGTCTTATGCCATACTATTTTGACTTCAGTGTCAACCCGTATCAGTTCGGTTCCCATCTATTTCCCTTCCCGTACTACCACAAGTTTTCCGCAAGGGATATGGCTGAGTAAGTAGCAAACCGCTTTCCTCGTACACACCAAATGGAGAGGCCGTGATGATGGTTCCATGGCCCTAGATTAAAGCCAGTCATCCGGTCAGGGGGCATGGGTGTTTCCGGTTGGGACCGAGTGGGGGGCACCCCTTAGAGCGCGCGAATATAAATTTGATCCCATGCTATTCGAGATTGTGATCTCCCCGTCTCAAAAGTTTTTCTTGGATGATGTCTAGGGTGATTTCCTGGCATCGTGAGGTAGGATGGGTGTGTACTGGTTAGTTGTGTTTCTTCCGAAATACCATAAACGGAACTAGTCCTTCAGGACTATGGAAATCCGTGGGCTGTGGGTGATTTTAGTACAAGCTCTGCAGAGTCATAAATCCTCGAATCATCTTATCCATGTCCAAGTTCAGTATTATCTTATCCTGACAAGTGTCAGTTTTGGTGACAGATAATCCAGTGAATCACATGAGTACTATGTCCGGTTAAATGTTTATTCCTGTGGATGGACTAACCCGTTTATCTTCCTGTGTTGAATATTTTTTATGAGTGCTATTTCTTGTGATATAAGCCCTTTCTTTGATGTCGCTCAGACGTCCGACTGCGGCATTGTTGTTACTTATTTTATTATAAGCCCTTTCTGTGATGTCACTCAGACATCCGACTGCGGCATTGCTGTTATTTATTTTCTTTATAAGCCCTTTCTGTGATGTCGCTCAGACGTCCGACTGCAGCATTGTTATTACTTTCATTATAAGCCCTTTCTGTGATGTCGCTCAGAAGTCCGACTGCGGCATTGTTATTACTTTCATTATAAGCCCTTTCTGTGATGTCGCTCAGACGTCCGACTGCGACATTGTTATTACTTTCATTATAAGCCCTTTCTGTGATGTCGCTCAGACGTCCGACTGCGGCACGCATGTATTTTTATTTCAATATAAGCCCTTTATGAGGTGTCGCTCAGACACCCGACTGCGGCATGTTTTGCTTATTTATTCACCCTTCGTGGCGTCGCTTCAGACACCGGATCGGTTTTGAGTTTATCTCCTTTGGGTTTTTTTTGAGCGGACTACCGCCGATTCCCTTCTTAATTATTTTGCTATACTGTTTTAATTGAGCATTGTTAAGATTAACCATGTCGCATTCATGCATTCATTTGTTATATCTTTTGTCCGAATTGTCTTGCGAGTACTTTCATAGTACTCACCTGGCTTCACTGGGGGCTAATTCCATAAACAAGTTGTTCTATCTCAAAAATCATTTAAGGAAAAAGAATTTCACGTTCTTCCTGAAAGGAAGGGAGGATTAGGAAAGTCCTATTGATTGCTGCTTTCTCCGCACCGCGGAAAAGCATGAAAAAAGGTTTCGAATGGTACGATCCTCCGTCCTTTCTTTCTCTCGGTGATTTGGCCAGATGCTGACGAAGGCGATCTCATGGATGAAGAGTTCGATAGCGAGTTCGATGCCTAGAGGAATCCCAGTCAGTCTCGTGCGACCCCTGGATTAGTCATTGTGATATATCCGCTTCGCTACCCAAATAAATTCATCGAGCCTCACCTCGACGCCGATGAGCCGCCGGTCTGAGAGACTTATTAACCACCCCTGTGTTATTCCACCAATCACTCATAACTCGAGTCAGTAGTATTTCCACCCCACACCTTCGAGTCATATCCGCCACTATGTATAATTATCGGCGTGTTTGTAATAATTGGTTGGTCATCTTCAGTGCGACCCCTGTAATATTGTAATGCTACTGGCTTATTGTATCAAAGTTTTGTCTACCGGTATGAAGGATTTTCCTCATATTGGACTTCATAGGTCGGTTGTTCAATAAATATTTTTATTGAAAAACCGGTCGTGACAGCAACGGTATATAACTGCTCTATAAGGGTATAGGCAGCCTTCAGCTTCTTCTGAACATCAGAGCCCAGATGGCTAATGCGAGTTCCTGCATCATTTGACACATCAGTAAACCGACAACACACTGGAAAATATGATTGAAAGTATAAGGAACAGATCCTTACCGAACACAGCAGCAGTCATATCATGAATCTACCGCTTTATGCCGGTCAGCTCATCTACCACCGGTTTAAGAGTTGCTTCTACGTTTTCGACCCTTTTATCAAAGCGGATTTTTAGTTTCCCAATCCGCCCGCTTCTTGTTGAAGCCCTCTTTCAGTTTCTCCATAGTGCCTAGAGCGCTGGTCAACTCTTCCTTGGCTTTGGAGGTTTCGGCTTGATGGAATTTGAGGTTCTCTTGCAGGTCAGCGGTTTGGCTTTCTTTCTTGCTCAGTTCAGCCTATAAAGAGACAGATATATAATGAGTTGACAGTACATATTTGAAGTACCAAGCACATAACAAGTTATGCCCTTGGTACTTGGGGGCTAATGCATATTTGCTCCTTATCAGAAATTTCTACAAGTCCCAAGCACAATACAAGTATTAATCTTGGCACTTGGGGGCTAATGTGTGTTTGCTCATAATTACTGATATAGGAATTCTTGTACAGTCCCAGTTCATCTTTATAAAGTTAAACCGGGCCTTGGGGACTATTCCAGTGAAAAAAGATGTAGTGTTACAAATATAAAGATTACTAAGTCCTGGTTTAGATGGATATCATAATCCGTCACTAGGGGGCTACTGGAGTTGATATTTGGAATTTACAAGAGAGACAGTAAAGCAGAGTTGATTGCTAATTACCTCATATCGCTCTTTCATCAAATTTACCAAACCGGCTTCATAGTCATGGTTGTTATACAGACGGTTCAAGAAGCCGGAGTGAAGGTCTTGAGCATTAAGATGGGCATAGTTTGACAAATCGGCATTCCATTTGCCTTTGCAGATACCAGAGAGCTCGTCCTTGGCAGTAGCTTTGATAAAGCGACAGGATTGCCAGGAGCGGTATGGCCAGTGCCAGTAATCATAATTTCATCATCTTTGTCATCAGCGGCCTTTACTGGAGTTGGCGGTTTGTCAGTATCCTTAACTGGACTGACCGGTTTGTCATCAGTTCGGACAGGGCTGGTTGGCTGGGCTGCATGGCTTGTAGTGTCCACTTGCACTTGTTCAGCAAGGAAGTCATGGTCTTGAGGCGGCAGATCATTAAGCATGGCGTCAGCGTCGGTTTCTTCTGGATCTGGAGTTTTTTCTGGTTCAACAGCTACATTATCATCAGCCGGTTTACTTAACCGAGCCTTCTTGTTGGGTCTCGGTTTGGCGCTGAGAAAAGATAAACATGAGGATCAGTACAGTATGTAAACATAACACATCAAGAATAAAGACAAGTGCATAGCTCACCAAGGGACTGTTTTGAGGGGTGGAAGTTGTGTGGCCGACGACTCGCCAGAAGATGAGTGAGAAGTACCCTGATAATTTGAATCAGACGGGTTAAGAGGCTGGCGGAAATAACCCGCTTTGGGGCATGAAGTGTCAAGGGTATAAGAGACCTCTGATCGGCGTTTCTGAACCAAAGTGTTAGGTAAACCGGAGGAGGTAACTACGTGGCCGCTGTGCCGGGTTGTGGGCGAGCCTCGTGTTGCTGCGTCTTCAAAAGAAAGTTTGGGTCCAAGTAAGCAAGGGAGTGAGAAATTTTTTCTTTCCGGTTTGATCGACGGATTTTTGATGTGGGCAGAGGATCTGAATCGGAGGAAAGAATGATTACCTCTACATCGTCAGCATGACTGCCTTCAGCATCGTCCTCATAATAATCATTGTCAATTAGGTGTACGAAAAATGAACCAAGAGAGTCAAGTTCTACCTCTGATTCCGGGTTACCCACATCGTCATCAGCATTTAACTCGGAGGATGCAGTGGTCCTCTTCTTGGCAGGTTTCTTAACAACTTTGGTCTTTGGGCGAAGTGGCTTGGCCATTTTGTCTTGCAGCTTTGCAGGTTTATCTTGTGGTTTCTTGTCCCAGAACGGATCATCACCCTGTCAGAAAATAATCACACTTTCAGAGAATATTTGGAGAGAAGCAACTTAAGATAAAAATATTATATGATTCTTACAGCTGGCGGTTTGTTGAAGGTACAGAAAGGGAGTAGTCCGGCCTGGCTACAGACAGCCTCCGGTTCATTCAGCATCTTCTTTACAGCCTCGGTGACTTCAGCATCTGTAAGCTGAATATCAATGTGTCGCTGAGCATCCTTCAAACTCCCTTTCTACTCACACATCAAGCCAGAGCGCCGGCTTAAGGGCAGAATACTCCAGCTTATCCAACAATGAGCAAGGTCAACTCCTGTCAAACCGTTCACCATGAAGGCTCTAAGCTTTGATAGTTGAGGGGCATAGTTGGCCCTTTCTTTTGCAGTCAACCTCTAGGGAAAAGGATGCATGTTACTAAGGCGGTAAGGGCGGTAACCCGGTAAGGGGTTCTCATCGGTTGGAGATGTATCTTTGCAGTACAACCAAGTCTGGTTCAACTCTTTGGGGTGACTGTGGAGCTTGGGATGAGGGAAAGTAACTTCCTTCCTTTTCTGAACCGCCATTCCACCCAATTCTGTATTGGGTCCATCCGTGAACTCTGTGCGACGGTTTAAATGAAAGAAGTCCCTAAACAATTCAACCGTGGGCTCCTCTTGTAGATAAGCCTCATAGAAGACTTGGAAGTGGCAGATGTTGGTCACAGAATTTGGACCGATGTCTTGAGGGCGCAGCTGAAAACTGGCCAGTACATCTCAGAAAATTTTTGAACCGGGAGGGCTAAAACCTCGACCCAGATGATCAGCAAACACGACTACCTCTCCATCCTTGGGTGTAGGAGGATTTTCCGGTCCAGGGACCCTCCAGTGGATGACATATTTCTTGGCTAAAGTGCCCGTTAAAACACAGTTGTTTAGCTGATCTTCGGTTACTCGAGAAGGAGCCCAATTGCATTCATAGACTTGCTTGGCCATGGCAATAAAGATCTCAAACATGATTATTGCCGGTTTAAGATTAACAGTGGACAACTATAAAGCGGTATAAGGATGTAAGCATATTGTTAAACTGGAGTTGGTTACTTGTAAACCGGAATTTATCAATGGGGATAGTACAATGAGGAATGTGTTGGCGGTTCAACAGGGGACTAATGGTATCTACCGGATCATCATTTTTTCTAAGAGGTTAAACCGCCTAATCTAGTATTGAGGATACAAGCCTAAAGATGTATAAGTGAAGGAAAAACAAGTTTCATAGTTTGGCATGGGAATTTCAGATCTACCATGCGTTGGATAATCAAAATATATTCTGGTCTAATCTCAAGCGCTCAAAAAGTTCAGTAAGTTCAGATGAGTTTGATATCAAGTAGATGCCTTAACAAGAAGAAAGGAGTTTAAACTACAAAAGGCGCTGAAAACAATCAGATCTAACTAGCCATTGGTATTACTGAAGGAGGAACAACTTCAAGCTATGAGGAACACCGAACCCTAATGGCGGATCTGGAGTGAGGAGAAGAGGAACTTCCTGGTGCAGGAGGAAGCAGCGGAGGATCACCACGTTTCTCTGATAAGGTCAGGTTGATGCAGCGGCCTTTGTCGAAGCAGAGGCGAAGGACGACGGCGACGGCAGAGCTCGAGGGTCGGTCGGCGTGAGGAAGACGATGACACGAAGAGGCATGAGGGGTAAAAGTGAAATTGACCCCTCGGCCTTATTTATAAGATGAATGGATAAAAGGCAGGCACGAGAATCAAGGAGCCCGAAAAATGGGGTGTGTGACAGCTCTGTTGCCTTGATCCTCCGAGGCCCATTAATGAAGATGGGTTATACATTGTTTTAATTAACAGATGACGTCATGGCGGTTTACCATGGTCCTGGAAGGTGACGTCACGGTGGTTTACAAGATTCTGTGAAGATGTTGAAGAAGAAATTTTCTGAAGTATTGAGGATTGACATGAACCAGTTCAAATCAATCTGGGGCCTAATGTTGGGGATATTACCACTGGGCGTAAACCGGCCAGGAGAGGCCGGGTTAACCCCATAAGTAGTTCATTATATATGAAGCCCATGAAGACAGACGGTGACGCTTTATAAAGGCCCAGGGCCCAGAGCCGGTTTAAGGATTGTAGACATAAACCGGTATTGATATGTAAACTTGTGTTGTAAGATAGAAAGAGTAGAGTCCGAGCCGGACACGTTTATGAGCCGCCTCGGGATTCTGTAAACCGACGGGCGTCAACCCATGTATATAAGGGGACGACCCGGCGGCGGTTCAAGAACTAGGTATAAACTCTCTTGCGTCCCTTGTCCGCTTTAACCCCTTTAAGTTAACCCATAGAAATGGCTCCACGACTAAGTCCTTTCTCTAGGATATCTGCCATGGCAAAATCACGACAATGACCGAAGTTTGTTCGGAGTCCCAGATGAGATCACGGACGTGATGAGGAGTCTCTAAATGGTCGAGACATAAAGATTCATATACTGGAAGGTTATATTCGGACACAGGAATGGTTTGGTCGTTTCAGATAAGTTTCGAATCTTGGGGTTACTGAACCCCCGGAAGTTATTGGGCCTCATGGGCTAGTGGTGGAAGAGAGGAGGCAGGCCAAGGAGTGGTGCGCGCCCCTAGCCCAAACCGAATTGGACTAGGGTTGGGGGGGCGGCGGCCCCCCTTTCCTTCTCTCCTCCTCCTCCTTCCCCCTTCTCCTTGTGGGAATAGGAAACGGGGGTCGAATCCTACTTGGAGTAGGACTCCCCCCCTTGGACGCGCCAACCTTGGCCGGCCTCTTCCTCCCTCCCTCCTTTATATACGTGGGGAAGGGGGCACCCTAGAACACACAAGTTGATCTTTTAGCCGTGTGCGGTGCCCCCCTCCACAGAAACACACCTCGGTCATATCGTTGTAGTGCTTACGTGAAGCCCTGCGCCGGTAACTTCATCACCACCGTCACCACGCCGTCGTGCTGGACAAACTCTCCCTCGGCCTCAATTGGATCAAGAGTTCGAGGGACGTCACCGAGCTGAACGTGTGGAGATCGCGGAGGTGCCGTGCGTTCAGTACTTGGATCGGTTGGATCGCGAAGACATTTGACTACATCAACCGCGTTACTAAACGCTTCCGCTTTCGGTCTACGAGGGTACGTGGACACACTCTCCCCGCTCGTTGCTATGCTTCTCCTAGATAGATCTTGCATGATCGTAGGATTTTTTTGAACTACTACGTTCCCCAACACTGGCGTCCGAGCCAGGTGTATGCGTAGATGTTATATGCATGAGTAGAACACAAAGAGTTGTGGGCAATAATAGTCATACTACTTACCAGCATTTCGTACTTTGATTCGGCGGTATTGTTGGATGAAGCGGCCCAGACCGACATTACATGACCGCGTTCATGAGACTGGTTCTATCGCCGTGGTTCGCACACAGGTGGCTAGTGGGTGTCTGTTTCTCCAACTTTAGTTGAATCGAGTGTGACTACGTCCGTTCCTTGTTGAATGTTAAAACATCACACTTGATGAAAAATCATTGTGGTTTTGATGCGTAGGTAAGAACGGTTCTTTCTAGAAGCCCGTAGTAGCCACGTAAAACTAGCAACAACAAAGTAGAGGATGACTAACTTGTTTTTGCAAGGCTTGCTGTGATGTGATATGCTCAAGACGTGATGATATATAAATTGTTGTATGAGATGATCATGTTTTTTAAAAGTTATCGTCAACTGGCAGGAGCCTTATGGCTGTCACTTTATTGTATGAAATGCAATCGCCATGTAATTGCTTTACTTTATCACTAAGCGGTAGCGATAGTCGTAGAAGCAATAGTTGGCGAGACAACAACGATGCTACGATGGAGATCAAGGTGTAAAGCCGGTGACGATGGAGATCATCACGTTGCTTTGGAGATGGAGATCAAAGGCACAAGATGATGATGGCCATATCATATCACTTATATTGATTGCATGTGATGTTTATCCTTTATGCATCTTATTTTGCTTAGTACGGCGGTAGCATTATAAGATGATCTCTCACTAAATTTCAAGGTACAAGTGTTCTCCCTGAGTATGCACCGTTGCTACAGTTCGTCGTGACGAGACACCACGTGATGATCGGGTGTCATAAGCTCTATGTTCACATACAACGGGTGCAAGCCAGTTTTGCACACGCAGAATACTCGGGTTAAACTTGACGAGCCTAGCATATGCAGATATGGCCTTGGAACATTAAGACCGAAAGGTCGAGCGTGAGTCATATAGTAGATATGATCAACATAGTGATGTTCACCATTGAAAACTACTCCATCTTGTTGGGGAACGTAGCAGAAATTCAAAATTTTCCTACGTGTCACCAAGATCTATCTATGGAGAAACTAGCAACGAGGGGAAGGAGAGTGCATCTACATACCCTTATAGATCGCTAAGCGGAAGCGTTCAAGAGAACTGGGTTGAAGGAGTCATACTCATCGTGATCCAAATCACCGGAGATCCTAGTGCCGAACGGACGGCACCTCCGCGTTCAACACACGTACAGCCCGGTGACGTCTCCCATGCCTTGATCCAGCAAGGAGAGAGGGAGAGGTTGAGGAAGAATCCATCCAGCAGCAGCACAACGGCGTGGTGGTGATGGAGGAGCGTGGCAATCCAGCAGGGCTTCGCCAAGCACCACGGGAGAGGAGGAGGAGAAAGAGAGGGAGGGCTGCACCAACAGGCAGAGATCAGATCACGTGTTATGGGCAGCCCTGTGCCTCAATATATATAGGGAGAGGGAGGAGGTGCGCCCTCAGGGTTCCCACCCCTAGGGGGCGGCAGCCCTAGATGGGAAAGGGAGGCGGCCAAGAGGGAGGGAGAGGAGGCGCCCACTAGATGGGCCTTAGGGCCCATCTCGCCCTAGGGTTTGCCCCTTCCCCACTTCCCTTGCGCCTTGGGCCCTATGGGGCGCACCAGCCCACCCGGGCTGGTCCCTCCCACACTTGGCCCATGCAGCCTTCCAGGTTGGTGGCCCCACTTGGTGGACCCCGGGACCCTCCGGTGGTCTGCACGCTACCGATAAAACCCAAACTTTTCTCGTGACCAAAACAGGACTTCCCATATATAAATCTTTACTGCGGACCATTCCGAACTCCTCGTGACGTCCGGGATCTCATCCAGGACTCGAACAACATTCGTAACCACATACAAACTTCCTTTATAACCCTAGCGCCATCGAACCTTATGTGTAGACCCTACGGGTTCGGGAGACATGTAGACATGACCGAGACGTTCTCCAATCAATAACCAACAGCGGATCTGGATACCCATGTTGGCTCCTACATGTTCCACGATGATCTCATCGGATGAACCACGATGTCAAGGACTCAATCAATCCCGTATACAATTCCCTTTGTCTAGCGGTATTTTACTTGCCCGAGATTCGATCGTCGGTATCCCAATACCTTGTCCAATCTCGTTACCGGCAAGTCTCTTTACTCGTTCCGTAACACATCATTCCGTGATCAACCCCTTGGTCACATTGTGCACATTATGATGATGTCCTACCGAGTGGGCCCAGAGATACCTCTCCGTTACACGGAGTGACAAATCCAGTCTCGATTCGTGCCAACCCAGATACTTTCGGAGATACCTGTAATGCACCTTTATAGCCACCCAGCATTGCGTTGTGACGTTTGGTACACCCAAAGCATTCCTACGGTATCCGGAGTTGCACAATCTCATGGTCTAAAGAAAAGACACTTGACATTAGAAAAGCTTTAGCATACGAACTACGATCTTTGTGCTAGGCTTAGGATTGGGTCTTGTCCATCACATCATTCTCCTAATGATGTGATCCCGTTATCAATGACATCCAATGTCCATGGTCAGGAAACCATAACCATCTATTGATTAACGAGCTAGTCATCTAGAGGCTAACTAGGGACTTGGTGTTGTCTATGTACCCACACATGTATCTGAGTTTCCTATCAATACAATTATAGCATGGATAATAAACGATTATCATGAACAAGGAAATATAATAATAACTAATTTATTATTGCCTCTAGGGCATATTTCCAACAGTCTCCCACTTGCACTAGATTCAATAATCTAGTTCACATCGTCATGTGATTAATACTGATAGGTCACATCGCCATGTGACCAACACCCAAAGAGTTTACTAGTGTCTGTAAACTAGTTCACATAATCATGTGATTTAGACTCAATGAGTTCTGAGGTTTGATCATGTTTTGCTTGTGAGAGAGGTTTCAGTCAACGGGTCTGAACCTTTCAGATCCGTGTGTGCTTTGCAAATTTCTAGGTCATATTGTAAACGCTGCTTCCACGCTCCACTTGGAGCTATTCTAAATGGTTGCTCCACTATACGTATCCGGTTTGCTACTCAGAGTCACTTGGATAGGTGTTAAAGCTTGCATCGACATAACCCTTTACACCAAACTCTTTATCACCTCCATAATCGAGAAACATGTCCTTATTTACTCCAAGGACAATTTTGACCGCTGTCCAATGATCCATTCCTGGATCATTCTTTTACCCCTTGACTGACTCATGGCAAGGCACACTTCCGGTGCGGTACAGCATAGCATACTGCAGAGCCTACGTCTAAGACATAGGGGACGACCTTCGTCCTTTCTCTCTCTTCTGCCGTGGTCGAGCTTTAAGTCTTAACTTCATACCTTACATCTCAGGCAAGAACTCCTTCTTTGACTGATCCATCTTGAACACCTTCAAGATCATGTCAAGGTATATGCTCATTTGAAAGTACCATTAAGCGGTTTTGATCTATCCCTATACATCTTGATGCTCAATGTTCAAGTAGCTTAATACAGGTTTTCACTTGAAAAACACTTTTCAAATAACCCTATATGCTTTCCAGAAATTCTACATCATTTCTGATCAACAATATGTCAACAACATATACTCATCAAAAATTCTATAGTGCTCCCACTCACTTCTTTGGAAATACAAGTTTCTCATAAACTTTGTATAAACCTAAAATCTTTGATCATCTCATCAAAGTGCACATTCCAACTCCGAGATGCTTACTCCAGTCCTTAGAAGGATCGCTGGTGCTAGCATACCTTTTAGCATCCTTAGGATCGACAAAACCTTTCTGATTGTATCACATAGAACCTTTCCTTACGAAAACAGGTAAGGAAACTTGTTTTGACATCCATCTGCCAGATTTCATAAATGCAGCTAATGCTAACATGATTCCGACGGACTTAAGCATCGCTACGGATGAGAAAATCTCATCGTAGTCAACTCCTTGAACTTGTGAAAAACTCTTCGCCACAAGTCGAGCTTCATAGATGGTGACATTACCATCCACGTCCGTCTTCTTCTTAAATATTCATTTATCTCAATGGCTTGCCGATCATCGGGCAAGTCCACCAAAGTCATGGATCCTTTCTCGGATTTTATGGCCTTGAGCCATTCGTCGGAATCCGAGCCCACCATCGCTTCTCCATAGCTCATAGGTTCATTGTTGTCTAGCAACATGACCTTCAAGACAGGATTGCGTACCACTCTGAAGTAGTACGCATCCTTGTCACCCTACGAGGTACGTTAGTGACTTGATCCGAAACTTCATGATCACTATCATAAGCTTCTACTTCAATTGGTGTAGGTGCCACGGGAACAACTTCCTGTGCCCTGCTACACACTAGTTGAAGTGACGGTTCAATAACCTCATCATGTCTCCACCATCCTCCCACTCAACTTTTCGAGACAAACTTTTCCTCGAGAAAGGACTCGATTCAAGAAACAATCCCTATTGCTTTTGGATCTGAATTAGGAGGTATACCCAACTGTTTTGGGTGTCCTATGAAGATGCATTTTGTCCGTTTTGGGTTCGAGCTTATCAACCTGAAACTTTTTCACATAAGCGTCGCAGCCCCAAACTTTTAAGAAACGACAACTTAGGTTTCTCTAAACCATAGTTCAAACAGGGTCGTCTCAACGGAATTACGTGGTGCCCTATTAAATTTAGTGTGGTTGTCTCTAATGCCTAACCCATGAATGATAGTGGTAATTCGATAAGAGACATCAAGGTACGCACCATATCTAATAGGGTGCAACTATGATGTTCGGACACACCATCACACTATGGTGTTCCGGGCGGTATTAATTGTGAAACAATTTCCACTATGTCTTAATAGCGTGCCAAAGCTCGTAACTCAGATACTTATCTCTATGATCATATCATAGACATTTTATCCTCTTGTCACGATGATCTTTAACTTCACTCTGAAATTACTTGAACCATTCAATAATTCAGACTTGTGTTTCATCAAGTAAATATACTCAACATCTACTCGAATCATCTGTGAAGTAAGAACATAATGATATTCATCAGATGCCTCAAAGACTCATTGGACTGCACACATCAAAATGTGTTACTTCCAACAAGTTGCTATCTTGTTCCATTTTACTGAAAAACGAGGCTTTTCAGTCATCTTGCCCATGTGGTATGATTTGCATATCTCAAGTGATTCAAAATCAAGCGAGTCCAAACGATCCATCTGCATGGAGTTTCTTCATGCATATACACCAATAGACATGGTTTGCATGTCTCAAACTTTTCAAAACGAGTGAGTCCAAAGATCCATCAACATGGAGCTTTTTCATGCGTTTTATACCAATATGACTTACATGGCAGTGCCACAAGTAACTGGTACTATCATTACTATCTTATATCTTTTGGCGTGAAAATGTGTATCACTACGATCGAGATTCAATAAACCATTCCTTTAGATGCAAGACCACTGTAGGTATTATTCAAATAAATAGAGTAACCATTATTCTCCTTAAATGAGTAACCGTATTGCGATAGACATAATCCAATCATGTCTATGCTCAACGCAAACACCAAATGACAATTATTCAGGTTTAATACTAATCTTGATGGTAGAGGGAGCGTGCGATGCTTGATCACATCAACCTTGGAAACACTTCCAACATATATCGTCAGCTCACCTTTAGCTAGTCTCCGTTTATTCCGTAGCTTTTATTTCGAGTTACTAACACTTAGCAACCGAACCGGTATCTAATACCCTGGTGCTACTAGGAGTACTAGTAAAGTACACATTAACATAATGTATATCCAATATACCTCTATCGACCTTGCCAGCCTTCTCATCTACCAAGTACCTAGGGTAATTCTGCTCCAGTGGTTGTTCCCCGTATTACAGAAGCACTTAGTCTCGGGTTTGGGTTCAACCTTGGGTTTCTTCACTGGAGCAGCAGCTGATTTTCCATTTCATGAAGTGTCCCTGCTTGCCCTTGCCCTTCTTGAAACTAGTGGTTTCACCAACCATCAACAATTGATGCTCCTACTTGACTTCTACTTTCGCGGTGTCAAACATCGCGAACACTTCAAGGATCATCATATCTATTCCTGATATGTTATAGTTCATCACGAAGCTCTAGCAGCTTGGTGGCAGTGACTTTGGAGAAACATGACTAGCTCATCTGGGAGATCAACTCCCACTCGATTCAAGTGATTGTTGCACTCAGACAATCTGAGCACAAGCTCAACAATTGAGCTTTTCTCCCTTAGTTTGCAGGCTAAGAAAATCGTCGGAGGTCTTATACCTCTTGACGTGGGCACGAGCCTGAAATCCCAATTTCAGCCCTCAAACATCTCATATGTTCCGCGACGTTTCAAAACGCCTTTGGTGCCTCAACTCCTAAACCGCTTAACTGAACTATCACGTAGTTATCAAACGTGTATGTCCGATGTTCGCAACATCCACAAACGACGTTTGGGGTTCAGCACACTGAGCAGTGCATTAAGGACATAAGCTTTCTTCTGTCCGCATAATCGCTACTTTCAACTTTCAACTATATTTTCTCTAGGAACATATCTAAAATGGTGGAACTAAAGCGCGATCTTATGACATAATTTGCAAAGATCTTTTGACTATGTTCAGGATAATTAAGTTCATCTTATGAACTCCCACTCAGATAGACATCCCTCTGGTCATCTAAGTGATCACATGATCCGAGTCAACTAGGCCGTGTCCGATCATCACGTGAGACGGACTAGTCATCATCGGTGAACATCTTCATGTTGATCGTATCTACTATACGACTCATGCTCGACCTTTCGGTCTCTGTGTTCCCAGGCCATGTCTCTACATGCTAGGCTCGTCAAGTTAACCCTAAGTGTTTCGCGTGTGTAAATCTATCTTACACCCGTTGTATGTGAACGTAAGAATCCATCACACCCGATCATCACGTGGTGCTTAGAAGCTTACGAACTTTAGCAACGGTGCACAGTTAGGGAGAACACTTCTTGAAATTGTTGTAAGGATCATCTTATTTACTACCGTCGTTCTAAGTAAACAAGATGGATAAACATAATAAACATCACATGCAATTATATAGTAGTGACATGATATGGCCAATATCATATAGCTCCATTGATCTTCATCTTCGGGGCTCCATGATCATCATCGTCACCGGCATGACACCATGATCTCCATCATCGTGTCTTCATGAAGTTGTCTCGCCAACTTATTACTTCTACTACTATGGCTACCGGTTAGCAATAAAGTAAAGTAATTACATGGCGTTGTTCAATGACACGCAGGTCATACAATAAATAAAGACAACTCCTATGGCTCCTGCCGGTTGTCATACTCATCGACATGCAAGTCGTGATTCCTATTACAAGAACATGATCAATCTCATACATCACATATCATTCATCACATTCTTCTTGGCCATATCACATCACATAGGATACCCTGCAAAAACAAGTTAGACGTCCTCTAATTGTTGTTTGCATGTTTTACGTGGCTGCTATGGGTTTCTAGCAAGAACGTTTCTTAACTACGCAAAACCACAACGTGATATGTCAATTGCTATTTACCCTTCATAAGGACCATTTTCATCGCATCCGATCCGACTAAAGTGGGAGAGACTGGCACCCGCTAGCCACCTTAAGCACCAAGTGCATGTCAGTCGGTGGAACCTGTCTCACGTAAGAGTACGTGTAAGGTCGGTCCGGGCCGCTTCATCCCACAATACCGTCGAAACAAGATTGGACTAGTAACGGTAAGCATATTGAACAAAATCAACGCCCACAACTACTTTGTGTTCTACTCGTGCAAAGAATCTACGCAATAGACCTAGCTCATGATGCCACTGTTGGGGAACGTAGTAGAAATTCAAAATTTTCCTACGTGTCACCAAGATCTATCTATGGAGAAACTAGCAATGAGGGGAAGGAGAGTGCATCTACATACCCTTGTAGATCGCTAAGCGGAAGCGTTCAAGAGAACGGGGTTGAAGGAGTCGACTCATCGTGATCCAAATCACGGAGATCCTAGTGCGAACGGACGGCACCTCCGCGTTCAACACACGTACAGCCCGGTGACGTCTCCCATGCCTTGATCCAGCAAGGAGAGAGGGAGAGGTTGAGGAAGACTCCATCCAGCAGCAGCACAACGGCGTGGTGGTGATGGAGGAGCGTGGCAATCCAGCAGGGCTTCGCCAAGCACCACGGGAGAGGAGGAGGAGAAAGAGAGGGAGGGCTGCACCAACAGGCAGAGATCAGATCACGTGTTATGGGCAGCCCCAGGCCTCAATATATATAGGGGAGAGGGAGGAGGGTGCGCCCCTCTAGGGTTCCCACCCCTAGGGGGGCGGCAGCCCTAGATGGGAAAAGGGAGGCGGCCAAGAGGGGAGGGAGAGGGAGGCGCCCACTAGATGGGCCTTAGGGCCCATCTGCCCTAGGGTTTGCCCCCTTCCCCACTTCCCTTGCGCCTTGGGCCCTATGGGGGGGTGCACCAGCCCACCTGGGGCTGGTACCCTCCCACACTTGGCCCATGCAGCCCTCCAGGGTTGGTGGCCCCACTTGGTGGACCCCCGGGACCCTCCCGGTGGTCCCGGTACGTTACCGATAAAACCCGAAACTTTTCCGGTGACCAAAACAGGACTTCCCATATATAAATCTTTACCTCCGGACCATTCCGAACTCCTCGTGACGTCCGGCATCTCATCCGGACTCGAACAACATTCGGTAACCACATACAAACTTCCTTTATAACCCTAGCGTCATCGAACCTTAAGTGTGTAGACCCTACGGGTTCGGGAGACATGTAGACATGACCGAGACGTTCTCCAGTCAATAACCAACAGCGGGATCTGGATACCCATGTTGGCTCCCACATGTTCCACGATGATCTCATCGAATGAACCACGATGTCAAGGACTCAATCAATCCCGTATACAATTCCCTTTGTCTAGCGGTATTGTACTTGCCCGAGATTCGATCGTCGGTATCCCGATACCTTGTTCAATCTCGTTACGGGCAAGTCTCTTTACTCGTTCTGTAACACATCATCCCGTGATCAACCCCTTGGTCACATTGTGCACATTATGATGATGTCCTACCGAGTGGGCCCAGAGATACCTCTCCGTTTACACGGAGTGACAAATCCCAGTATCGATTCGTGCCAACCCAACAGATACTTTCGTAGATACATGTAATGCACCTTTATAGCCACCCAGTTACGTTGTGACGTTTGGTACACCCAAAGCATTCCTACGGTATCCGGGAGTTGCACAATCTCATGGTCTAAGGAAAATACACTTGACATTAGAAAAGCTTTAGCATACGAACTACGATCTTTGTGCTAGGCTTAGGATTGGGTCTTGTCCATCACATCATTCTCCTAATGATGTGATCCCGTTATCAATGACATCCAATATCCATGGTCAGGAAACCGTAACCATCTATTGATTAACGAGCTAGTCATCTAGAGGCTAACTAGGGACTTGGTGTTGTCTATGTACCCACACATGTATCTGAGTTTCCTATCGATACAATTATAGCATGGATAATAAACGATTATCATGAACAAGGAAATATAATAATAACTAATTTATTATTGCCTCTAGGGCATATTTCCAACACATCTCACATGATGATCGGACATGGTTTAGTTGATATGGATCACGTGATCACTTAGTTGATTAGAGGGATGTCTATCTAAGTGGGAGTTCTTAAGTAATATGATTAATTGAACTTTAATTTATCATGAACTTAGTACGTGATAGTATTTTGCATGTCTATGTTGTTGTAGATAAATGGCCCGTGCTACTGTTCCGTTTAATTTTAATGCGTTCCTAGACAAAGCTAAGTTGAAAGATGATGGTAGCAACTACATGGACTGGGTCCGTGACTTGAGGATTATCCTCATTGCTTCACAGAAGAATTACGTCCTGGAAGCACCGCTAGGTGCAAGACCCGCTGCAGGAGCAACACGAGACGATATGAACGTCTGGCAGAGCAAAGCTGATGACTACTTGATAGTTCAGTGTGTCATGCTTTACGGCTTAGAACTGAGACTTTAACGACGTTTTGAACATCATGGAGCGTATGAGATGTTCCAGGAGTTGAAGTTAATATTTTAAGAAAATGCCCGGATTGAGAGATATGAACTCTCCAATAAGTTCTACAGCTGCAAAATGGAGGAGAATAGTTCTGTTAGTGAACATATACTCAAAATGTCTGGGTACCACAGTCACTTGACTCAACTGGGAGTTAATCTTCTGATTGAGAGTGTCATTGACAGAGTTCTTCAATCACTGCCACCAAACTATAAAAGCTTCATGATGAACTATAATATGCAAGGGATGGATAAGACTACCGATCTCTTCACAATGCTAAAGTGTGCGGAGGTAGAAATCAAGAAGGACCATCAAGTGTTGATGGTTAACAAGACCACTAGTTTCAAGAAAAAGGGAAAAGGGAAGAAGGGGAACTTCAAGAAGAACGGAAAGCAAGTTGATGCTCAAGTAAAGAAGCCCAAGTCTGGACCTAAGCCTGACACTGAGTGCTTCTACTGCAAAGGGACAAGTCATTGTAAACGGAACTGCCCCAAGTATTTGGCGGCTAAGAAGGATGGCAAAGTGAAAGGTATATTTGATATGCATGTTATTGATGTGTACCTTACTAATGCTCGCAGTAGTGCCTGGGTATTTGATACTGGTTCTGTTGCTCATATTTGCAACTCGAAACATGGGCTACGGATTAAGCGAAGATTGTCTAAGGACAAGGTGACGATGCGCGTGGGAAATGGTTCCAAAGTCGATGTGATCGCCGTCGGCACGCTACCTCTACATCTACCTTCGGGATTAGTTTTAGACCTGAATAATTGTAATTTGGTGCCAGCGTTGAGCATGAACATTTTATCTGGATCTTGTTTGATGCGAGACGGATATTCATTTAAATAAGAGAATAATGGTTGTCCTATTTATATGAGTAATATATTTTATGGTCATGCACCCCTGATGAGTGGTCTATTTTTATTGAATCTTGATAGTAGTGATACACATATTCATAGTATTGAAGCCAAAAGATATAAGTTTAATAATGATAGTGCAGCTTATTTGTGGCGCTGCCGTTTTGGTCATATTGGTATAAAGAGCATGAAGAAACTCCATGTTGATGGGCTTTTGGAATCACTTGATTATGAATCACTTGATGCTTGCGAACCATGCCTCATGGGCAAGATGACTAAGATTCCATTCTCCGGAACAATGGAGCGAGCAACAGACTTGTTGGAAATAATACATACTGATGTATGTGGTCTAATGAGTGTTGAGGCTTGCGGCGGGTATCGTTACTTTCTGACCTTCACAGATGATTTGAGCAGATATGGTTATATCTACTTGATGAAACATAAGTCCGAAACATTTGAAAATTTCAAAGAATTTCAGAGTGAAGTGGAAAATCATCATAACAAGAAAATAAAGTTTCTACGGTCTAATCATGGAGGTGAATATTTGAGTTACGAGTTTGGTCTTCATTTGAAACAATGCAGATAGTTTCACAACTCACGCCACCCAGAACACCACAGTGTAATGGTGTGTCCGAACGTCGTAACCGCACTTTATTAGATATGGTGTGATCTATGATGTCTCTTACTGATTTACCGCTATCATTTTGGGGTTATGCTTTAGAGACGGCTACATTCACATTAAATAGGGCACCATCTAAATCCGTTGAGATGATACCATATGAACTATGGTTTGGCAAGAAACCGAAGTTGTCGTTTCTTAAAGTTTGGGGCTATGATGCTTATGTGAAAAAGCTTCAACCTGATAAGCTCGAACCCAAATCGGAGAAATGTGTCTTCATAGGATACCAAAAGGAGACTGTTGGGTACACCTTCTATCACAGATCCGAAGGCAAAATATTTGTTGCTAAGAATGGATCCTTTCTAGAGAAGGTGTTTCTCTCAGAAGAAGTGAGTGGGAGGAAAGTAGAAAATGATGAGGTAATTGTACCTGCTCCCTTATTGGAAAGTAGTTCATCACAGAAATCAGTTCCAGTGATTCCTACACCAATTAGTGAGGAAGCTAACGATGATGATCATGAAGTTCCTGATCAAATTACTACCAAACCTCGTAGGTCAACCAGAATAAGATCCGCACCAGAGTGGTACGGTAATCCTATTCTGGACATCATGTCACTTGACCATGATGAACCTACGAACTATGAGGAAGCGATGATGATCCCAGATTCCGCAAAATGGCTTGAGGCCATGAAATCTGTGATGGGATCCATGTATGAGAACAAAGTGTGGACTTTGGTTGACTTTCCCGATGATCGGAAAGCCATAGAAAATAAATGGATCTTCAAGAAGAAGACTGACGTTGGCGGTAATGTTACTGTCTACAAAGCTTGACTTATTGCAAAAGTTTTTCGACAAGTTCAAGGAGTTGACTACGATGAGACTTTCTCACCCGTAGCGATGCTTAAGTTTGTTCAAATCATGTTAGCAATTGCCGCATTTTATGATTATGAAATTTGGCAAATGGACATCAAAATTGCATTCCTGAATGGATTTCTAGAAGAAGAGTTGTATATGATGCAACCAGAAGGTTTTGTCGATCCAAAGGGTGCTAACAAAGTGTGCAAGCTCCAGCGATCCATTTATGGACTGGTGCAAGCCTCTCGGAGTTCGAATAAACGTTTTGATAGTGTGATCAAAGCATGTGGTTTTATGCAGACTTTTGGAGAAGCCTGTATTTACAAGAAAGTGAGTGGGAGCTCTGTAGCATTTCTAATATTATATGTGGATGACATATTGTTGATTGGAAATGATATAGAATTTCTGGATAGCACAAAAGGATACTTGAATCAGAGTTTTTCTATGAAAGACCTTGATGAAGCTGCTTACGTATTGGGCATCAAGATCTATAGAGATAGATCAAGACGCTTAATTGGACTTTCAGAAAGCACATACCTTGATAAGATTTTGAAGAAGTTCAAAATGGATCAGTCAAAGAAAGGGTTCTTTCCTGTGTTACAAGGTGTGAAGTGATGACCCACAAGTGTAGGGGATCTATCGTAGTACATTCGATAAGTAAGAGTGTCGAACCCAACGAGGAGCAGAAGGAAATGACAAGTGGTTTTCAGTAAGGTATTCTCTGCAAGCACTGAAATTATCGGTAACAGATAGTTTTGTGATAAGGTAATTTGTAATGGGTAACAAGTAACAAGTGTAAACAAAGTGCAGCAAGGTGGCCCAATCCTTTTTGTAGCAAAGGACAAGCCTGGACAAACTCTTATATAAAGGAAAACGCTCCCGAGGACACATGGGAATTATCGTCAAGCTAGTTTTCATCACGCTCATATGGTTCGCGTTCGTTACTTTGATAATTTGGTATGTCGGTGGACCGGTGCTTGGGTGCTGCCCTTTCTTGGACAAGCATCCCACTTATGATTAACCCCTATTGCAAGCATCCGCAACAACAAAAGAAGTATTAAGGTAAACCTAACTGACGGTGTCCTGGACTAGGAGGTACTCACCACGTCATCTCCCGGTCAGTTGGATTGGGCCGAGGATCCCCATGGCCCTATACTCATGGGCCAGTCCGGACAGTTGCCGCATACAAGGAAGACTCCACAAGACTTGGCGATCAAGACAAGGACTCCTCCCCCACCGGCGTATTCGGCTAGGACTCTTGTTATCCTAGGCCTCTGGTGCATTATATAAACCAAGGCCAGGCTAGTCGATAGATCATGAACAACAATCATACCATAGGCTAGCTTCTAGGGTTTAGCCTCTCTGATCTCGTGGTAGATCTACTCTTGTACTACCCATATCATCAATATTAATCAAGCAGGAGTAGGGTATTACCTCCATCGAGAGGGCCCGAACCTGAGTAAAAACATCGTGTCCCTTGTCTCCTGCTACCATCCGCCTAGACGCACAGTTCGGGACCCCTACCCGAGATCCGCCGGTTTTGACACCGACATTGGTGCTTTCATTGAGAGTTCCGCTGTGTGTTCGGCAAAAGGTCGATGGCTCGCCTGCAGATCAACTGCGACTTCAGCATCTTCGTCACCAGCTCGACTGGTCACCTTGGTTCGACCAAGGACTGCGCCCTACCTCCGATCGTCATGTTCGGATGAGAGCCTTCATCAACATCAACTCCGATCTCTATCAAGATCATGGAGGAATCATCCAGGGAGCCCGGGGGCTCAACGTCAACATTGCCCTCGGGCGACCGTACTGTTTTTCTGGACAGCGGACTTGTGTCCGCCGCCACCGTCTTCTCAAGCGCCATTTTAACGATTGCTTCGGTGGAATTGTGCGGAATTGAGTCTACAACAACCCTGGAAAATTTCGTCGAGTTCCGATGGAGGAATCTCTGGCAATCTCCGATATACCAGAGCCGCATTGAATCTGGACGAGAATCTGGACGAGTTTAGGGCGTGGTGTCCAGCTTCTAGCTCAGACTTCCTTTGGAAGATCCAACCGTTGATCGGCTGCGGAATTCCTATATCTGCCACCCCTCAAAATTTCAGCTCGATCTGACCGTCCAAACTCCGGGAACCTTCCGATTAGTGCATCACTTTTCGAATGTGTTTTCTGCGCGAAAATGAATCCGACCCGAGTTCGTCTTTTTTATGAACGGGATTTCGGACATCCTTTTTGAAGGAAGTTTTGTATGGGATGTTGTGTTTTGTTTCCGAACACATCCCACTAACTTTAAAATCTTTTGAACATGATCTTCAATATAATGCTAGTGTCAAACCAGTCCGGCAATATTGCTCCACGGCTGCCGACTTACGCTAGACACGTCGTCACTTTGTTGAGCCGAGCTCAACTTCTTCGGATCATCATCTCGGCAAGCCGAACAAAAGTCCAGCATCGTGAAGGATAAATCATCACCAACATCGCCGCCTCACGGATTACACGGAGCGGGCATACGGGCATCGCCGCACGGTCGCCTCATCAAGCCGGCATCGACCACGTCACGACCTGCATCGACATTGACTTCGGCGCCAGGCCATATTTCTTTTATTACTCACTTTGCATAAATTATCTATTATGCAACATTTTTTTTAATTCTTATTATTACTATTATCCCCGGTCTGCACTATTTTTTGTGCACAGGAAAATGATCCAGCCGGACTATATCCTTTGGCGTCACCTCGGCTGGACGGGGGGCTTCGTCAACACTTCATTACCCCATGCAGGGACTTCGGCATCACTCTGCCGTCCTGCATTGACCGTGCTATGTCACCACTTCGGAGTGCCGATCTCTTTGCTCCGCCACCTCGGGATCGGCTTGGGGGATGTCCCGCATCAAGCTCGGACCGCATCGTCAATACCGAACACATTAACCAGCTAAGTTGCCTTCATGCTCAAAGTTTTAAATTTTTAACTTGTGTTCGGCTCGACCAAGCGTTATACTTTTTTGGGAAAAAGTTGCTTGTAAAAATTTTCCTTGTCCAAACTTGGTTTGTGACGCGCAAATTCAAATACCCCGTTTACTTGGGGGCTTCCTTCATGAAGTTTTTTTCCTCTTGCACATGATTATACTTGTACGGCTTCGTTCCTTGTTCGTGTATTATGCCACAATATGCACCATATTGACTCAAGTGATTTGCAAGCTGGGTTGCCTTGCTCCTGTGTTTACCCCTACGTTCCCGATTGTTCGGCTAGGGAGTAAAGGGAGCACCTCTGCGATTGTCACGATCGGGTCACCCGAGCCGGACCTCAGACTGGGTGAAGCCGAAAGCTAGCGCTCTTACTGTTTTCAATAATGGTCAGCACACAACGGAACTCATGAGTACAAAAAATCTATTGCACAAATCTCATAATAACAATGAGCACCGAAGAAAGGTGTCGGTGGGGGTACTATTTTCTTCGAAGATGCTTCTTACACTTCGCAGTAATATAGCATAAGTTCCCTGCGCACGCTTTGTCTGTTACAGCCTTATGGCCTGATTGCCTGGTTATTGGACACATCGTCGATATTCTCGACAGATGGAGTACATAACACTTTTCGGTCCTTGACCGAAGAGGGATAAACCGACGGTCGGTTAAGACACGTTTAAAGTTCGGTTGGACATAGATATGATATAAGTACTTTGGTACATGTAATCATTCTTTTACCCAAGTCACTTGGGGGCTCTTAAATTTATATGAGTCATTTTATGATAAGTGTTCCTCTTCTTAGTCGTTGCAAAGTTTTATTATTATTATTATTATTATTATTATTATTATTATTATCTATCACTCCTTTTTTCGACACGAGCGTGTGGTCACTAGTCGGGGAGCCTAATTTCTCTCTCAAAGCCGCTAGAGTTTAGTTTGCTAAACAGGCCTAATGAGAAGTACTCCGCCCTCGGGTTAGGAGGTTGAAGCCGTAGGCTGACCCGCTTGAAGTCTTGAGATAGGATGTATCATGTTAAAGCACGACAGAAGCACTTCTTTTGCTAAGGCCAATTTTCGGATTGGCACCGAACACTTGATCTCGTTCGGACGTCAAGTTTTTACTGACGTTTTTTTGGTTTTCCAAGCTTATGGCACTTTTTAAACTATTTGTGTGTTTTCAGCACAAGTCTCGTAGTGCACCACCGGACACCTTTAGAGATTCGGCAAAAACATTCTCGGATATTGCTATATATGCATCGGTTTCGAATTGTGTCTTCGGTCAATAGTTGGGTTGCCCGGCTCCTGTGCTTGTCTCCTACGTTTCGCTTTGTTCGGCTAGGTGTGCAAAGGGAGAACCACCGCGATTGTGCTTCCAGCTCACATGGTTAAGCACCTCAGTGGATAAAGCCGAAAATTGACTGTCGCAATAAGCCTAAACTGGTCAGCGATCCGATGACGGTGTTAAACAACGGGTCATTCATAACAATGGACGAAGTGTTTGCGGCTTGACCTCGACTATCACCGAAGACTACGGGGGCTATTAACTGGCCTCCCAAACTAAATCCTTGATATTTTGCTCTTACATTGGAGCTGAGGTTTCATGATCATGCTTAGCATGACAACCCAAAGAAAGGAACCGATAGCGGGACTATTTTCTTTGGAAGACATTTCTTCTGTTAAACCGTAATATAACATATCTCTGTGCGTACCTTTGTTTATAAAACCGTAGGGCCAGATTGCCTTGTTTGTCGTAAATCTTTGCCCTCATAAAGGCTTTATAAAGTAGGGCAAACACTCCTCGGCTACTGGCCGAGGAGGTTGAAGCTGATGGTCAACAAAGTTTTGTACAATGCGGATCCGAGCATTAATGACATAAAGTACTTGGATACATTGAGTCATTACACATAATTTGTGATTTTACTATGGATATCGATCCTTAATTCGGCCACCCATGCCCGCATTAAGGCTCGGGGGCTACTGGGCTTCGGGCTTATTATTTACAAATATTAAAGGGGCACATCAATCCTCGATCTCGGTGTTGCCACCGACCAGTGTCTCGGGGCTACAGCATTGTCATCCAATGCAGAAAATTTTAAGTGTAATACTGTCTCGAGGAGATTTTGATCCTCAGGTTGGTCGGCCGCACCCAACCTGAGTCTTGAGGACTGAGCACGTCGCTTTTTGTGTCCCGAAGTATTCTTCCGAGCTAGGAATTGATCCTCAGACCGATTTTGCAAATCAACCTGAGTCTCAGCGGCTATGGGGATCAGCGGTCTTATGTCATCCTTCATGTGCATCTCGGGTTTTAGACCGATACCCACCTTGAGGGCTACTGGCTATGTATCTCGGCAAAGAATAAATTGCACCAATCAAAAATATTGACAAAAATCGGCCCACATTCGAGGTGGTGCACCACCTCGGAAGCAGTCCGGCATAAAGCTCGGGCGCTAGTGGCTGGCTCCATAGAGGGTATTTCCGGCATTAAGCTCGGCTACACTCCTTCAACTTCTTTGAACCAAGGTGATTTACGACACCTCGGATACAGTCCGGCGTTGGAGCTCGGATACATAGTCCGGCGTTGGAGCTCGGATACCGTCCGGCGTTGGAGCTCGGATACATAGTCTGGCGATAGAGCTGGGAAGCAGTCCGGCGTTGGTGCTTGGCTGCAAAAGATACCTCGAATGTTGTCCAGCGTTAGAGCTCGGACGCAAGAGGACACTGCCTCCCGGGAATAACTTCAAACCTGAGGCGTGGCATAAAAATAACAAGGCATTGATAAAGGCCGTAAACTTAAAGAGGCTACTCGGATACCCAACGTGTGAACTCTTCGTATGCACTTAGGCGATCCTCAAGATCGAAGATGAGCAGATTTCTTGAACCAGTTTTCAAGACCGACGACCGAAGATGAAGAACAGTTCGGAAGAATCTAGGAGCGTCCCCAACTTGAAGACCGGTTCAGGGGGCTACTGACGGTGTCCTGGACTAGGGGGTACTCACCACGTCGTCTCCCGTTCAGTTGGATTGGGCCGAGGATCCCCATGGCCGTATACTCATGGGCCAGTCCGGACAGTTGCCGCATACAAGGAAGATTCCACAAGACTTGGCGATCAAGACAAGGACTCCTCCCCCACCGGCGTATTCGGCTAGGACTCTTGTTATCCTAGGCCTCTGGTGCATTATATAAACCGAGGCCAGGCTAGCCGATAGATCATGAACAACAATCATACCATAGGCTAGCTTCTAGGGTTTAGCCTCTCTGATCTCGTGGTAGATCTACTCTTGTACTACCCATATCATCAATATTAATCAAGCAGGAGTAGGGTATTACCTCCATCGAGAGGGCCCGAACCTAGGTAAAAACATCGTGTCCCTTGTCTCCTGCTACCATCCGCCTAGACGCACAGTTCGGGACCCCCTACCCGAGATCCGCCGGTTTTGACACCGACACTAACCATAGCATGAAACATATGGATCCAAATCAGCCCCTTACGAAGCAACTCATAAACTAGGGTTTAAGCTTCTGTCACTCTAGCAACCCATCATCTACTTATTACTTCCCAATGCCTTCCTCTAGGCCCAAACAATGGTGAAGTATTATGTAGTCAACGTTCACATAACACCACTAGAGGAGAGACAACATACATCTCATAAAAATATTGAACGAATACCAAATTCACATGACTACTTATAGCAAGACTTCTCCCATGTTCTCAGGAACAAACATAACTACTCACAAATCATATTCATGTTCATAATCAGAGGGGTATTAATATGCATAAAGGATCTGAACGTATGAACTTCCACCAAATAAACCAACTAGCATCAACTACAAGGGGTAATCAACACTACTAGCAACCCACAGGTACCAATCTGAGGCTTTGGGACAACGATTGAATACAAGAGATGAACTAGGGTTTTAGAGGAGATGGTGCTAGTGAAGATGTTGATGGAGATTGACCCCCTCCCGATGAGAGGACCGTTGGTGATGACGATGGCGGTGATTTCCCATCCCGGAGGGAAGTTTCCCCGGTAGAACAGCTCCGCCGAAGCCCTATATTGGTTCCGCCAAGGTTTCGCCTCGTGGCGGCGGAGTTTCTTCCCGAAAGCTTGCTTATGATTTTTTTTTCAGGGTAAAAGACTTCATATAGTAGAAGATGGGCACCGGAGTCCTGCCAGGGGGCCCACGAGGCAGGGGGGCGCTCCCAGGGGTTAGGGCGCGCCCCCCACCCTCGTGGATGGTGGGTGGCCCCCCTCTGGTACTTTCTTCGCTCAGTATTTTTTATTAATTCCAAAAATAACTTCCGTGGAGTTTCAGGACTTTTGGAGTTGTGCAGAATAGGTCTCTAATATTTGCTCCTTTTCCAGCCCAGAATTCCAGCTGCCGGCATTCTCCCTCGTCATGTAAACCTTGTAAAATAAGAGAGAATAGGCATAAGTATTGTAACATAACGTGTAATAACAGCCCATAATGCAATAAATATCGATATAAAAGCATGATGCAAAATGGACGTATCAACTCCCCCAAGCTTAGACCTCGCTTGTCCTCAAGCGGAAGTCGATAACGATAAATATGTCCACATGTTTTAGAGATAGAGGTGCCGATAAAATAAAATACGGACATGAGGGCATCATGATCATTCTTATAACACCAATATATATATATATATATATATATATATATATATATATATATATATATATATATATATATATATATATATATAGTCATATGATTTCTTATGCTCAAGTAATAATCCATTCACAATGTAAAGTATGAATCAGAAACTTTATTGAAAACTAACAAACTATGATCTTGGTCATTGAAGCAATTGCAATTTATTATAACATCGGAAAGAGTCAATATAAGAGCTTTTCAGCAAGTCCACATACTCAACTATCATTTAGTCTTTCACAATTGCTAACACTCACGCAATACTTGTGTTTATGGAGTTTTTATCGGACACAAAGAAAGATAGGGGCTTATAGTGTTGCCTCCCAACCTTTTACCTCAAGGGTAATGTCAACAATAATAGTTCATGCTAACTTACGTCCAATTGGATATATATATCAGGATCTTTCCCACACAATGTGCTTGCCAAAGGATAAAATGTAAAAAGGAAAGGTGAAGATCACCATGACTCTTGCATAAGGTATAAGACAAGAATAAAAGATAGGCCCTTCGCAGAGGGAAGCAGAGGTTGTCATGTGCTTTTATGGTTGGATGCATGAAATCTTAATGTGAAAGAACGTCACTTTATATTGCCACTTGTGATATGGACCTTTAGTATGCAGTCTATCGCTTTTATTTCTTCCACATCACAAGATCGTATAAAGCTTATTTTCTCCACACTAATAAGTCATACATATTTAGAGAGCATTTTTTATTGCATGCAACGATGACAACTTACTTGAAGGATCTTACTCAATCCATAGGTAGGTATGGTGGACTCTCATGGCAAAACTGGGTTTAAGGTTATTCGGAAGCACAAGTAGTATCTCTACTTGGTGCAAAGAATTTGGCTAGCACGAGGGGGAAAGGCAAGCTCAGCATGTTGGATGATCCATAACAATATACTTTATTCCGGATATAAGAAAACATAACTCATTACGTTGTCTTCCTTGTCCAACGTCAACTCTTTAGCATGTCATATTTTAATGAGTGCTCACAATCATAAAGATGTCCAAGATAGTATATTTGTATGTGAAAACCTCTCTTTTTTTATTAGTTTCTATTAATTGCAATGATGACCAAAACTATGTTTGTCAACTCTCAACAACTTTTATTCATCATACTCTTTATATGTGAAGTCACTACTCTCCATAAGATCAATATGATCTCTTTATTTCTTTTTATTCTTTCTTTTATTCCCTCAAGATCATAGCAAGATAATCAAGCCCTTGACTCAACACTAATCTTTATTATATATAGCTCACGGACTCGATTACATAGAAGGATCATAAGGCAAAACTCAAAACTAGATCATACTAAAACTTTATTCTACTAGCTCAAGATATTACCAAAAGGATCGAACTAAGAAAAACGGTAAAGATAGGAGTGTGATGGTGATACGGTACCGGGGCACCTCCCCCAAGCTTGGAAGTTGCCAAGGGGAGTGCCCATACCCATGTGATTATATCTCCTTCTTCGGAGGTGGTGATGATGGAGTTGTTGATGATGTAAATTGTGCTTTCAGCTTCTTCATATTGTAATTGAGAAGAGTAATTTCCTCCTTTAAATCATTGACCTCCGATTCCAGCTTCAAGATCTTGTCACATAAATCTCCTTTGCTTTTCTGCCGAAAACGAGAAGGAATAGATCGTTTGTTAGACAATTTAGCCCTCTTAGGGAGACTAGACTTCTTGAACTTCACGTGCATAACCCCAGGTTGAGGTAGAGGTACATCCTCCTCCTCCAAACTTGAATCATTGATCCTCATCAAATGAGAATCCTCCTCCTCATCCATAGTTCGACCACTAGGAGATAGATCCCCATAGGTCATTCGGTCAGCAATGAGGTGTCAGACATAGCTCTCTCCATCGGAATCCTGTGATGACATCTTGCTCCAAATCTGCTACAGAAACAGCTCGAAAGAAAAACAGAGGATATTTGCTTGGTACGGTGATCAAAATCTTTAGGACATTATATAATGAATTTTTACCGACCAAAAGAAGTATCGTGCAAGAAAACGGAGTCCGGAGAGCACACGAGGTGCCCATGAGGCAGGGGGCACGCCCAGGGGGGTTGGGCGCGCCCTCCACCCTCATGGACTCCTCGTGTCCTTCCCGGACTGCTTCTTATTTTCCTATTTTCTTAAATATTCCAAAACGGAGAAAAATTGCTATTAGAACTGTTTTGGAGTCGGTTTACTTACTGTACCGCATACCTATTCCTTTTCGGAGTCTGAAACATTCTGGAAAGTGTCCCTTACATATTCCTCCGAGGTTACGGTTTCAATAACATTAGTTTGAACATTTATTGGATTACCTGAGATATAATGTTTGATTCTTTAACCGTTTACCACCTTCGGATTTGTTCCTTCGAAGTTGCTGATTTTTATGGCACCAGGTAAGGGCCTTCCCATTTAGAGAGAATCTTTCCTGCAAAAAATCTTAAACGAGAGTTGAATAGCAACACATAATCACCTACATTAAACTCATGCTTTTGTATCCTTTTGTCATGCCATCTTTTAACTTTTTCTTTAAACAGTTTGGCATTCTCATAGGCTTGGGTTCTCCATTCATCAAGTGAGCTAATGTCGAATAGCCTCTTCTCACCGGCAAGTTTGAAATCATAACTGAGCTCTTTAATGGCCCAATATGCCTTATGTTCTAGTTCGAGAGGTAAGTGACATGCTTTTCCATAAAACATTTTATACGGAGACGTACCCATAGGGTTTTTATATGCAGTTCTATAGGCCCATAATGCATCATCAAGTTTCTTGGACCAATTCTTTCTAGATCTATTAACATTCTTTTGCAAAATTAATTTGAGCTCTCTATTACTCAATTCTACTTGATGATACGTCTCCAACGTATCTATAATTTTTTATTGTTCCATGCTATATTATATTCTGTTTTGGATGTTTAATGGGATTTATTATACACTTTTATATTATTTTGGGACTAACCTATTAACCGGAGGCCCAGTCCATAATTGTTGTTTTTTGCCTATTTCAGAGTTTCATAGAAAAAGAATATCAAACGGAGTCCAAATGGAGTGAAACCTTCGGGAACGTGATTTTCAGAACGAACATGATCCAGAGGACTTGGACCCTACGTCAAGAAAGCTACCAGGAAGGCACGAGGTAGGGGGGCACGCGTACCCCCCTGGGCGCGCCCTCCACCCTCGTGGGGCCCACGTAGCTCCACCGACGTACTTCTTCCTCCTATATATACCTACGTACCCCCAAACTACCAGAGATGGAGCCAAAAACCTAATTCCACCGCCGCAACCTTCTGTACTTGTGAGATCCCATCCTGGGGCCTTTTCCGGAGCTCCGCCGAAGGGGGCATTGATCATGGAGGGCTTCTGCATCAACACCATAGCCTCTCTGATGATGTGTGAGGAGTTTACCTCAGACCTTCGGGTCCATAGTTATTATCTAGATGGCTTGTTCTCTCTTTGGTTCACAATACAAAGTTCTCCACGATTCTCGTGGAGATCTATTCGATGTAATCTTCTTTTGCTGTGTGTTTGCTAAGACCGATGAATTGTTGGTTTATGATCAAGTTTATCTATGAACAATATTTGCATCTTCTCTGAATTCTTTTATGTATGATTGGTTATCTTTGCAAGTCTCTTCGAATTATCAGTTTGGTTTGGCCTACTAGATTGATCTTTCTTGCAATGGGAGAAGTGATTAGCTTTGGGTTCAATCTTATGTGTCCTTTCTCGGTGTGATGAGGGGCAGCAAGGCACGTATTGTATTGTTGACATCGAGGATAACAAGATGGGGTTTGTATCATATAGCATGAGTTTATCCCTCTACATCATGTCATCTTACTTAAAGCGTTACTTCTTTTGAACTTAATACTCTAGATGCATGCTGGATAGCGGTCGATGTGTGGAGTAATAGTAGTAGAAGCAGGCAGGAGTCGGTCTACTTGTCACGGACGTGATGCCTATATACATGATCATACCTAGATATTCTCATAACTATGCTCAATTCTGTCAATTTCTCAACAGTAATTTGTTCACCCACCATAATACTTATGCTCTCGAGAGAAGCCACTAGTGAAACCTATGGCCCCCGGGTCTATTTTCCATCATATTAATCTTCCAACACTTAGCTATTTTTATTGCCTTTTATTTTACTTTGCATCTTCATCATAAAAATACCAAAAATATTATATTATCATATCTATCATATCTCACTTTCGTAAGTGACCATGAAGGGATTGACAACCCCTTTATTGCGTTGGTTGCGAGGATCTTATTTGTTTGTGTAGGTGCGAGGGATTCATGCATGGCCTCCTACTAGATTGATACCTTGGTTCTCAAAAACTGAGGGAAATACTTACGCTGCTTTACTGCATCACCCTTTCCTCTTCAAGGGAAAACCAACACAGTGCTCAAGTGGTAGCAAGAAGTATTTCTGGCGCCATCGCTGGGGAGTCTATGCAAAAGTCAACATACCAAGTACCCATCACAAACCCTTATCTCCCGCATTACATTATTTGCCATTTTCCTCTCGTTTTCCTCTCCCCCACTTCACCCTTGCCATTTTATTCGCCCTCTCTTTTCCGTTCGCCTCTTTTTCTTTGCTTGCTTCTTGTTTGCTCGTGTTTTGGATTGCTTGCTTGTAACGATGGCTCAAGATAATACTAAATTGTGTGACTTTACCAATACCAACAACAATGATTTTCTTAGCACTCCGATTTCTCCTCTTACCGATACTGAATCTTGTGAAATCAATACTGCTTTATCAAATCTTGTCATGAAAGATCAATTCGCTGGCCTTCCTAGTGAAGATGTCGCTACCCATCTAAATAGATTCATTAATTTGTGTGATATGCAAAAGAAGAAAGATGTGGACAATGATATTGTTAAATTGAAGCTATTTCCTTTTTCGCTTAGAGATCGTGCTAAAGCTTGGTTTTCGTCTCTGCCTAAAAGTAGTATTGATTCTTGGAATAAGTGCAAAGATGCTTTTATCTCTTTGTATTTTCCTCCCGCTAAGATCATCTCTCTTAGAAACGATATTATAAATTTTAAGCAACTTGATCATGAACATGTTGCACAAGCTTGGGAGAGAATGAAATTAATGATACGTAATTGCCCTACACATGGTTTGAATTTATGGATGATTATACAAAAAAATTGTGCCGGATTAAATTTTGCTTCTAGAAATCTTTTAGATTCGGTCGCGGGAGGCACTTTTATGGAAATCACTTTAGGAGAAGCTACTAAACTCCTAGATAATATTATGGTTAATTATTCTCAATGGCACACCGAAGGATCCACTAATAAAAAGGTGTGTGCGATAGAAGAAATTAATGTTTTGAGTGGAAAGATGGTTGAACTTATGAAATTATTTGCTAGTAATTGTGTTTCTTCTGAACCTAATGATATGCCTTTGTCTACTTTTATTGAGAATAATAATGAATCTATGGATGTGAATTTTGTTCATAGGAATAATTTTGGTAACAACGCGTATAGAGGAAACTATAAACCTAGGCCATATCCTAGTAATTCCTCTAATAATTATGGTAATTCCTACAAAAATTCTTATGTAAATTTTAATAAGATGCCCTCTGAATTTGAAACTAGTGTTAAGGAGTTTATGAATTCACAAAATAATTTCAATGCTTTGCTTGAAGAAAAATTGCTTAAAGTTGATGAATTGGCTAGAAACGTTGATAGAATTTCTCTTGATGTTGATTCCTTGAAACTTAGATCTATTCCACCTAAGCATGATATCAATGAGTCTCTCAAGGCCATGAGAATTTCCATTGATGAGTGCAAAGAAAGAACCGCTAGGATGCGTGCTAAGAAAGATTATTTTGTGAAAGCGTGTTCTTCTAGTTTTTGTGAAAATAAAGATGAAGATCTAAAAGTTATTGATGTGTCCCCTATTAAATCTTTGTTTTGCAATATGAATATTGATAATGATGGAACTGAATATGATCCACCTTTACCTAGAAGGCGTTCCAAAAATTCGGAGTTTTTAGATCTTTATGCAAAAATTGGTAGAAGTAGGATTGAAGAGATCAAAACTCTAGATATTAATGAACCCACTATCTTGGATTTCAAGGAATTTAATTATGATAATTGCTCTTTGATAGATTGTATTTCCTTGTTGCAATCCGTGCTAAATTCTCCACATGCTTATAGTCAAAATAAAGCCTTTACCAAACATATCGTTGATGCTTTGATGCAATCTTGTGAAGAAAAACTTGAGTTGGAAGTTTCTATCCCTAGAAAACTTTATGATGAGTGGGAACCTACTATTAAAGTTCAAATTAAAAATCATGAATGCTATGCTTTGTGTGATTTGGGTGCTAGTGTTTCCACGATTCCAAAGACTTTGTGTGATTTGCTAGGTTTCCGTGATTTTGATGATTGTTCTTTAAACTTGCACCTTGCGGATTCCACTATTAAGAAACCTATGGGAAGAATTAATGATGTTCTTATTGATGCAAATAGGAACTATGTGCCCGTAGATTTTATTGTTCTTGATATAGATTGCAATCCTTCATGTCATATTATTCTTGGTAGACCTTTCCTTAGAACGATTGGTGCAATTATTGATATGAAGGAAGGAAATATTAGATTCCAATTTCCGTTAAGGAAGGGCATGGAACACTTCCCTAGAAAGAAAATAAAATTACCTTATGAATCAATTATGAGAACCACTTATGGATTGCCTACCAAAGATGGCAATACCTAGATCTATCCTTGCTATTATGCCTAGCTAGGGCGTTAAACGATAGCGCTTGTTGGGAGGCAACCCAATTTCATTTTTAGTTTTTTGCTTTTTTCTTCTGTTTAGGAATAAATATTTGATCTAGACTCTGGTTAGATTTATTTTTATGTTTTAATTAGTGTTTGTGCCAAGTTTAACCTATAGGATCTTCTTGGATGATAGTTATTTGATCTTGCTGAAAATTCCAGAAACTTTCTGTTCACGAAAACAATAGTTAAAAATCACCAGAACGTGATAAAATATTGATTCCAATTGGAGAAGATCGATAAACAAATTTTCTAGGTCTTCCTGTTTTGGTAGATTTTTTGGAGTTCCAGAAGTTTGCGTTAGTTACAGATTAGTACAGACTGTTCTGTTTTTGACAGATTCTGTTTTTGTGTGTTGTTTGCTTATTTTGATGAATCTATGGCTAGTAAAATAGCTTATAAACCATAGATAAGTTGGAATACAGTAGTTTTAACACCAATATAAATAAATAATGAGTTCATTACAGTACCTTGAAGTTGTGTTTTGTTTTCTTTCGCTAACGGAGCTCATGAGATTTTCTACTGAGTTTTGTGTTGTGAAGTTTTCAAGTTTTGGGTGAAAGATATGATGGATTATGGAACAAGGAGTGGAAAGAGCCTAAGCTTGGGGATGCCCATGGCACCCCAAGATAATGTAAGGACACCAAAAAGCCAAAGCTTGGGGATGCCCCGGAAGGCATCCCCTCTTTTGTCTACTTCCATCGGTAACTTTACTTGGAGCTATATTTTTATTCACCACATGATATGTGTTTTGCTTGGAGCGTCTTGTATTATTTGATTCTTTGTTTTTTTAGTTTACCACAATCATCCTTGCTGTACACACCTTTTGAGAGAGTCACACATAAATTGGAACTTATTAGAATACTCTATGTGCTTCACTTATATTTTTTGAGCTATATAGTATTGCTCTAGTGCTTCACTTATATCTTTTAGAGCACGGCGGTGGATTTGTTTTATAGAAACTATTGATCTCTCATGCTTCACTTATATTATTTTGAGAGTCTTAAAATAGCATGGAAATTTTCTTTAATTATAATATCATGAGAAATTTGATTCTTGATAATTGTTTTGAGATATAAAGGTGGTAATATTATAGTTGTGCTAGTTGAGTAATTGTGGAATTGAAAAATACTTGTGTTGGAGTTTGTGATTCTTGTAGCATGCACGTATGGTGAATCGTTATGTAACGAAGTCGGAGCATGAGGTATTTATTGATTGTCAACCTTTGTGTGGCGGTCGAGATCGCGCGATGGTTAACTCCTACCAACCCTTCCCCTAGGAGCATGCGTAGTAGTACTTTGCTTCGAGGGCTAATAAATTTTTCCAATAAGTATATGAGTTCTTTATGACTAATGTGAGTCCATGGATTATACGCACACTTACCTTTCCGCAATTTAATAGCCTCTTCGGTACCGTGCATTGCCCTTTCTCACCTTGAGAGTTGGTGCGAACTTTGTTGGTGCATCCAAACCCCGTGATATGATACGCTCTATCACACATAAACCTCCTTATATCTTCCTCAAAACAGCCACCATACCTACCTATTATGGCATTTCCATAGCCATTCCGAGATATATTGCCATGCAACTTTCCATCATTTCGTTTGTCATGACATGCTCCATCATTTTCATATTGCTTTGCATGATCATGTAGTTGACATTGTATTTGTGGCAAAGCCACCATTCATAATTCTTTCTTACATGTCGCTCTTGATTCATCCCGGTACACTGTCGCAGGCATCCACATAGAGTCATATTTTTCTCTAAGTATTGAGTTGTAATTCATGAGTTGTAAGTAAATAAAAGTGTGCTGATCATCATTATTAGAGCATTGTCCCAAGTGAGGAAAGTATGATGGAGACTATGATTCCCCCACAAGTCGGGATGAGACTCCGGACTAGAAAAAGAGGCCATATAAAAAGAGAAAAGGCCCAAATAAAAAAATGAGAGAAAAAGAGAGAAGGGACAATGTTACTATCCTTTTACCACACTTGTTCTTCAAAGTAGCACCGTGATCTTCATGATAGAGAGTCTCTCATTTTATCGCTTTCATATACTAGTGGGAAATTTCATTATAGAACTTGGCTTGTATATTCCAATGACGGACTTCCTCAAATGCCCGAGGTCTTCGTGAGCATGCAAGTTGGATGCACACCCACTTAGTTTCTTTTGTTTGAGCATTCATACACTTATAGCTCTAGTGCATCCGTTGCATGGCAATTCCTACTCCTTGCATTGACTTCAATTGATGGGCATCTCCATAGCCCTTTGATTAGCCTCGTTGATGTGAGACTTTCTCCTTTTTTTCGTCTTCCCACATAACCCCTACCATTATACCTTATTCCACCATAGTGCTATATCCATGGCTTGCGCTCATGTATTGCGTAAGAGTTGAAAAGGCTGAAGCGCGTTAAAAAGTATGAACCAATTGCTTGGATAAAACCGGGGTTGTACATGATATGAATATTTTGTGTGGGGAAGATGGAGCAGAGCCAGACTATATGATTTTGTAGGGATAACTTGCTTTGGCTATGTTATTTTGATAAGACATAATTGCTTGGTTAGCATGCTTGAAGTATTATTTTTTTATGTCAACATTAAACTTTTATCTTGAGTCATATTAAATCTGAACGTTCGTGCCACAATAAGAAGAATTATATTGAAATTATGCTAAGTAGCATTCCACATCAAAAATTCTGTTTTTTATCATTTACCTACTCGAGGACGAGCAGGAATTAAGCTTCGGGATGCTTGATACGTCTCCAACGTATCTATAATTTTTTATTGTTCCATGCTATATTATATTCTGTTTTGGATGTTTAATAGGCTTTATTATACACTTTTATATTATTTTGGGACTAACCTATTAACCGGAGGCCCAACCCAGAATTGCTGTTTTTTGCCTATTTCAGAGTTTCGCAGAAAAAGAATATCAAACGAAGACCAAACGGAATGAAACCTTCGGGTACGTGATTTTCGGAAAGAATGTGATCCAGAGGACTTGGACCCTACGTCAAGAAAGCTACCAGGAAGGCACGAGGTAGGGGGGCGCGCCCTCCACCCTCGTGGGGCCCACGTTGCTCCACTGACGTACTTCTTCCTCCTATATATACCTACGTACCCCCAAACTACCAGAAACGGAGCCAAAAACCTAATTCCACCGCCGCAACCTTCTGTGCTTGTGAGATCCCATCCTGGGGCCTTTTTCGGAGCTCCGCCGGAGGGGGCATTGATCATGGAGGGCTTCTGCATCAACACCATAGCCTCTCTGATGATGTGTGAGTAGTTTACCTCAAACCTTCGGGTCCATAGTTATTAGCTAGATGGCTTCTTCTCTCTCTTTGGTTCTCAATACAAACTTCTCCACGATTCTCGTGGAGATCTATTCAATGTAATCTTCTTTTGCGGTGTGTTTGTTGAGACCAATGAATTGTGGGTTTATGATCAAGTTTATCTATGAACAATATTTGAATCTTCTTTGAATTCTTTTATGTATGATTGGTTATCTTTGCAGGTCTCTTCGGATTATCAGTTTGGTTTGGCCTACTAGATTGATCTTTCTTGCAATGGGAGAAGTGCTGAACTTTGGGTTCAATCTTGTGGTGTCCTTTCCCAGTGACAGTAGGGGCAGCAAAGCACGTATTGTATTGTTGCCATCGAGGGGATTATATCATATTGCATGAGTTTATCCCTCTACATCATGTCATCTTACTTAAAGTGTTACTCTATTCTTTTGAACTTAATACTCTAGATGCATGCTTGATAGCGGTCGATGTGTGGAGTAATAGTAGTAGATGTAGGCAGGAGTCGGTCTACTTGTCACGGACGTGATGCCTATATACATGATCATACCTAGATATTCTCATAACCATGCTCAATTCTGTCAATTGCTCAGCAGTAATTTGTTCACCCACCGTAATACTTATGCTCTCGAGAGAAGCCACTAGTGAAACCTATGGCCCCCGGGTCTATTTTCCATCATATTAATGTTCCAACACTTAGCTATTTTTATTGCCTTTTATTTTACTTTGCATCTTTATCATAAAAATACCAAAAATATTATCGTATCATATCTATCAGATCTCACTTTCGTAAGTGATCGTGAAGGGATTGACAACCCCTTTATTGCGGTTGTTGCGAGGATCTTATTTGTTTGTGTAGGTGCGAGGACTCGTGCGTGGCCTCCTACTGGATTGATACCTTGGTTCTCAAAAACTGCGGGAAATACTTACACTACTTTACTGCATCACCATTTCCTCTTCAAGTGAAAACCAACGCAGTGCTCAAGAGGTAGCACTTGACCACTAGACTGCGGGTGATACGAAGATGCAATTCTATGATTAACATCACACTTAGCAAGCATTGTATGAAAAGCACCATGAATATAATGTGAACCACCATCAGTCATAAAATAATATAGGGACTCCAAACCTCGGAAAAATAAATTCGTTAAGCATCTTAATAGAGGTGTTATGATTAGCACTATTAGTTGGAATAGCTTCTACCCACTTAGTAATGTAATCAACAGCAACTAAAACATGTGTATACCCATTAGAGGAAGGAAACGGTCCCATATAATCAAAGCCCCAAACATCAAATGGTTCAATAACAAGTGAATAATTCATAGGCATTTCTTGACGTCTACTAATATTACCAATTTCTTTGACATTCATCACAAGACAATACAACTTATGGGCATCTTTGAAGAGAGTGGCCAATAAAAACCGGATTGCAATACCTTATCTGCAGTTCTATCTCCAGCATGGTGTCCTCCATAAGCTTCATAGTGACACTTGCGTAGGATCTTTTCCTGTTCATGCTCAGGTATACAATGTCTAATAACACCATCTACTCCTTCTTTATAAAGGTGTGGGTCATCCCAAAAGTAATGTCTTAAATCATAGAAAACCTTTTTCTTTTGCTGGTATGTGAAACTAGGTGTTATAAATTTAGCAACAATGTAATTAGCATAATCAGCATACCATGGAGCAGTACGAGAGGCATTTATGACAGCTAATTGTTCATCAGGAAAGCTATCATCAATAGGTAGTGGGTAATCAAGAACATTCTCTAACCTAGACAAGTTGTCTGCAGCTGGGTTCTTAGCTCCCTTTCTATCAATAATATGCAAATCAAATTCTCGTAGCAAGCGAACCCATCTAATAAGTCTAGGTTTAGCATCTTTATTTTCCATAAGATATTTAATAGCAACATGATTAGTGTGAGCAGTTACTTTGGAATCAACAATATAGGGTCTGAACTTATCACAAGCGAATACAACTGCTAAAAATTATTTTTCAATAGTAGTATAATTTCTCTGGGCACTGTCTAGAGTTTTACTAGCATATTGAATAACATTTAATTTCTTGTCAACTCTTTGTCCTAGAACAGCACCTACAGCATAATCACTAGCATCACACATAATTTCAAAAGGTAAATTCCAATCAGGTGGCTGAACAATAGGTGCAGAAATCATAGCTTTCTTAAGTATTTCAAATGCTTCCATACAATCATCATCAAAGACAAAAGGAATGTCGGTGGGAAACAACACCTATGGGATCACTGGAATCCCTTTTACGGTTGCGGGGCACGGGGATCGTGAGAAGAGCGGGACTAGCAGACAACACAAAGGGGATTTACCCAGGTTCGAGCCGCAAAGATGCGTAAAACCCTACGATCCTGCTTTGGTGGCTGTATTTAGTGTTCTTGAGTTCTTGAACTAACTCTAGGTGCTGCTAGGTTCAAAAGAGCCGAATCCTTCTCCAGTGCGCCATGGGCCTCCTTTTATAGGCGAAAGGGGCTGCCACAGTGGCTCCCATGAGGTGGAAAGTGCTACAGCATTGTGAGCTTATCGCTGGTGTTACAGGACAAAGCCCATTTAATGCGAGGCTTAGGTGTCCCTTCGCTTTATCGGGGACGGGAGCGAGGCCCGTCCCATCCGTCGCCGATCCTCCTTGCTTCGACACGCGCCTTGTCCAGCGATGCATGCGGTGCCATGTAGGCAGGCAGGCAGCTGAGGTGGCGCGATGGTGGAGCCTCCACGAAGGGTTGCATGTTGCCACGCAGGTGCCTGCCCAGCTGATTGGGACGGCAGCTATATGTGAACGGCGGCGGAGACTTGGCTGGTGCGGGCCTGGCAGTGGCCCTGCCGGCGCGCCTGGCGAGGGCCTTGTCGGGTGGCCCGGCAAGGGTCTTGCCGTGGTGCACAGGCGTCCCCGGCAAGGACCTTGTCGGGGGTCTTGTGGGTTTCTTAGGTGAGGATGGTTGCCTTCCTATCCTCATTTGGTCTTGACTGTTCTCTGTCTTCACAAAGATCTGCATGCCACCACGGAGGTGCCTCCTGAGCCTTGTCCCAATGCATTTGTCGAGCGTTGGTAGGCTCAAGGGTGGCTCGCTCGGCTGGCATGGGCGAGCTGCCCCGGCAAGGGTCTTGCCGGGGCCGCTGAGGCTGCCCTGGCAAGGGTCCTTGCCGGGGAAACCTGCTTCGCCCATCCGATCCTTGTGTCCTTGGTCCTTGTCGTTGATTTATTTGTCTTGTGCCTTCGGCTTCTCTCCGGCTTCCCTTTCCTACCCTATTATGCGTGGTCGTGGCGCGTGGCTCTGACTGCCCGTGCACAAGTAAAGGGGTCAAAAGGAGAGCCCCTACTTTTGTACACCGACAAGGAATGTCTTTTTGTAAGAGATTAGTCAGAGGCCTGGAGATTTTAGAGAAGTCCTTAATGAACCTATTATAAAAACCGGCATGACCAAGGAAACTTCTTATACCTTTAATGTCCTTGGGACACGGCATCTTCTTAATAACATCAACTTTAATTAGCTTTGTCAACTTCAATACCACTTTCAGAAATCTTATGCCCCAAGACAATACCTTCATTAACCATAAAGTGGCACTTCTCCCAATTCAAGACAAGATTAGTTTCTTCACATCTCTGCAAAACTCGATCAAGGTTGCTCAAGCAATCATCAAAAGAAGTTCCATAAACAGAGAAATCATCCATGAAAACCTCAACAATCTTTTCACAAAAATCAGAGAATATAGCCATCATGCATCTTTGAAAGGTAGCAGGTGCATTACATAAACCAAAAGGCATACGTCTATAAGCAAAGGTACCGAAAGGGCAAGTAAAAGTGGTCTTTTCTTGATCCTCATTTGACACAGGTATTTGAGAGAAACCGGAATAACCATCTAGAAAGCAAAAATGTTTGTGTTTGGATAATCTTTCTAGCATTTGATCAATAAAAGGTAAAGGGTAATGATCCTTTTCAGTAACTTTATTTAATTTGCGGAAATCAATTACCATCCTATAACATGTAACAATTCATTGTTGGATCAATTCATCTTTATCATTAGGAACAACAGTAATACCTCCCTTCTTAGGGACACAATGGACAAGACTTACCCACTGACTATCAGCAACGGGATAAATTATACCTGCCTCCAGAAGCTTTAATATTTATTTTCTTACCACTTCTTTCATCTTAGGATTTAACCGTCGTTGGTGATCAACAACTGGTTTAGCATCTTTCTCAAATTTTATTTTGTGCTGGCATAAAGTGGGACTAATGCCCTTAAGATCATCAAGAGTATATCCAATAGCAGCACGGTGCTTGTTCGGAGTTTGCAATAATTTATTTTCTTCATGCTCTAAAAGGTTAGCAGTAATAATAACAGGATATATCTTCATTTCATCAAGATAAGCATATTTGAGAGTATCAGGTAATGGTTTATGCTCAAACACGGGATCACCCTTGGGTGGAGGAGGATCCCCTAAGATTTCAACAGGCAAGTTGTGTTTCAAAATAGGTCCCTGTTTAAAGAATACTTCATCTATTTCCCTTCTTACATTCTTAAACATATAATTTTCATGGTTTAGCAAATATTGTTCTAAAGGATCACTAGGAGGCACGACAATAGAAGCAAGACCAATAATTTCATCTTTATTAGGCAATTCCTCGTCACGGGGTTGTCTACGAAATTTAGCAAAGTTAAACTCATGAGACATATCCCCCAAACAAATACTAACAACATCCTTTTCGCAGTCTATTCTAGCATTAACAGTATTCAAGAAGGGTCTCCCAAATATAATGGGACAAAAGTTATCTTGTGGGGAACCAAGAACAAAAAAATCAGCAGGATACTTAACTTTCCCACACAAGACTTCAACATCTCTAACAATCCCAACTGGTGAAATAGTTTCTCTATTGGCAAGCTTAATTGTAACATCAATTTCTTCTATCTCAGCAGGTGCAATATCATGCATAATTTCTTTGTATAAGGAATGAGGTATTGCACTTGCAATAGCACCCATATCACATAAGCCATGATAACAATGATCTCCTATTTTAACAGAAATAACTGCCTTGCCTACCACAGGTCTGTGTTTATTTTTAGCATCAGGTCTAGCAATTCTAGCACCTTCATTACAGAAGTAAATAACATGCCCATCAATATTATCAGCCAAGAAATCTTTAACCATAGCAATACTAGGTTCAACTTTAATTTGCTCAGGGGGTTTGGGTGTCTTAATATTACTTTTGCTGACCACATTTGAAGCTTTAGCATGATCCTTTATTCTAACAGGGAAAGGTGGTTTCTCAATATAATGATTATAAGTGATAGTATTTTCTTCAATTTTAATAGGCGTAACTACTTTTACTTCAATGGGAGGATTATATTTAAACCACTTCTCCTTAGGGAGATCAACATGAGTAGCAAAGGATTCACAGAAGGAAGCTACTATCTCAGAGTCAAGTCCATATTTAGTGCTAAATTCATGGAAAATATCGGTATCCATAAAAGATTAACACAATCAAAGTTAGGTGTTATACCTGACTCCTTACCTTCATCGAGATCCCAATATTCAGAGTTGCATTTAATTATTTCCAATAAATCCCATTTGAATTCAATAGTCTTCATCATAAAAGAGCCAGTACAAGAAGTATCAAGCATGGAGCGGTTATTGAGAGAAAGCTGAGCATAAAAGTTTTGAATAATCATTTCTCTTGAGAGCTCATGATTGGGGCATGAATATAACATTAAATTAAGCCTCCCCCAAGCTTGAGAAATGCTTTCTCCTTCGCGAGGCCAAAAATTATATATATAATTACGATCACGATGAACAAGATGCATAGGATAAAACTTCTGATGAAATTTCAATTTCAATCGGTTGTAGTTCCATGATCCCATATCATCACATAGCCTAAACCATGTCAATGCCTCTCCCTTCAAAGATAAAGGGAAGACCTTCTTCTTGATAACATCCTCGGGCATACCTGCAAGCTTAAATAATCCACAAACTTCATCCACATAGATTAGGTGCAAATCGGGATGTAATGTTCCATCTCCTGTAAAAGAATTAGCTAGCAGTTTCTCTATCATACCCAAAGGAATTTCAAAGTAAACATTTTCAGTAGATTTAGTAGGTTGAGGAGAAACTCTTTTCATAGTAACAAGTGACAGTAAATTTCAGAAGATTACTTTCCATAGTAACAAGTGACAGTAAATTTCAGCACACTATATAAATTTTTCCTTACCAAATTCGACCTACCAAAGGCACTTCACTCCCCGGCAACAGCGCCACAAAAGAGTCTTGATGACCCACAAGTGTAGGGGATCTATCGTAGTCCTTTCTATAAGTAAGAGTGTCGAACCCAATGAGGAGCAGAAGGAAATCACAAGCGGTTTTTAGTAAGGTATTCTCTGCAAGCACTGAAATAATCGGTAACAGATAGTTTTGTGATAAGGTAATTTGTAACGGGTAACAAGTAACAAGTGTAAATAAAGTGCAGAAAGGTGGCCCAATCCTATTTGTAGAAAAGGACAAGCCTGCACAAATTCTTATATAAAGGAAAAACGCTCCCGAGGACACATGGGAATTATTGTCAAGCTAGTTTTCATCACGCTCATATGATTCGCGTTCGATACTTTGATAATTTGGTATGTGGGTGGACCGGTGCTTGGGTGCTGCCCTTTCTTGGACAAGCATCCCACTTATGATTAACCCCTATTGCAAGCATCCGCGACTACAAAAGAAGTATTAAAGTAAACCTAACCATAGCATGAAACATATGGATCCAAATCAGCCCCTTACGAAGAAACTCATAAACTAGGCACTACTAGGGAAAACCTTATACACAGAACTTTAGCAGTAGCGCTTGTTAAAAAAGGGCGCTCCTGCTTGCTACCTCTTGAGCACTGCGTTGGTTTTCCCTTGAAGAGGAAAGGGTGATGCAGTAAAGTAGCGTAAGTATTTCCCTCAGATTTTGAGAACCAAGGTATCAATCCAGTAGGAGATCACGCTCGAGTCCCACGCACCTACACAAACAAACAAGAATCTCGCAACCAACGCAATAAAGGGGTTGTCAGTCCCTTCACGGTCACTTACGAGAGTGAGATCTGATAGATATGATAAGATAATATTTTTGGTATTTTTATGATAAAGAGTAATAAATATGCAAAGTAAAATAAACAGCAATAGAAATAGCTAAGTGTTGCAAGATTCATATGATGGAAAATAGACCCGGGGGCCATAGGTTTCACTAGTGGCTTCTCTCAAGAGCATAAGTATTGCGGTGGGTAAACGAATTACTGTCGAGCAATTGATAGAATTGAGCATAGTTATGAGAATATCTAGTTATGATCATGTATATAGGCATCACGTCCGCGACAAGTAGACCGAAACGATTCTGCATCTACTACTATTACTCCACACATCGACCGCTATCCAGCATGCATCTAGAGTATTAAGTTCATAAGAATAGAGTAATGCTTTAAGTAAGATGACATAATGTAGAGGGATAAACTCATGCAATATGATATAAAACCCATCTTTTTATCCTCGATGGCAACAATACAATACGTGCCTTGCTGCCCCTGCTGTCACTAGGAAAGGACACCACAAGATTGAACCCAAAGCTAAGCACTTCTCCCATTGCAAGAAAGATCAATCTAGTATGCCAAACCAAACTGATAATTCGAAGAGACTTGCAAAGATAACCAATCATACATAAAAGAACTCAGAGGAGATTCAAATATTGTTCATAGATAAACTTGATCATAAACCAACAATTCATCGGATCTCGACAAACACACCGCAAAAGAAGATTACATTGAATACATCTCCAAGAAGATCGAGGAGAACATGGTATTGAGATCCAATAAGAGAGAAGAAGCCATCTAGCTAATAACCATGGACCCGAAGGTCTAAGGTAAACTGCTCACACGTCATCGGAGAGGCTATGGTGTTGTGTAGCGACCTGACCCAAAATCGGTCAAATCTACGTATGCATACCATCCCAAGATCATCTTTGGTACTCACAAGTACATCGATAAAGTAATCAAAGTTCAATCACACCTGAATATCATTAATCGATTCTCATATAGAGTCTTTATTACAAGGGAATAAATTCGGCTCAAGGCCAACTCATGAGAAATAAACTAAAAACACTGCTGAGCGTCGAAGGTAAGCGAGTCCATCCGACTCCAAAGGGCAATCGCCAAGCGCGGGCGTAGCCTCACTCCTGATCGGAATATATCTCTGCAACATAATACGTTGCAGCCATGTAGGTCAGCTTTTGGAATAAGCTGGCAAGTTATGAAGAACAACAATAATAAAGTTACTAACACTATATGCATTTTTGGCTGTGGAGCTCTAAGTTTCATCATTTTGCGAAAAGCAAATTTTATCCTACTACAGTGGACTTGCTTGCAAATTACTACAATTATTGGTAGTTATTGAGATGGTTCCGCCAACCAATATCTCGTTCCCAAATTATTATTAAGTCATAAACCCTCAGATTAATTTCATTAGTTTTAGTGTTGAGATATCCGAATACTTCCAAGTTCCAGAGGCTCAAATGTCCGTAACCGGGGACACGGCTAATCGATTAGATCTTTAAACTCTGCAGAGGGTTGCACACTTTCCCTGCAAGAATCATTCCCTCCTTTAAAGTCTTCGCACTTCATGGTGTTTGAAGACGGACGAATAAACAGGGTCTTCCAAAGAGTTCTTCCGCCCTTTGCGGTACCCATCCAATCCTACCGTTCGTCTACTTCTCGTAGTACCGTCCAGCCAGCGTCACTACTAGGGTCAACCCAGCCAGAGCCCATAATGGCTTGCGGCTGCACAGGTAAGCTTCCAGTCATGGGGCATCCATCCTTCTCTTTGTGGCTGGGTGAAGCTTTCCGCAGGATGTCATGGCGCTTCTCCATGCATCCCGCCACCTTTGGGTGCTCCAGGTGCCCGTCAACAAATCCTCCACCCAGTAGTGATTTTCGAAGTCCATCTTGATCATTGTAGTTCATGGGGTCATCATCATCATTGACTCTCACATCTTGCTTATGAATTTCACTCATCCCAAATCCGTCTCGAGCATAGCAAAATAACTACTACGTCCGGGGTCAAGGTAACAAGGGATTGGTTCATCCTACCACATGATACTACTCAAGTTTAATGACTTCAAGATTTCACTACTGCATGCATGGTGGGGTGGTGACAACTACTAATGCACAAAAACATAGGTATAGAATAACATGATCAAAACTTGCCTTGCTGATGATCCTCGTAAGCTAAAGAGTCGAGTAGCAAGCTTCAGCACTCGGAAACTCTACCGAGACAAACAATAGCACAATAAGCACAAAGCAATAGGATCACACAAGATAACAAAAGTAACATAACTCAATAAAGCAATCAAAACCAAATCCAAAAAAAGAAAACTCAAAGAAACCAATTCAAAGTTTTTCCCTACTCCAAACAATAACAAAAATAGTTTTTATATAACAAAAATTTCTTAAAATAACCTAATCATGCTTTTAGGTTAACATAACAGAAAAGGATTCACTAAGCAACTAGGAGCAAAAAGAATTAATTAAAAAGCTATTATAAAACTCATTTTAGGCCTAATCCAATTTCTATTAAGAAAATAATTTAAAACTTTTATTAATTATAAATAAAAGTTCATCTAATGGAGTGACAGAAACTAACCTAGAATAACTAATCACAAGTTAAAAATAAATTAATTTACTAATTAATTAATTAGGAAAACAGGAACTAGTTAATTAATTAGGATTAATAGGATTCTGTCTAAAATTAATTATTTATTAATCCTAAAATACCCAAGTTAATTTCTAGGGTTTGGCAATGTCAAAATAAAGTGGTGGCAAAAGAATCATGCAAAAATAATTTTTCTAACTAAAGTTATAGCAGATTTACTATTCTGACTAAAACAATATTAAAGCATTTTTAATTATTTTTAACATAGCTAAATATATATTTTACAGAAACTACATAAAATTTGCAATCCAACAAAAAAAGAATCACTCAAAAATAATAAACAGAATAAAAGATATACATTTTTGAAAACAGAAACTATTCGGCTAAAACAGAAAATCAAAATAAAAAGAAAAAGGCCTAATGGGCCTATACTGTGCACTAGGCGTAACTTAGTCTAAACGGGCCCTAGGGTTAACTAAAATGAACCGGGCATAAAATAAAAACCTAACCTAAAACTAAACCGATCGGAACCGGCCGGTTTTATAATTAAAACCTAACCCTTGAGGTTCTAATCCTAGCCTAGATCTAGGATCGGACGGAGAGGCGATGCGGGACTTACGGACGGCGGCGGCGGCGGCGGCGAGAGTGCTTCAGGCGTCCGAGGCGTCAGCGAGCTCCAGCGAGTCGTCGGGAAGACGCGCACGAGCACGGGAGGGGTTCGGTGGTGTTGGGGGGTCGGGGTGGACTAGGGGCTCGGCGGGCGGCAACAATGGCGGCGGGAGGGGTTCGGGTCTCGGCAACGTCGGAGGAGAGAGAGGGGTCTGGCGAGGTCTCGAGGGGAAATGGGGTCTGGCGACTCGGCTTTTATAGCCAGGGGTCGGCTCGCCGGAAGGGCATCGGGCGGTCGGGGATCCGGATCCTTGGATCCGGTCGATCTCAGCGAGCTCGTGGCGTGGGCGAGGAAGGAGGAGGCGGGTCCCACGGGTCGAGGAGAGAGAGAGGCGAGGGTCGGGTGGCGAGGCCTACGGGTTTCAGCGAGGCGAGGGGTGGGGCTGGGCTGGCTGTTGGGCGGCTCGGCTGGGCTGTGTGCTGGGCTCTGGAGGGAGGCGGCGCTGGCTGGGCCTAGGCGGCTGGCTGGCGCCGGGGAGTTTTTTTTAAAATAAAACTAAAACAAAAATAAAACCAAATCTATAAATAATTTATATAGGGTATATATATACCAAAATGATCAGGGAATATTCCTTTCATTTGAACATTTTCCAAAGGCAAAATCCAAACTTTATAAAAATCTATTTTTTTCAAATTCAAATAAATTTCAAATTTGAATCCAAATCTTTTGGCAATGTTTCCTCTGATATTTTTGGAGTGTCATGTTTGCTCCTCTCATACTTTTGATCAAGTATTTATCAGGCTTGGTTTTTGAAATGTTTCCCTCATGCCAAGGTTTGAAATTCAAATTCAAAACTCAAAACTCTCTGAAACTTCAAATGGCATTCAAATTCAAACAGGATGCATAGGATGCTTAGCTATAATTGTAAAACATTCCAAATAGGAAATTTGGGATGTTACAAACCTACCCACCTTAAGATGAATCTCGCCCTCGAGATTCGGGTTGGCTATCAAATAGGTGCGGATGGTCTCGAAGAAGATCTTCTTCGCGTTCCCAGGTGGCTTCTTCCTCGGTGTGGTGACTCCACAGCACCTTGCAAAACTTGATGACCTTGCTGCGGGTGACTCTGCTTGCAGTCTCGAGAATTCGGACGGGTTTCTCCTTGTAAGTTAGATCACTGTCAAGCTGTATGGCCTCTAGGGGCACTGTGTCCCTCAACGGAACATCGGCCATGTCGGCATGGCACTTCTTCTGCTGGGAAACGTGGAAAACATCATGAACTCCGGATAATCCTTCCGGCAATTCCAACTTGTATGCAACTTCTCCACGACGTTCGAGGATTTTGTAGGGGCCAATGAATCGGGGTGCTAACTTTCCCTTGACTCCAAACCTCTTGATCCCACGAAGTGGAGACACACGAAGATATGCTCGGTCTCCCACTTCGTAAGTCACCTCCTTGCGCTTACTGTCGGCATAACTCTTCTGTCTCGACTGTGCTATCTTGAGCCTGTCTCGAATCAGCTTGACTTTCTCTTCGGAATCCTTGATAAGGTTAGAACCGAAAATGATCGATCTCAACATTATCCCACAGCAATGGTGTTCTACACCTCCTTCCGTATAGAGCTTGAAAGGGCCATCTTCAAACTGGATTGATAACTGTTGTTGTATGAGAACTCTGCGACGGCAAATTATCATCCCAGCTAGACCCATAGTCTAGCACACAAGCTCTCAACATGTCCTCCGAATCTGGTTGACTCTCTCGGTCATCCATCATCTGCGGATGAAAAGCTGTCTTGAATTCCAGCCTCGTACCCAAAGTTTCATGCAGCTGCTTCCAAAACTTTGAGGTAAACTGCGTTCCTCTATCGACACGATTTTCCTCGGAACTCCATGCGGACATACGATCCTGGTCATGTATATCTTGGCCAACTTGGCACTGGTATAGGTAGTCTTCACGGAATGAAGTGAGCTACCTTGGTCAAACGATCAACTACTACCCGGATAGAATCATAACCTGAGCGGGTCTGGGTAATCCTGTGATGAAATCCATACCAAGTTTCTCCCATTTCCAATCGGGAATCGGCAAAGGTTGAAGTAACCCTGCTGGCTTCGATGTTACGCCTTTACGTTGACAAACATCGCATACTGCTACGTGCTCGGCAATGTCCTTCTTCATACCTGTCCACGAAACTTTGCTTCAAATCCGGTACATCTTGGTGTTGCGGGGTGAATCGAGTACGGTGAATCATGAGCCTCTGAAGAATTAGCTTCCGAGCTCGGGATCATTGGGCACATAAATCGATCCTCAAACCATATAGTTCCATGTTCATCCTTACGGAATCCTTTAGCTTTTCCTTCCTCCATCTTTTGCTTAATCTCATCAATTTCCTTGTCCGACTTACGGGCTTCACGAATTCTTTCGGTCAAGGTGGACTGAACTTCGAGTTGCAACAAATCCTTTGGAACTATCTCCGATCGGAGATCTCGAGGTCATCGACTAACTCTGGGTAATCCTCCTGCTGCAAGAGTATTCACATAACTCTTACGGCTCAAAGCATCTGCTACAACATTAGCTTTACCGGGGTGGTAATGCAGTCTCATGTCGTAGTCCTTTATCAACTCTAGCCATCTCCTCCGCACGAGGTTCAATTCCTTCTGCGTGAAGATATACTTCAAACTCTTGTGATCTGTGTAGACATCACAGCGGTTTCCGATGAGGAAATGTCTCTGTGTCTTGAGTGCATGCACTACAGCTGCTAACTCCAAATCATGCGTGGCATAATTCATCTCATGAGGCCGTAGCTGTGCTGGAGGCATAAGCTACAACCTTACCTTCCTGCATCAATACTCCTCCGAGTCCTTGACGAGAAGCGTCTAATAAACCTGGTATTCCTTGTGTATGTCCGTAAAATCAACTTTGGGGCTGTGACCAACCGTTTCTTCAATTCCTGAAAACTGGCTTCACATTCCTCGGTCCAAACATACTTGGCTTCCTTCTTCAACAGCTCAGTCATGGGCTTGGCAATCTTGAGAAGTTCTCAATGAACCTCCGATAATATCCTGCGAGTCCGAGAAAACTGCGGATCTCCTTGACTGAGGTGGGTGACTGCCAATCGGTGACTGATTCAACCTTGGCGGGATCAACTGCTATTCCTTCTCCTGAAATAACATGTCCGAGGAATCCAACTTCCTTCAACCAAAATTCACATTTGCTGAACTTGGCATACAGCTGATGTTCTCGAAGTTTCTCCAGAACTAGACGCAAATGTTCCTTATGCTCTTCCTCGCTCTTGGAGAAAATCAATATGTCATCGATGAACACCACGACAAACTTGTCCAGATATTCCATGAACACCTTGTTCATCAAATTCATGAAGTATGCAGGAGCATTAGTCAATCCAAATGACATGACGGTATACTCATATAAACCATACCTGGTAGTGAATGCTGTTTTGGGTATATCCTTTTCACGAATTTTCAACTGGTGATACCCTGATCGAAGATCGATCTTAGAGAATACCTTGGCTCCAACAAGCTGATCAAACAAGTCATTGATCATCGGCAGGGGGTACTTGTTCTTGATGGTTACTTCGTTCAATGCACGATAATCCACAACCATCCTCAAGCTCCCATCCTTCTTCTCTACCAAAAGAACTGGGGCTCCCCAAGGTGATGAGCTTGGACGAATATATCCTTTCTCCAATAACTCATTTATTTGATCCTTGATCTCTTTCAACTCATTCGGTGGCATCCGATAAGGTCTCTTGGATATTAGGGCTGTGCCGGGCAATAACTCAATCAGGAATTCAATGTCCCTGTCCGGTGGCATTCTGGTAATTCCTCCGGAACACATCGGAAATTCTTGCACTCTGGCACTTCCTCTGAACAACTCCCGTGAGGGAATGCACTGATTATTCATCCGGCTGTGCTCGCTACATACTTGATCCTCTTACGCTCCGGGGTGGTGAGCAGAATAGACTTCTTGGCACGATCAATGTTCCTTCATACTTTGACAACCAATCCATGCCTAGGATTACATCCAAGGTCTGTGTTTCCAACACTATGAGTTCCACGGGAAATTTGTGGTTCCCGATGTTGAGGTTGCGGACAGCTTAAACCTGCCATCATTTCTCCTCCTGCGGGCCCGACGCGAAGGGGCTTCTAAGGGTTCTAGTGCGTAATCCGTACTTTTCCACAACTACCCTTGATATGAATGAATGCGTTGCACCAGAATCAAAGAGAACCAAAACTGAATTCAATAAAAACTTACCAACCACAGTGTCTGGCTGATCATAGACGTCCTCCACGTCGATGTGATTCACTTGAGCACGAGGGAAAGGATTGGGCTTCTTCACTGAGCCTCCATTGACATTGCCATTCTTCTGCTTGGCCTCCGGGCAGTCGGTGGCGTAGTGCCCTATCTTCGGCACTTGAAGCGGTGATGTGGCTCAGATCCTTCGGAGCCGGGCAGAGCGGTGCTGATTGCCATTACCATTGCCATTGCCATTGCCATGGCCTGACTTGTTGTCTGGCTGCGGTTGTTCCCATTTCCTCCATGGTTATGACCTCCATGGTTATGATGGGTGTGCCCTCTGAGTACGGTGCATAGCGGGCTTCTGCTGAGCTCTGAGTTGTGCTTCCCTGGCTGTACTTCCGCTTGCGGCTTTCTATCTGCTGCTGCTTGCCTTCCGAATGGTGGCCTTGTCTACCAGCTCCGGTAGTTGTTGAAAGTAGCCACAATAAGCTGCATGCTCAATTCATCATTGAGTCCCTCAAGGAACTTCTCCGCTTGGCGGCATCTGTGGCCACATCATCGGGGCATAGCGGCGAGCTTGCTGAATTCATCCGTCTTGTGCCACAAGACGGTTCCCTGGCGCAAGTTTCGGAACTCACGCTTCTTCAGACTCATGGCTCCAGCTGAGACATGAGCAGTGCGGAAGGCCTGCTGGAATTGGTCCCAAGTGATGCCTCCCATGGGAAAAGTGGCGGTGTAATTCTCCCACCAAGAAGCTGCAGGTCCATCCAGTTGATGCGCGGCAAAGCGCACCTTCTCAGCATCAGTGCATCCAACGGTGACTAGCTCTCTTCCAATCTTGCGGAGCCAATCATCAGCCACAATCGGCTCAGTGCTACTAGAGAACACTGGCGGATTCAACCTCAGAAATCGAGTCAAGTTGTCCACAGTGGGTGGTGGCGGTGGCGGTGGGTTGTTGGCGGTGTTGTTCTGATTCTGAATAAGGAGCTGCATCAGTGCATTCTGCTGTTGGAGCAGCTGGGTGAGCTCCGGCGGGAAACCAGTGTCACGTCTCGGAGGCATCTGGTGTTTTGGAGGGGATGAGAAATTTAGAATAGAACAATGGTCTATAAGAAATACACTACCCATATGAATGCACAATCATAACACACCAATCATTTATTCATTCCACTCAAACATGGTTCAAACTCGATTACAAAAGCTCATGACTAATCGAAGGAAAACATCGGCCTAACTGATCGATGAAAAAGTAAAAGATAACATGGTGGTCGACTAAAAAGTCTTCATCAGTGGCGCCTCCTCTTGGGGTTTCCTTGGTGGTACTCCTTGAAATCCTGATCATTGCTCACGAGGGTGCTTCATCTCCACTCGGGTAAAGGTCCTCTCCCAAGTCCATCTTTTCCTCTATCGCGACAAGCTTCATCTTCAGATCGTCGACTATCTCCATGAAGTCCGTGATTTCTTCCTCATGGCCAAGGAAGTCTCGCGTGCCTTCTCCTCCAGTTCGATTCGCGGAACAAAAGCTTCCGTGTGTCTTGAGTTCTGGCGAGTCTGAATCTCCGTTTCACGAGAAGACACTCCAAATCTGGATGTATGAGAGAGTGGAATCATCCTCAATGGTACGGATGATATCTCCATTCCTTGCCCTGCGAGAAACCATGGCGAGGTCTGAGAGATCGAGCTCGGCCCTGTACTCCTCTCGGAGATGTCCAAGTGCTCGGTAGATCGCCACGTCCCTTCCGATGATCCAGTTGAACTCGGTGAACTCAAAGTTGATAGGCTCTGTGTGTCCTCCAAAGGTTCTCCCTGGGATATGCACTTCAATCCTGTAGCGGGTGTCCGTCGGAAGTGCATTAGTGGGTTTCCCGGTGATTGAGGGTAAAGCTATCTTCAGCTGCTTCACCATCTGGACCAGCTTTCTTCCAAAGGGCATCGTCTCATCGGGCTGGCAGAACTCCGGTAGCAAAACTGGGTTGAACTCGGCGGCCATCTAGAATGTTGCAAAGGGAGAAGAGTCGAATTGAACAGGAAGAATATAGAATGAAAAGGGTTCAAAATAAATGGTCTCGCTTATGGCTTTCCGATCCTAGGGGTTACGATCCTACGGTCAGCGTGTGCTCGATACCATCTCTGTAGCGACCTGACCCAAAATCGGTCAAATCTACGTATGCATGCCATCCCAAGATCATCTTTGGTACTCACAAGTACATCGATAAAGTAATCAAAGTTCAATCACACCTGAATATCATTAATCGATTCTCATATAGAGTCTTTATTACAAGGGAATAAATTGGCTCAAGGCCAACTCATGAGAAATAAACTAAAAACACTGCGGAAGCGTCGAAGGTAAGCGAGTCCATCCGACTCAAAGGGCAATCGCCAAGCGCGGCGTAGCCTCACTCTGATCGAATATATCTACGCAACATAATACGTTGCAGCCATGTAGGTCAGCTTTTGGAATAAGCTGGCAAGTTATGAAGAACAACAATAATAAAGTTACTAACACTATATGCATTTTTGGCTGTGGAGCTCTAAGTTTCATCATTTTGCGAAAAGCAAATTTTATCCTACTACAGTGGACTTGCTTGCAAATTACTACAATTATTGGTAGTTATTGAGATGGTTCCGCCAACCAATATCTCGTTCCCAAATTATTATTAAGTCATAAACCCTCAGATTAATTTCATTAGTTTTAGTGTTGAGATATCCGAATACTTCCAAGTTCAGAGGCTCAAATGTAAAGAAACGGGGACACGGCTAATCGATTAGATCTTTAAACTCTGCAGAGGGTTGCACACTTTCCCATAAGAATCATTCCCTCCTTTAAAGTCTTCGCACTTCATGGTGTTTGAAGGCGGACGAATGAAACAGGGTCTTCCAAAGAGTTCTTCCGCCCTTGCGGTACCCATCCAATCCTACCGTTCGTCTACTTCTCGTAGTACCGCCCAGCCAGCGTCACTACTAGGGTCAACCCAGCCAGAGCCCATAATGGCTTGCGGCTGCACAGTAAGCTTCGGTCATGGGGCATCCATCCTTCTCTTTGTGGCTGGGTGAAGCTTTCCGCAGGATGTCATGGCGCTTCTCCATGCATCCCGCCACCACTGGGTGCTCAGGTGCCCGTCAACAATCCTCCACCCAGTAGTGATTTTCCAAGTCCATCTTGATCATTGTAGTTCATGGGGTCATCATCATCATTGACTCTCACATCTTGCTTATGAATTTCACTCATCCCAAATCCCGTCTACGAGCATAGCAAAATAACTACTACGTCCCGGGGTCAAGGTAACAAGGGGATTGGTTCATCCTACCACATGATACTACTCAAGTTTAATGACTTCAAGATTTCACTACTGCATGCATGGTGGGGTGGTGACAACTACTAATGCACAAAAACATAGGTATAGAATAACATGATCAAAACTTGCCTTGCTGATGATCCTCGTAAGCTAAAGAGTCGTAGTAGCAAGCTTCGCACTCCAGAAACTCTACCGAGAGAAACAATAGCACAATAAGCACAAAGCAATAGGATCACACAAGATAACAAAAGTAACATAACTCAATAAAGCAATCAAAACCAAATCCAAAAAAAGAAAACTCAAAGAAACCAATTCAAAGTTTTTCCCTACTCCAAACAATAACAAAAATAGTTTTATATAACAAAATTTCTTAAAATAACCTAATCATGCTTTTAGGTTAACTTAACAGAAAAGGATTCACTAAGCAACTAGGAGCAAAAAGAATTAATTAAAAGCTATTATAAAACTCATTTTAGGCCTAATCCAATTTCTATTAAGAAAATAATTTAAAACATTTATTAATTATAAATAAAAGTTCATCTAATGGAGTGACAGAAACTAACCTAGAATAACTAATCACAAGTTAAAAATAAATTAATTTACTAATTAATTAATTAGGAAAACAGGAACTAGTTAATTAATTAGGATTAATAGGATTCTGTCTAAAATTAATTATTTATTAATCCTAAAATACCCAAGTTAATTTCTAGGGTTTGGCAATGTCAAAATAAAGTGGTGACAAAAGAATCATGCAAAAATAATTTTTCTAACTAAAGTTATAGCAGATTTACTATTCTGACTAAAACAATATTAAAGCATTTTAATTATTTTAACATAGCTAAATATATATTTTACAGAAACTACATAAAATTTGCAATCCAACAAAAAAAGAATCACTCAAAAATATTAAACAGAATAAAAGATATACATTTTTGAAAACAGAAACTATTCGGCTAAAACAGAAAATCAAAATAAAAGAAAAAGGCCTAATGGGCCTATACTGTGCACTAGGCGTAACTTAGTCTAAACGGGCCCTAGGGTTAACTAAAATGAACCGGGCCTAAAATAAAAACCTAACCTAAAACTAAACCGATCGGAACCGGCCGGTTTTATAATTAAAACCTAACCCTTCGGGGTTCTAATCCTAGCCCTAGATCTAGGATCGGACGGAGGGGGGCGATGCGGGACTTACGGACTCGGCGACGGCGGCGGCGGGCGAGAGTGCCAGGCGTCGAGGCGTCAGCGAGCTCCGGCGAGTCGCCGGGAAGACGCGACGAGCACGGGAGGGGTTCGGTGGTGTTGGGGGGGGGTGGACTAGGGGCTCGACGACGGCAACAATGGCGGCGGGGAGGGGTTCGAGTCTCCGGCGACGTCGAGCGGGAGAGAGAGGGGGTGCGGCGAGGTCTCGAGGGGGAAATGGGGTGCGGCGACTCGGCTTTTATAGCCTGGGGGGGTCGGCTCGCTTCGGAAGGGCATCGGGGGCGGTCGGGGGATCCCGGATCCTTCGGGATCCGGTCGATCTCCGGCGAGCTCGTGGCGTGGGCGAGGGGGGAAGGAGACGGGGCGGGTCCCACGGGTCAGCGGGAGAGAGAGAGGGGCGAGGGGGTCGGGTGGCCGAGGCCTACGGGTTTCAAGCGAGGCGCGGGGGTGAGGCGCTGGGCTGGCCTGTTGGGCGGCTCGGCTGGGCTGGCGAGGCTCTGGAGGGAGGCGGCTGGCTGGGCCTAGGCGGCTGGGCTGGCGCCCAGGGAGTTTTTTTTTTTTTTTAAATAAAACTAAAACAAAAATAAAACCAAATCTATAAATAATTTATATAGGGTATATATATACCAAAATGATCAGGGGAATATTCCCTTTCATTTGAACATTTTTCCAAAGGCAAAATCCAAACTTTATAAAAATCTATTTTTTTCAAATTCAAATAAATTTCAGATTTGAATCCAAATCTTTTGGCAATGTTTCCTATGATATTTTTGGAGTGTCATGTTTGCTCCTCTCATACTTTTGATCAAGTATTTATCAGGCTTGGTTTTTGAAATGTTTCCCTCATGCCAAGGTTTGAAATTCAAATTTAAAACTCAAAACTCTCTGAAACTTCAAATGGCATTCAAATTCAAACAGGATGCATAGGATGCTTAGCTATAATTGTAAAACATTCCAAATAGGAAATTTGGGATGTTACATGTTGATGTAGAAGCCCTCCGTGATCAATGCCCCCTCCAGCGGAGCACCAGAAAAGGCCCCAAGATGGGATCTCACGGGTACAGAATGTTGTGGCGGTGGAAATAGGGTTTTGGCTCCGTCTTTGATGGTTTGGGGGTACGTAGGTATATATAGGCGAAAGAGGTCGGTTAGGGGAGCCACGAGGGTGGAGGGCGCGCCCAGGGGGGTAGGCGCGCCCCCCTACCTCGTGCCCTCCTCGTTGCTTTCTTGACGTGGACTCCAAGTCCTCTCGATCACGTTCGTTCTGAAAATCACGTTCCCGAAGGTTTCATTCCGTTTGGACTCCGTTTGATATTCCTTTTCTGCGAAACACTAAAATAGGAAAAAAAAACAGCAATCTGGGCTGGGCCTTCGGTTAATAGGTTAGTCCCAAAAATAATATAAAAGTGTATAATAAAGCCCACTAAACATCCAAAACAGAATATAATATAGCATGGAACAATCAAAAATTATAGATACGTTGGAGACGTATCAAGCATCCCCAAGCTTAATTCCTGCTCGTCCTCGAGTAGGTAAATGATAAAAACAGAATTTTTGATGTGGAATGCTACTTAGCATAATTTCAATGTAGTTCTTCTTATTTTGGCACGAATGTTCAGATTCGATATGATTCAAGATAAAAGTTTAATGTTGACATAAAAAAAATAATACTTCAACCATGCTAACCAAGCAATTATGTCTTATCAAAATAACATAGCCAGAGCAAGTTATCCCTACAAAATCATATAGTCTGGCTATGCTCCATCTTCACCACACAAAATATTCATATCATGTACAACCCCGGTTTTAGCCAAGCAATTGGTTCATACTTTAACGCGCTTAAGCCTTTTCAACTTTTACGCAATACATGAGCGCAAGCCGTGGATATAGCACTATGGTGGAATAAGGTATAATGGTATGGTTTATGTGGGAAGACAAAAAAAAGGAGAAAGTCTCACATCAACGAGGCTAATCAACGGGCTATGGAGATGCCCATCAATTGATGTCAATGCAAGGAGTAGGGATTGCCATGCAACGGATGCACTAGAGCAATAAGTGTATGAAAGCTCAACAAAAGAAACTAAGTGGGTGTGCATCCAACTTGCTTGCTCACGAAGACCTCGGGCATTTGAGGAAGCCCATCATTGGAATATACAAGCCAAGTTATATAATGAAATTTCCCACTAGTATATAAAAGTGACAAAATGAGAGACTCTCTATCATGAAGATCATGGTGCTACTTTGAAGCACAAGTGTGGTAAAAGGATAGTAACATTGTTCCTTCTCTCTTTTTCTCTCACTTTTTATTTTTTTATTTGGGCCTTCTCTTTTTTTTCATGGCCTCCTTTTTTTATTTAGTCCGGAGTCTCATCCCGACTTGTGGGGGAATCATAGTCTCCGTCATCCTTTCCTCACTTGGGACAATGCTCTAATAATGATGATCATCACACTTTTATTTACTTACAACTCATGAATTACAACTCGATACTTAGAACAAGATATGACTCTATGTGAATGCCTCCGGCGGTGTACCGGGATATGCAATGAATCAAGAGTGACATGTATGAAAGAATTATGAACGGTGGCTTTACCACAAATACGATGTCAACTACATGATCATGCAAAGCAATATGACAATGATGGAACGTGTCATGATAAATGAAACGGTGGAAAGTTGCATGGCAATATATCTCGGAATGGCTATGGAAATGCTATAATAGGTAGGTATGGTGGCTTTTTTGAGGAAGGTATAAGGAGGTTTATGTGTGATAGAGCGTATCATATCACGGGGTTTGGATGCACCGGCGAAGTTTGCACCAACTCTCAAGGTGACAAAGGGCAATGCACGGTACCGAAGAGGCTAGAAAATTGCGGAAAGGTAAGTGTGCGTATAATCCATGGACTCACATTAGTCATAAAGAACTCATATACTTATTGCAAAAATTTATTAGCCCTCGAAGCAAAGTACTAATACGCATGCTCCTAGGAGAAGGGTTGGTAGGATTTAACCATTGCGCGATCCCGACCGCCACACAAAGGATGACAATCAATAAATACCTCATGCTCCGACTTTGTTACATAACGGTTCACCATGCGTGCATGATAGGGGAATCACAAACTCCAACACAAGTATTTCTCAATTTCACAATTACTCAACTAGCACAACTATGATCTTACCACCTTTATATTTCAAAACAATTATCAAGCATCAAATTTCTCATGATATCATAATTAAAGAAAATTGCCATGATGTTTTAAGACTCTCAAAATAATATAAGTGACGCATGACAGATCAATAGTTTCTGTAAAACAAATCCACCACCGTGCTCTAAAAGGTATAAGTGAAGCACTAGAGCAAAAACTATATAGCTCAAAAGATATAAGTCAAGCACATAGAGTATTCTAATAAATTCCGATTCATGTGTGTCTCTGTCAAAAGGCGTGTACAGCAAGGATGATTGTGGTAAACTAAAAATAAAAGACTCAAATCATACAAGACGCTCCAACCAAAACACATATCATGTGGTGAATAAAAATATAGCTCCAAGTAAAGTTACCCATGGAAGTAGGCGAAAGAGGGGATGCCTTCCGGGGCATCCCCAAGCGTTGGCTTTTTGGTGTCCTTAGATTATCTTGGGGTGCCATGGGCATCCCCAAGATTAGGATTTTGCCACTCCTTGTTCCATAATCCATCAAATCTTTACCCAAAACTTGAAAACTTCACAACACAAAACTTAACAGAAAATCTCATGAGCTCCGTTAGCGAAAGAAAACAAAACACCACTTCAAGATACTGTATTTAACTCATTCTTTATTTATATTGGTGTTAAACTTACTGTATTCCAACTTCTCTCTGGTTTATAAACTATTTTACGAGCCATAGATTCATCAAAATAAGCAAACAACACACGAAAAACAGAATCTGTCAAAAACAGAACAGTCTGTAGTAATCTGTAACTAACGCAAACTTCTGTAACTCATAAAAATCTACCAAAATAGTAAGATCTGGTAAATTTGTTTATTGATCAGCAGCAATTGGAATCAGTATTTTATCACGTTCTGGTGATTTTTAACAATTGTTTTCGTGAACAGAAAGTTTCTGGAATTTTCAGCAAGATCAAATAACTATCATCCAAGAAGATCCTATAGTTTTAACTTGGCACAAACACTAATTAAAACATAAAACAAATCTAACCAGAGGCTAGATCAAAAATTTATTTACTAAACAGCAAGGGTAAATATTGGGTTGTCTCCCAACAAGCGCTTTTCTTTAAAGCCTTTTTAGCTAGGCAATGAGATTTCAATCATGCTCACATAAAAGATTGGAATTAAAGCAAATTAAAGCAAAAAGGGAGCATCATAGAACACGCGATAAACACATCTAAGTCTAACATACTTCCTATGAATAGGAATTTAATAAGCAAACAAATTATCATAGCATGCAAAAATTAGCATATGCAAAGAAGAAGAAAGAGTCGATAGCAATCTCAACAAGACGAGAAGTTAATTAGTAAGATGAAAATTTCAACAACCATATTTTCCTCTCTCATAATAATTACATGTAGGATCATAGGAAAATTCAACAAAATAGCTATCACATAATATATTATCAACGATCCACATGCATGCGAAGTTGACACTCTTCCAAAATAGTGGGATTATCATTAACTAAAATCATGACCTCTCCAAACCCACTGAGGGAGTCCCGGACTAGGGGGTGTCCGGATAGCCGGACTATCGTCATGGCCGGACTCAAAGACTATGAAGATACAAGATTGAAGACTTCGTCCCGTGTCCGGATGGGACTTTCCTTGGCGTGGAAGGCAAGCTTGGCGATATGGAGTAGATCTCCTACCATTGTAACCGACTCTGTGTAACCCTAACCCATCCGGTGTCTATATAAACTGGAGGGTTTTAGTCCGTAGGACGAACAACAATCATACCATAGGCTAGCTTCTAGGGTTTAGCCTCCTTGATCTCGTGGTAGATCTACTCTTGTACTACCCATATCATCAATATTAATCAAGCAGGAGTAGGGTATTACCTCCATCGAGAGGGCCCGAACCTGGGTAAAAACATCGTGTCCCTTGTCTCCTGTTACCATCCGCCTAGACGCGCAGTTCGGGACCCCCTACCCGAGATCCGCCGGTTTTGACACCGACATTGGTGCTTTCATTGAGAGTTCCTCTGTGTCGTCACCGATAGGCCCGATGGCTCCTTCGGTCATCAACAACGACGCGGTCCAGGGTGAGACTTTTCTCCCCGGACAGATCTTCGTGTTCGGCGGCTTTGCACTGCGGCCCAATTCGCTTTGCCATCTGGAGCAGATCCAAAGCTACGCCCCTGGCCATCAGGTCAGATTTGGAAGTTTGAACTATACGTCCGATATTCGCGGGGACTTGATCTTTGACGGATTCGTGCCGTAGCCAATCGCGCCGCACTGTTTCGATGGGCATGATCTAGCTCTGCAGCCGAACAGTGTCCTGGAGGCCGCACCAGCACCCGCTCCGGCCCTTGATCCGGAGCCGGATTCCCTGATCGAGGACGAGTGGTTGGACACCGCCTCGGGGCTACAATCTCTACGACAATTGAGCCGAACTCCATCCCTGTCCTTTGCGAAGACCTCGACTCCAAGGTGCCGGACTCCTCTGCAGACTCCGAACCCCCCGGGCCCCTGCCAATCGAATCCGATTGGGCGCCCGTTATGGAGTTCACTACCGCGGAGATCTTTCAGCACTCGCCCTTTGGTGATATTCTGAATTCACTAAAGTCTCTCTCTTTATCCGGAGAGCCCTGGCCGGACTGCGGACAGGAAGGTTGGGATGCGGACGACGAAGGAATTCAACGCCCACCCACCACCCACCTTGTAGCCACTGTCGACGATTTAACCGACATGGTCGACTTCGACTCCGAAGACATCGACGGTATGGACGACGATGCCGGAGACGACCAAGACCCAGCGCCTACAGGGCACTGGAAGGCCACCTCGTCCTATGACATATACATGGTGGACATCCCAAAAGATGGGAACGGCGATGGAACAACGGAGGATGACCCCTCCAAGAAACAACCGAAACACCGACATCAGCGGCGCCGCTCTAAATCCCGCCACAGCAAAAACGGTGATTTCGGCACGGGAGATAATAACACCCCGGACAGTGCCGAAGAGAACCCCCTCCAGCAGGACTCAGCGCAGGAGGAGGGAGAAGCAAGTCCGCACGACAGTGCGGCAGAAAGAGAGGTCGAGGACGATAATTATGCGCCTCCCTCCGAAGATGAGGCAAGCCTCGACGACGATGAATTTTTCGTGCCTGAGGATCCCGCCGAACATGAGCGTTTCAAACGCAGGCTCATAGCCACGGCAAGCAGCCTCAAGAAAAAGCAGCAACAGCTTAGAGCTGATCAAGACCTGCTAGCTGACAGATGGACTGAAGTCTTTGCAGCCGAAGAGTATGAACTCGAACGCCCCTCCAAAAGCTACCCCTAACGCAGGCCGTTGCCTCGATTAGAGGAGGAAGCACCCAAGTCACCAACGTAGACATGGCAGACCGGCCACCTCGTGGACGCCATAGAGAGGCCTCTAGACCCTCCGTTCAAGCCGTACCCCGACGCCGTTCAAAAAGTACCAGGGCACGGGAAAACGCGCCGGACTTGCGAGATATATTGGAGGATAAGGCAAAACATACAAGATCGATCTACGGATCGCGTGGGCGCCTCACGACACGTGATGATAACCGTCACGCCGGATATAGAAACTCCGGCAGGGCTGAACACAATAGACAAAGCTCATTTGAGCTGCGTCGTGATATAGCCCAATACAGAGGCTCCACACACCCAATATGCTTCACAGATGAAGTAATGGATCATCAAATCCCCGAGGGCTTTAAACCCGTAAACATCGAATCATATGATGGTACCACTGATCCTGCGGTCTGGATCGAGGACTATCTCCTCCATATCCACATGGCCCGCGGTGATGATCTACACGCCATCAAATACCTCCCCTGAAGCTTAAAGGACCAGCTCGGCATTGGCTCAACAGCTTGCCGGCAGAATCAATTGGTTGTTGGGAGGACCTGGAAGCCGCATTCCTTGATAACTTCCAGTGCACATATGTGCGACCACCAGACGCCGATGACCTTAGCCACATAATTCAGTAGCCAGAAGAATCGGCCAGACAGTTCTGGACACGTTTCCTCACAAAGAAAAATCAAATCGTTGACTGCCCGGATGCAGAGGCCCTTGCAGCCTTCAAACATAGCATCCGCGACGAGTGGCTCGCCCGGCACCTAGGACAGGAAAAGCCGAAATCTATGGCAGCCCTCATAGCCCTCATGACTCGCTTTTGCGCGGGAGAGGACAGCTGGCTAGCTCGAAGAAACAACTTGGCCAAACACCCTGATAGTTCGGATACCAAGGACAGCAATGGCAGGTCGCGTCGCAACAAGAACAAGCGCCGCATCAACGGCGATAATACTGAAGATACGGCCGTGAATGCCGGATTCAGAGGCTCTAAACCCGGTCAGCGGAAGAAGCCATTCAAAAGAAATACTCAGGGCCCGTCCAACTTGGACCGCATACTCGATCGCTTGTTCCAGATACAATATACGTGCCTTGCTGCCCCTGCTGTCACTGGGAAAGGACACCGCAAGATTGAACCCAAAGCTAAGCACTTGTCCCATTGCAAGAAAGATCAATCTAGTGGCCCAACCAAACTGATAATTCGAAGAGACTTGCAAAGATAACCAATCATACATAAAAGAATTCAGAGGAGATTCAAATATTGTTCATAGATAAACTTGATCATAAACCCACAATTCATCGGATCTCGACAAACACACCGCAAAATAAGATTACATCGAATCCATCTCCAAGAAGATCGAAGAGAACATGGTATTGAGATCCAAAAAGAGAGAAGAAGCCATCTAGCTAATAACTATGGAACCGAAGGACTGAGGTAAACTACTCACACATCATCGGAGAGGCTATGGTGTTGATGTAGAAGCCCTCCGTGATCAATGCCCCCTCCGGCGGAGCGTCGGAAAAGGCCCCAAGATGGGATCTCACGGGTACAGAAGGTTGCGGCGATGGAAATAGGGTTTTGGCTCCATATCCAATGGTTTGGGGGTACGTAGGTATATATAGGCGAAAGAGGTCAGTCAGGGGAGCCACGAGGGGCCCACAAGGGTGGAGGGCACGATCAGCGGGTAGGCATGCCCCCTGCCTCGTGCCCTCCTTGTTGCTTTCTTGACGTGGACTCCAAGTCCTGTGGATCAGTTCGTTATGAAAATCACGTTCCCGAAGGTTTCATTCCGTTTGGACTCCGTTTGATATTCCTTTTCTGCGAACAGTGAAATAGGAAAAAAACAGCAATCTGGACTGGGCCTCCGGTTAATAGGTTCGTCCCAAAAATAATATAAAAGTGTATAATAGAGCCCATTAAACATCCAAAACAGAATATAATATAGCATGGAACAATAAAAAATTATAGATACGTTGGAGACGTATCACTGCTAAATAGCAGCGCGTGCACGATAAACGTGCTGCAGACACAAACGTAGCAGTAGCGCGTCTACTTTTAAACGCGCTACTACTAAAATTCTCACTACTAAGCCGATAGGCTACTTATAGTAGTAGCGGTCTTCTAGAAAGAGCGCTACCGCTAAGTTTATTTCAGCAGCGTGTTTACTGTGAAACATGCTACTGTTAATGAAAAGAAAATTAAATGAAAAACAAATATAAAAGTAAACGAAAATGAAAGAAATAAAAAAAGGAGAAAGGAAAAAAAATAGAATGTAAAGAAAAATAAATGAAAAGGGAGAAAGGAATAGTAGTAGCATATGTTCATAAGAGGCGCTATAGATAACTTAGCAGTAGCGCTTGTTTAGACCCCCGCTATAGAAAGAGAAAAGAAATAAGAAAAGAAAAGTAAAATACATAGCTATAGCAGTAGCGTGTTTACTGAAAAGCGCTATAGCTAACTTAGCTATAGCGCGTTTACAGAAACGCGGTACCGCTAAGTTTGACTTAACCCAAAAGCGGTCCCCCCCAGGCCATCACTTCTCCCCCAAATCTCTCGCCCCACTTCGCCGCTGTCTCCCCAATTCGCCGTATCCCTACTTTGCCGCCGTCTCCTGCCGACGTCAACGCCCCCGGAGCCACCAGAGCCGCGCGTCGTCGACGCCACCGGAGCCACCCTCGGCACCAGCGGAGCCACCCTCGACGCCCTGCCTCCCTTGCCATCACCGGAGACGCCCCTGCCTCCCTCGCCGCCACTGCCTCCCTCGGCACGACCGGAGCCATCCTATGTAAACCCCCACCCCTCCTCTCTCTCTCTCATGCATAGCACAAACATTGGACAGAGAACTAGCTAGCTAGGTTAACTAGTTTAATTAGGTTAATTATCTAGGTTAGTGCAAAAATTTAGTTAGGGCTTTGACAGAGAACTAGTTAGGTTAACTAGTTTAATTAGGTTAATTATCTAGGTTACTGCAAAATTTTAGTTAGGGCTTTGACAGAGAACTAGCTAGGTTAACTACTTTAATTAGGTTAACTAGTCGTTAACCCGTGCGACTGCACGGGCTAGGTAATTACATGTTCAATATTAGCGTAAATTTAAAACTTTATTTCACTTTGCTCTAATCAACTTTTATATGAGTCCATGTTCTCTCCATATACAATTAATGCATACACTATATAATAATAAATACTTGGAAAAACTGTATTTAAAAATATAGTGCCAGGATATTTGAAAAAATTTGAATAAAAACATATTATCAATTTTATAACCAAAGAAGCACGAACGTTGAGAGACACTAAGGAAGCACCAATAAATCTGAGGCACATAAAGTCCGTTAATTCTGTTCCTCTGACCTGCAGACTATTTCCCTCTTTTCTCAAGTAGAGATTGTAAGAAAATCTCACGACACTGTTGACATGCATGTTCCTACCCAACGTCAAGGTCGGCTACGCCATCGACTGAGCCAGTGTATGATCCCCGAATACAGCTTTGACTATACAGAGAGAACTTCGATGGAGCCGACAACATGTGTAGCTTCCTAGTTCCTTCTAGGAAAAACTCTTTTTCGACCGTGAGGCTTGAGGTCCCTCTTTTTTTTTACGTGCATGTAGTTTTTTTGGGATGTGGAGTCTTTCTTAACGTGAGGCATGTGAACTCTTTGTTAACGTGAGGCATGAGGATTTTTTTATATTGCTTGAGGACTTCTTTTCTGTACACGTATTCATGGGGACTCTTTTTTCTACGTGTGGAGAAAACGGCACATTGCTTTTATTCTTAAAGAATTAGACCTTGGTGTCTCTTTATTTGAGAAATCTTGGATGTGGGCGTTACAGAAATTAGACCTCGGCATATTTTTTTCCAGAAAACTTAGACTTGAGCATTCTGGATTATGTATGCGGGCTCAATCCCATTTTTGTGCATGGTATTTTTTTAATCAGGTAAAATCTTTTAATGGATCCAGACCATTAAATTTTACTCTTTCTATTTTGGATTAACGTGAGGCCTCGTACTGATTATGTGCAGAAAGATGTTTTTTTCCCTAAAAGAGATGCACGTGGGTACCTCAGGCACGTCAAACCTATCCGGAAATCACATCATTTTTTGGGGATCACAGGAAATCACATCCTACCTACGTGAGATGAGTTTTTTTATTAAAAGAGATACACATGGGATAATAGCTCAGGACTCCTAAAGAAATTCATCCAGAGGTTGTAGATAATTAATTTGGAGATCTAACGGACAATTTTCTTAGTTTGTGAGGATTAACGTGGAGCCTTGTATGGTGCCTCCAATTAGTAAATATAAGATTATCTAGGTAAACTAGGTTAACTAGCTAGTTTAACTAACTAGGTTAAATAGCTAGGTTAATTAGGTTCGTTAGGTTAAATAGTTAGGGCTTTGATAGAGACTTTTATTGTTGATTTTATCTTTTCATTGAAGTGGTCATGTTATATATTTTCATTGAAGTGTGGTTCGATTGTGCCCATGTGGCCTTTTGTTGTTTCCAGGGAATGAAGCGCGGGTGGCCTATGTTTTGCCGGAATGTTGATTCATTTCCGTTCCGGCATATTTCAGGTGCTCGATTTGTCCACTTTTTAGCAAAGGTCATGCCGAAATTTTCCATGAATTTCGGCATGACTTGTGCTACAAACTAGGACATATCGAGTGCCCGCGATTTGCCTCACCGGGAAGGAGTCAACGTTCCTGCAAAGCATAGGAATTTTTTATGTCATTATTCATTTTATTAGGTCTAGAATTAATTGACTAGATTTAATCGTAGGAAACATGGCTAGCAACAATGAAGGACAAGGTTCTGGTGACTGCGACAACGTCTACCTAGCGGCAGAAGAATTTTTGAGGGAAGCTGACGATCAAGAGTTGATGTTGCTGGGTCCACCTGTCACATCAGAGATTGAGACCGACATCGAGACCGGTGCTGAGACTGAGACCGGCATCGAGACCGGCGTCGAGACTAGCGGAGCCGGTATAGAACCGAAAGCAAAGAGGCAACGACTTCCTAACAAGCTCAAGACTACGAGACTAGTGGTCACGGAGGTGGACGACGGCAATTTTGAGCCAAACGCGCCCGAGGAAGCGTGCGCCTGCTACGGCAATCAAATAGGCTGCATCATACGGACAACCGCCACCATCAATGATGAGAAACTACAAAAGATAGATAATATGAGGCCCTCCCTCCTAAAGAAGATGCACCAGATATTCTTGTTCCCGGGCCGGAATGAAAAGGATTATAAAGATCCAGATAAGGACCCGGCAATGAAGAAGCTAAACAAACATGCCATGACCAAGTTTAGCGATGCGGTGGCTTCCTGGAAATCAAGGGTGAAATATCGAATCGTCAACAAAAAATAACCCTACATCGAGATTGTAAAGGATAATCCGACAATCACGACAGAGCACTTTAAAATATTCAAGGCGGCTTGCGAGGCCGAAGCTGCCAAAAATAGTCGAAGTACATTAAGGGGCTTCAACAGAGGAACATTGGGTGCCACCACCTCGGAAGCCGTGGTTACAGCGGGAAGAGGTTCATATGGGCCAAGGAGGACGCGGAAGCCGCGAGTCTGGGCATCCCAAACCCCTTGGCGGAGTTCACCGTCCCGCGGGAGCGTGACGTCCTCAGGGCCGCCCAGCACCGTTGGGACCCAGTGAAGAAGATTTTCGAGATGAACGTGGTCACGACGGAGTTCATGAGACTGCTGGTAATTTTAGTTTCTGATCAATTCAACTGCACGTTAGTCATATTTGTAAATGATCCTTGTGCCTTTTGCAGAGAGAGCAGCACAGGATTGCGGCCGAAAGTGACTTGCCGTTTGAGGCGTTGGCAAGGCCCAAGTGGGACACTCCATTCAACCGGGTGTTGAACATATTGAAACGACTCCCGGTGGAGACTCGACCGTCGTATGGATGCGTGCACGGTGTCGGAGACGGCAGCATGGAAGAATTACTAGTGTGAGACCACGGAGGAGAGAAAGGGAAGACGGAGGTTAACTGAAGAAAACATCTACAAGAAGGTTGAGATTGCGGTTGAGAAGAAATCATCTAAGACAGTCGCAACAGCGGTAGCTGCCGCAAAACAGGGACTTGTCGATATGTCTACTTCCTTGGTTCCAGCCGTTTTCAATGGGAGCAGGCAAAATCCAGAAAAAAAATGCAGCGGACTTTCCCCTTGCTGACTTCTTGGGGAGCAGCTCGAGTAGCGTTGCACCAGCACCTGCAGCTACACTTGCTCCTGCACGAGCTCCCGCACCGGCTCCTGCACCGGCTCCCACACCTGCTCCGGCATCGGCTCCGGCACTGGACGTGCTCGGCGGTGCTTGATCTTTTGCTGAGCTCAATGGCCTCACGGTATCTGTCACACCGGCCCCCTTCAATAAATGTCTTTCGGATGTCTCACGTCGCAGACTTTTCTTTGCAGGCCGACGAAACCCCATGCACCATATTGTACACCATCGGCGACCAGAAGGTGGACGTGGGGAAGGCGACGATAATGGAGCCGAAGGAACCATTGTTCCACATCCGGCCGATCCCCCCGGTCGTCTTCAAGGTTTCCATGGCCAGTGTCAAACCGGGCCACGAGAATTTGCCTCCTCTGGTACTAGTGGGGGATGACGATGAGACCCCGCGGCGGCTTGGTGATTGTTGCAATGGGTGGGTCCTGTTATGGCCAAAGAGTCTGCTTCATCTGGAGGCGGCCGGGAGCACACCCACGAGCACGCAGTTAGGTATGAACATCAACACCTCACCTACCCAATTAGCGTCGGCTATCGTGCTGGGTGATAGCGGAGGGGGTGAGGAAAGGTTTACATTAGTCGCTGGTGATGTCGCCATAGACGCGGATGACGATGACGATGACACTCAACAATATGGCAATACTGGCGCCTACTTAGGGTTTGAGCGTCATGAGTCGGTGCCTTAATTGCTGTCTTCGGAGGCTGAACGTATTATGGACGACCTTCTGGTAGTAAAGAAGTCTAGGAAGAGGCCGACGAAAGGCAAAAAAGCTGCTTCTATGAACCAGCCGCCTCAACAGCCTCGGGTTCAAGACCGTATAGATATCCCCGGTGCGGAAAAATTGCATATCCCCGGTCAACCAATCCTACCTGAAGCAGCTCTAGGGGCCAGATTCGGTGATCTAAGGAGACTTCATGACGATGTGCTGCAGATAGAGAAAGGCATGATCCCCTCGAAAGATCCAGGATACCCACTCTATGTGGTTAACGTTCCGCGACAATTGTCGTACGTCGACACATTCCCCGCAGAGAAGTTCTTCCTTCGATTCGATTACATATTCGACATGTTTCACGTGAAGAAGCTCGATTTTACGTTTCTCCGCCTTTATGTCTTGCACATGAACTACATCATCGGGGTTGAGTAGATACATCATGTATGTGTCGCTGACCCGTACTTCATGCACGAGAGCTTCTTGGGAGACTGTGCAAAGCACCGTGAATACGCGCGGGAATACATCGTCAATCTCATGCTCGCCAAAGGAAAAGGAGGCGATTCTCGTGCCTTATCATCCCATGTAAGTCATCCGCGCAGACATCCTTCCTTCGATTTCAATCATTCATTTGCACGGTGGAGGCTAATTAATTTGAGGTGTACTTATTTTGCGCAGTGGCGGGCGCGCCGTCCTCATCATCCTCTACCCCCGATACTCCCACGCTCTTTACTTGGACTCGTCGAAGAACATTAACAAAAAGGATTACACCCACATCAAGGATGATCTCGACAGTGCTATGTTTTACTACGACGCACGGGGTGGAGAGGTCAAGGACAAGAAGAGAAGGGACGGAAGGTCCGCCTTCGGCCATAAGACAGACTTCTGTTGCATCCCGCAACCGAGTGATTCTCTTAATGATAGATTCTATTTCCTACACCAAATGCTAGAGTACAGACGGGATCACCAGAACCTTCGCATGTCACCTACATCCGGCGATGCCCATATTCTACAATGGGCAAAGAACGTAGGAGATATCGAGGATCATCGACTTCGAGCTGAGTTCTATCACATCCAGCGCAAACTTTCCCAAATCATCATGAAGGAGGTCGTCAGAAAAACAGGGATGTTCTATGAAGAAGGACAAATGTCGCGGGAAGACGTCCGAACACGGCTAGCCGCTCAGCATCTCGACCTGAAGCCTTTCAGTAGGCTCGGGGACTATCTCCCTGACTTGGATGGATGGCACTACATGTTGTAGTGATTGTCGATATATGACAATGTGTCCGTTTAGTCCATACTTTCGTATGTGAAACTTTGAGTTATGCACTATTTAAACTTTATTTGTGATGTAATTAAACCATCCTCCTCGACTAGCGACGATCACTCTAGTTAGGGCATTTTGGGTACGATCAACTTTGTTATTTATGCTTATGATATGTTGCTTCTATTTTTGCCAAGTCTGTCTCTTTCTGTTGCTCAAGTATATATGTTGCATATCATCGACTCATGTGACGATGCAGGTGCATAGATCATCGATGGCGAAGAAGTGCTATGCCAGGAGTATTATATATACAATGAGTGGCCGGAGTTTGAGGCCCAGGTGTACCGGTTTTCGGTTTTCGAGCGACAGGCAGTAGTTAGTTTAGGTTCACGCTAATTTGAGAGAGGGATACGAACTCATGTACTGCATAGTTCCGCTCTTACTCAAAGTGATATCTCTTCTCGCGTATATCATTGTTTAGATGGATGACGATGTAGTTGCAACTAAACGAGACTTGTATCGCTATTTTCGAGATGATGACAAGAGACCACTTTGTGTTGGATGATGATTATGATGATGACATGATTTGATGAGTCTATTTGTATGTATATGCTACGATCACATTTGTATGTGTATGATATGCTAAAGATTATTGTATAAAGCCTATTCAAATACAAAACAAATATGCAGAAAAAATAGGAACAAATAAAACTAGCAAGAGCGAGGGAACAAAGTTAGCGATGGCGCTGCCTTACCGATGAGCGCTTCTGCTAAAAAGCGCTGCAGATATTAGCAGCAGCGCTCAGACTAAAGCGCGCTATCATGAGCCATGTATAGCAGTAGCATGGGTCGACAGGCGCTACTGCTACACGTTAGCTGTAGCGCCTTATCAGTAGTGCATCGTCCCACGCTACTGCTAGGGTTTTCCCTAGTAGTGAGGGTTTAAGCTTCTGTCACTCTAGCAACACATCTACTTATTACTTCACAATGCCTTCCTCTAGGCCCAAACAATGGTGAAGTGTCATGTAGTTGACGTTCACATAACACCACTAGAGGAGAGACAACATACATCTCATCAAAATATCGAACGAATACCAAATTCACATGACTACTTATAGCAAGACTTCTCCCATGTCCTCAGGAACAAACATAACTACTCACAAATCATATTCATGTTCATAATCAGAGGGGTATTAATATGCATAAAGGATCTGAACATATGATCTTCCACCAAATAAACCAACTAGCATCAACTACAAGGAGTAATCAACACTACTAGCAACTCACAGGTACCAATCTGAGGCTTTGGGACAAAGATTGAATACAAGAGATGAACTAGGGTTTTAGAGGAGATGGTGATGGTGAAGATGTTGATGTAGATTGACCCCCTCCCGATGAGAGGATTGTTGGTGATGACGATGGCGATGATTTCCCCCTCTCGAAGGGAGGTTTCCTCGGCAGAACAGCTCCACCGGAGCCCTAGATTGGTTCCGCCAAGGTTCCACCTCGTGGCGGCGGAGTTTCTTCCCAAAAGCTTGCTTATGATTTTTTTCCTGGGTAAAATACTTCATATAGTAGAAGATGAGCACCGGAGGCCTTCCAGGGGGCCCACGAGGCGGGGGGCGCGCCCAGGGTATAGGGCGCGCCCCCACCCTCGTGGATGGTGGGTGGCCCCCCTCTAGTACTTTCTTCGCTCAGTATTTTTTATTAATTCCAAAAATAACTTCTGTGGAGTTTCTGGACTTTTGGAGTTGCGCAGAATAGGTCTCTAATATTTGCTCCTTTTCCAGCCTAGAATTCCAGCTGCCGGCATTCTCCCTCTTCATGTAAACCTTGTAAAATAAGAGAGAATAGGCATAAGTATTGTAACATAACGTGTAATAACAGCCCATAATGCAATAAATATTGATATAAAAGCATGATGCAAAATGGACGTATCATGAAGTTGAGTGAGACTCAATGCCCGACCACTACAGAAGATAGAGAGAAAATGAAAGTCATTCCCTATGCCTCAGCCATAGGTTCTATCATGTATGCAATGCTGCGTACCAGACCTGATGTGTGCCTTGCTATAAGTATAGTAGGGAGGTACCAAAGCAATCCAGGAGTGAATCACTGGACAGCGATCAAGAACATCCTGAAATACCTGGAAAGGACTAAGGATATGTTTCTCGTTTATGGAGGTGACAAAGAGCTCGTCATAAATGGTTACGTCGATGCAAGCTTTGACACCGATCCGGATGACTCTAAGTCAAAACCGGATACGTATTTATATTGAATGGTGGAGCTGTTAGTTGGTGCAGTTCCAAAGAGAGCGTCATGGCGGGATCTACATGTGAAGCGGAGTACATAGCTACTTCGGAAGCAGCAAATGAAGGAGTCTGGATGAAGGAGTTCATATTCGATCTACGTGTCATACCTAGTGCATCGGGTCCAATGAAAATCTTTTGTGACAATACTGGTGCAATTGCCTTGGTAAAGGAATCCAAATTTCACAAGAAAACCAAGCACATCAAGAGACGCTTCAATTCCATCCGTCATCAAGTGTCGAAAGTGGACATAGAGATTTGCAAGATACATACGGATCTGAATGTTGCAAACCGTTGACTAAGCCTCTCTCACGAGCAAAACATGATCAGCACCAAGACTCCATGGGTGTTAGAATCATTACTATGTAATCTAGATTATTGACTCTAGTGCAAGTGGGAGACTGAAGGAAATATGCCCTAGAGGCAAAAATAAAGTTGTTATTTATATTTCCTTATATCATGATAAATGTTTATTATTCATGCTAGAATTGTATTAACCGAAAACTTAGTACATGTGAAAATACATAGACAAACAGAGTGTCCCTAGTGTGCCTCTACTTGACTAGCTCGTTTATCAAAGATGGTTATTTTTCATAGCCATATACATGTGTTGTCATTTGATGAACTGGATCACATCATTAGAGAATGATATGATGGAAAAGACCCATCCATTCGATTAGCACTATGGTCGTTTAGTTTATTGCTATTTCTTTCATCATGACTTATACATGTTCCTATGACTATGAGATTATGCAACTCCCGAATACCGGAGGAACACTTAGTGTGCTATCAAACGTCACAACGTAACTGGGTGATTATAAAGATGCTCTACAGGTGTCACCGATGGTGTTTGTTGAGTTGGCATAGATCGAGATTAGGATTTGTCACTACGATTGTCGGAGAGGTCACTACTAGGGAAAAGCTTATAGGCAGACGCTTACTAGAACCGCTAGTTTATAACCCTCGCTATTGCTACTTACTAGTAGCGCGGATTTTTACCCCTCGCTGCTACTAAGTTGGTAGTAGTAGCGTGGGTTTTTAACCCGCGCTACTACTAAGCGGTCTCTACCGTGCCCTCCCGGGACATGCCATAGTAGTAGCGAGGGATACAAACCTGCGCTACTACTAAGTTGATAGTAGTAGCGCGGTTTTATACCCCTCGCTATTACTAAATACGAGGTAGGTGAAATCCCCATATCCTCGGCTGAATCCCTCCTCTCTCCCTCACTTTCCCCCTCTCTCACTTTCCTCCAATCTCCCTCGTACTCCAGCGGTGGCCGTCGCTGGTACACTCTGCTATCTTCCCCCTCCCTCTCCGAGATCCCTCCGGTGGTTGGTCGCCGGAGCTCCTCGCCGCCGCCAAGATGCGGAAGCGCGACCTCGGCATCCTCCTCCTTGCCGCCTTCGTCATCTTCTTCTCGCTCCAGGTCAGCTCTTCTCCTCCTGCCCCCTCTCCGATTCGATCCGGAACCCTAGCTGACCCGTCCCCCTCCTCCTCCGACAGCACGAGGGCAACTTCTCATTCCGGGAGGCGTGGTACCACCTGTCGGACGAGGGGTTCCCGATCAAGCACGACGTGGAACGCCTCCCGCCGCCGCTCTTCGCCGATCTCAATGGCAACGGCCGCCGCGAGGTGCTGCTCCCCACGCACGACGCCAAGATCCAGGTCCTCCAGCTCCTGGCCCATGCCGGGCTGGCCTCCGCGGCCGCCCTCAACGGCTTCCACGAGGCGCGCGTCATGGCCGAGATCTCCCTGCTCCCGTCCAAAGTGTGCGTCGCCGCCGCCCCGTCGCCATGGCCGTCGGCACCGTCGACCGAACCATTGACACCATTGACAGCACGCACGGGGTCGAGATTTTTTTTTCAAATTAATAGTAGTAGCGCGGGTCACAGACAAGTGCTACAGATAGTTAGTAGTAGCGCGGGATGCACCGCGCTACTACTACTAGTTAGCTGTAGCGTCGTAGTAGTAGCACAGGCACCCGCGCTACTACTAGCTTTTAACCTGCACTACTACTAGGCTTTTTCTTAGTAGTGGGTATCTTTCGGCCCTGTCGATAATGTACATCACTATAATCCTTGCAAGCAATGTGATTAATGAGTTAGTTGCGGGATGATGCATTACAGAACGAGTAAAGAGACTTGCCGGTAACGAGATTGAACTAGGTATGGTAATACCGACGATCGAATCTCGGGCAAGTAACATACAGATGACAAAGGGAACAACGTATGTTGTTATGCGGTGTGACCGATAAATATCTTCGTAGAATACGTAGGAACCAATATGAGCATATGGGTTCCGCTATTGGTTATTGACCGGAGATGTGTCTCGGTCATGTCTACATAGTTCTCGAACCCGTAGGGTCGGCACGCTTAACGTTCGATGACGATTTGTATTATGACATTATATGATTTGATGACTGAAGGTTGTTTGGAGTCCTGGATGAGATCACGGATGTGACAAGGAGTCTCGAAATGGTCAAGACATAAAGATTCATATATTGGAAGGTTATATTCGGACACCGGAATGGTTCGGGTCGTTTCGGATAAGTTTCGGAGTACCAGGGGTTACCGGAACCCCCTGGGAAGTTATTGGGCCTCATGGGCCTAGTGGTGGAAGAGAGGAGGCAGGCCAAGGAGTGGCGCTGAAAGGATCGAGAAGAGGTGTCTAGAGGGTGGGGGGTGAATAGACTCTAATCAAGAAAAGTTGCAGTTTTTAATTCTTTAGGTTTATGGGGAGATTTAGCACAAGTTTAAGCATTCACAATACATATCAAGCAAACATGATAAGGAGTATATGAGCAGCAGAAAGTAAAGCATGCAAGTTGCAAGAATGTAAAGGGATGGGATTGGAGTGTCCAAACGCAATTTGGAGACACGAAGATTTTTTATCCGTGGTTCCTATAGGTGGTGCTATCGTACATCCACGTTGATGGAGACTTCAACCCACGAAGGGTAACAGTTGCGCGAGTCCACGGAGGGCTCCAACCACGAAGGGTCCACGAAGAAGCAACCTTGTCTATCCCACCATGGCCGTCACCCATGAAGGACTTGCCTCACTAGGGTAGATCTTCACGAAGTAGGCGATCTCCTTGCCCTTACAAACTCCGTGGTTCAACTCCACAATCTTGACGGAGGCTCCCAAGTGACACTTAGCCAATCTAGGAGACATCACTCTCCAAGAAGTAACAAATGGTGTGTTGATGATGAACTCCTTGCTCTTGTGCTTCAAATGATAGTCTCCCCAACACTCAACTCTCTCTCACAGGATTTGGATTTGGTGGAAAGAAGATTTGAGTGGAAAGCAACTTGGGGTAGGCTAGAGATCAAGATTTATGTGGTTAGAATGGAATATCTTGACCTCAACACAAGTGTAGGTGGTTCTCTCTCAGAAAAATGTGTTGGAAGTGTAGGCATGTTCTGATGGCTCTCTCCATGAATGAAGAGTGGGTGGATGGGTATATATAGCCTCCACACAAAATCTAACCGTTACACACAAATCACCAAACTCGGTGGGACCGATTCAAAGAACTCGGTCAGACCGATTTGGTTCATAATGTGACCGTTAGGTGTTTCGGTGGGACCGAATGGATCAACTCGGTGGGACCTATTTCGTTAGGGTTAGGGCATAACGTAATCTTGGTGAGACCGATTACACAAACTCGGTGAGACCGATTTTGGTAATAGACTAACAGAGATTTGGTCAGGCAAACTCGGTGGGACCGATTCGCTCATCTCGGTTAGACCGAAACGTTACGAAGGGGTGACAGAGAGTTTGCATTGCAATATCGGTGAGACCGATTGCATATTTCGGTGAGACCAAAATTATTGCAATAGGCAACAGAGAGTTTGCAATCCCATCTCGGTGAGACCGAGATCCCTATCGGTGAGACCGATATGATTAGGGTTTCTGGCAGTGCCCATGTCAAGAGAACTCGGTGGCTCCAGATAGAAAGAATCGGTGGGGCCGAGTTGGACTTGTTTGTTTGGGACATATGTCGATGTGAGGAAGTAGTTGAGGGCTTTGGAGCATATCAGTAAGCACTTTGAGCAAGCAAGCCATTAAGCAACACCTCATCCCCTCTTAATAGTATTGGCTTTCCTATGGACTCAATGTGATCTTGGATCACTAAAATAGAAAATGTAGAGTCCTGAGCTTTGAGCTTGGGCCAATCCTTTGTCTTTAGCACTTTAAAGGGGTTCCACATCCTCTAGTCCATGCCACTCCATTATTGAACTTATCTGAAACATACTAGGTAGAAACATCAGTCCAACAAGAGATATGTTGACACTAATTACCAAAATCACCCAGGGAGCACTTGTGCTTTCAATCTCCCCCTTTTTGGTAATTGATGACAACATACATCAAAGCTTTAGATAAAGATATAGAGAACAACAAGTAAAGCTTTGGAAAGACATGTAACATGCATAGGCTCCCCCTACATGTATGCAGTCATATAAATATGGAACATAGGAGAATGTGAATGCATAAGCATGATAGAGTAATCCATGTGTTAATGTATCTTGGCTATATGCATCAGAGCAAATGATGTAGATATAGGAAATGTACCTTCATGCTCATGAGTCCTTCTTGCAAACAGTATGTACAACAGCAAGAGATCCTCATACACATGACTGAAATGCATATACTTACCTTGTGGTCTTTGTGTTGGCTTAGGAAAGAATGAACCTGAGTAAACAAGGTTAGATAACACAGATACATCTAATAGCCAGAGCAGACAAAAGAAACCACAAGAGTACCAAGACTAGGATGACATGTCGAGAGTGAGTACTGATTACTCTAATGGATATAGACATATCCCCAAAGGTAAAGATGTGCAATGAATTTGAGGATTTTATTTCCTTAGATGTCTTACTCCCCTGAATCTTGCATGGGATATTGGGAGAAGATAGGGGACAGAAAATCAGAGCAAAGAAAGAAAATAGAGCTAATGCAAACAATCAAATATGAACATGTATTTCCCCTCTTAAAGACATGTGACTTCTCTCCTCTTGAACACCAAGCATCTGGGGTTTCTTACACTCTCCCCCTGAGTGTTCTCTCCCCTTATAGGAATGATTAAGCTTAAGCTTTGATGTAATCTCTCTCCCCCCTTTGAAATCAATTTCCAAGAAGGGCTCTTCTGGATTTTTATTTCAAAAGGGTTTGGTCCTTGAGTCTCAAAGCAAAGTAGCAAGTCGAATATGATGCTGGTAGAGGACAAGAGTCATTTAGTGGAGCTGGAGCAAAAATGAATGCAGGAATAAGTGGCAAGCTATCTTTCCTGAAGTGAAATCGGTAGCACCGAGTTGTGTGCTTCGGTGGCGCCGAAAGATCTCAGTTGGGCCGAAGAAACCAACCCGGTGGGACCGAGTTCATCACAGTGAAAACACTTGTCACCTCAGCTCACTAGGCAATTAAGATCTCACAAGGATTTGCAAGGAATTAGCTGAAAGATTTGCAATGAATTGGATGCAGAAAATGCAGAACAAAGAGAAAAGAAATGCAATGAAAAGATCTAGATGAAGTTTTTTTTGAAAGGGGAAACACATATGCATGAGACAAATGCAACAGGAAAAACAAGAGAACTTCATCTAGAAATGGGCGGTGACAAAGTCACCTATGTTAGAGTATATTGACATAGGAGTCAAGTGAGATCACTTGATCTTTGGTCATACTCATTGTTTAAGTTCAAAATGGGGTTACCATTTTTTGTTTAAGCAACTTGGTGTATTCACATGTTGTTGAGTTGCTTTGCCCCATGATTTGGAGTAAAGCTTCTCTAAGATGGAATAACGTACCTTGGGTGGTGGTGTTGATCTTGATCATGTAGTTGAACTTGTGTGGGTTGCTCAAGGTTGATGTAGCTCATCAAGAGTTGGGAGCACCACTTGGAATTTGAGTTCATCTACCTACATGGGTTAGTTTTGCAAAGAAGAGCACTTGTGTATCCGAAATGACAATCATAAGGTTTAACATAGAATTTGTCAAAGGATATATTTTGAAGGGTTTTGTGCTTCCTTGTCTTCAACCACCATTGTGTAGAGACTTGGTGATGTAGAAATTGCTCAAGATATGAGTGAGTCGCAATTTCGTGGATTTAGATTCATCCAAGTACCTACAAGGGTTAGATAGCATGCAAGGGTGCAAGAATATCCAATACATATAGATAGCATCATGAAAGAAATATCAAGGATTAGTCAAAGGCTCATGCCTTGCATGTATCCAAATGGATTTCCTACTCCAAGTTTGAAGCATCAATGGTGTTCAATTCACCTCTCAAACGGCAAAAGACTTTCTCATCAAGCGGTTTGGTGAATATATCCGCTAATTGCTTATCGGTGCGAAAATGCTTAAGATCAATATCCCCTTTGGCAACGTGATCTCGAATGAAATGATGACGAACTTCAATATGCTTAGTTCGAGAATGTTGCACGGGATTGTGAGCAATATTGATAGCACTTTGATTGTCACAAAGCAATGGAACATGTTTCACATATATCCCATAATCTTTAAGAGTTTGGGTCATCCAAAGTAATTGAGCACAACATGAACCAGCGGCAATGTATTCCGCTTCGGCGGTGGATAGGGATACCGAGTTTTGTTTCTTGGAGGACCAATACACAAGAGATCTACCAAGAAATTGACAAGTACCCGAAGTGAACTTTCTATCAACCTTGTCTCTGGCATAGTCCGAATCGGAGCAACCAACAAGATCGAAAGAAGACCTCTTAGGATACCAAATGCCAAAATTTGGTGCGTGTATTAAGTATCTCACTATCCTTTTCACAGCCTTAAGATGACACTCTCTGGGGGCTACTTGATATTGTGCACACATTCACACACTTAGCATAATATCGGGATGAGAGGCACATAGATATAACAATGAACCAATCATAGAGCGGTAAACCTTTTGATCAACCGGTTCACCATCTTTGGTCAAGTCAAGATGTCCACTACTAGGCATGGGTGTAGACATACCTTTGCATTCTTGCATATTTAACTTCTTGAATAAGTCCTTGGTGTACTTTGTTTGAGAAACAAAGGTACCTTCCTTAGTTTGCTTGATTTGCAAACCAAGAAAGAATTTGAGTTCACTCATCATAGACATCTCAAACTTCTCCGACATTAGCTTTCCAAACTTCTCACTAAAATGAGGGTTAGTTGAAGCAAATATGATATCATCAACATAAATTTGGCACGCAAATAGTTCTCCATTAACCCTTTTAGTAAAAAGAGTAGAATCAATTTTTCCAATTTCAAAACCTTTTTCAATAAGGAACTTGGTCAAGCATTTATACCAAGCTCTAGGAGCTTGTTTAAGACCATAAAGGGCTTTGTGAAGTTTGTAAACATGATTGGGTTTCTTAGGATTGACAAAGCTGGGAGGTTGCTTAACATAAACTTCCTCCTCAATTTCACCATTTAGAAAGGCACTTTTAATGTCCATTTGGTACAAAGTGATATCATGGTGATTAGCATAAACAAGTAAGATTCGAATGGACTCAAGTCTAGCAACGGGAGCATATGTGTGACGCCCGGGTAATCAAGCTACAGTAACCCTGCGCTAATGATGCCACGTCACCTAGCTAACTGTTGGTAAACTCGTGTTAGTGCAAAATGATTCAAATTCAAATTTAAAATATAGGCAAACAATAAAAGTTTTCAAAAACTAAAACTAAAATGTTCGGGGGTTGTCAAAAATTACAAAGCTAATTATGGTGGGGTGCACACATTTTTGTAACGGGTCTAAATATTTTAAATAAATTAAAACAGAAAAGAAAAGAAATAAGAAAAGAAAATAAAACAAAATGGGAGAGGGGGAGAAACCCCCCACTGGCCCAACTGGGCCAAGCCCCCACCTGGCCCAGCCGGCCAGCCCCCCTGGCCCGGCCCAACCCCCTCACTCCCTTACCCCTCCCCCGGTCGGCTAACCCTAGCCGACGCCCTCACTCTCCCCCCCGATCCCCTTTCTCCTCCCCACATTGCTCCAGATCGGGAGCTGCCCGATCCGTCGCCCGACGCCGGGCGACCCCGCCGCCCGTCGCACCTCCTCCTCCTCCTCCCGACCCGGCCAGCAGGCGCCCGCTGCTCCCCTTCGCCTCGGAGCCGCCCCGACGACCACCACCCCTCCTCGCCGGATCCGCGTCGCCGTCGTCCGCCTCCCCGCCCTCCTCCTCACCGGTCGACCCCGACCGCCCCCGAGCAGCCTTCAGAGACCCTGCGCCCCCCGTGAGCTCTCCCCTCGTGGATCCCTCTCTCCCCTCGTCCCCCCTCCCGAAAGCGCCACCATCGCGCCCCACGTCGCCTGCTCCGCCGCCCCCCCGCCAAGACCGGCCCTCCTCTCCCTTCCCCGCCACGGAGCACGGAACGTGCTCCCCGCCTCCTCTCCTTCTCTCGCCGAAGCCGCTGCCCGGCAAGCCGCCGACTGAACGCCCAGCCGAGGAACTCGTCGCCGGCGCCCGCCGGTGACCAAATGGTCACGGACCGAGCCGTGGTGCTCCGCGCCACGCGCAAGCCCCCGCCCCGTAGCGTGCTCCCGTCGAAGACCCGAACCCTACCGCCGCCTCCGCCGCTCGCCGGCGCTGTTCACCGAGTCCGCCGTCCCCTTGCCCCGGCGGACGCGTCGTCTCCCCGCTCAACGCCCGCCCGCGCCTTTTTGGCCACCGAAGACGAAGTCCGGCCCCTCCGCCATGGACGCCACCGGAGCCCTAATGCCGGCTGCCGACGTGGCACGACCCGGCCACGCTCAACATCGATGGTGGGCCCAGCCCCGCCGCCTGTTGACTCGGTCATTTGGTGACCGCACCCCCGCTTATGACAAGGGGCCCCACCCCAAAGAACGTTTTTAAAAATAAAAAGAAAAGGAAAATGAAATTTAAATAAATATAAATAAAACTAATTAATTAATTAATTAAGAAAATAATTAATCTAATTAATCTTGATTAATTAACCTAATGACTAATTAACCTAATTAACTACTGTTAATTAAACTAAGCTAGGTTAATTAGTTAACTGAGTATGACGAACGGGACCCACATGTCGTGGTTGACCTAGTCAACCTGTTGACTATCGACGTCAAGCATGACGTCATGTCGACATCATAAATACATTTTTCAATTAATTAATTAATTAAATTCCGTAAATTAATAAAATCTTTTAAAATCATATCTTTTAATCCGTAACTTCGTATTAAAATATTTTCAACATGAAAGTTGCTCGAACGAGCGAGACTAATCCGGACACGTAGTCCGCTCGTCCGCCACACCCCCTAACCTATCGAACCTGCAACTTTCCCCTCTGCTCCTCTCGCTGAAAACACTAAACACCGGAATACTTTCCGGATGTTTTCTTAACCAAGACTTCATACCACGTTTAAGCACGCCTAGCATCGCTACTTGACATGTCATGCATCGATATGCATCTGCTTACTTGGTATTCATTGTTTCTTCCCCTCTTCTCTCCGGTAGACTACTGAGACCGACGCTGCTGCTGCCCAGTTCGACTACGGTGTTGATTTAATTCTCCTCTTGCAAGAGAAACCAGCAAGCCCCCTTGATCACCAGATATCGCCTACTCTTCTCTATCTTTGCTTGAATTAGAGTAGTGTAGCATGTTCTCGCTTTCAGATACTCCTATCTTTGCTGCATAGCTTTGTCCTTGTTACTACTATTGTTACCTTACCTGCAATCCTATATGCTTAGTATAGGATGCTAGTACTTTCATCTGTGGCCCTACATTCTTGTCCGTCTGCCGTGCTATACTATCGGGCCGTGATCACTCGGGAGGTGATCACGGGTATATACTATATACTTATACATGATACATGTGGAGACTAAAGTCGGTCGGTGGTGGAGCACCATGAGTGATTCACGGATTGGGGGCTGAAAGGACCCTTGTCCCGACGGCCCTTTGGATGGATCTTTGTGGCGGGCGCAGGGCAGGTTGAGACCGCCTAGGAGAGAGGTGGGCCTGGCCTGCTCGGGCGCTCGCGGATACTTAACACGCTTAATGAGGTCTTGGTATTTGATCTGAGTTGGCTACGAGCTTATACGCACTAACCATCTATGCGGGAGTAGTTATGGGTATCCCGCCGTGGTATCACCAAGCACTTCAGACGTCACGACGAGCGGGCTAGCGCCGGATTGGACTGGAACGCCTACTAGGCTAGGTCTGCTTCGGTCACGTCGCAACGTGTGTGTGTGCTCAGGCGATGGGCCCGTAACCTGCGCGCTTAGGTTTAGACCGGCATGTTGGCTTCTCTGTTGTGCCTAGGTGGGGCTACGACGTGTTGATCTTCCGCGGCCGGGCATGACCCAGGAAAGTGTGTCCGGCCAAATGGGATCAAGCGTGCTGGGTAAGATGGTGCACCCCTGCAGGGAAGTTAATCTATTCGAATAGCCGTGATCTTCGGTAACAGGACGACTTGGAGTTGTACCTTGAGCTTATGACAACTAGAACCGGATACTTGATAAAACACACCTTTCAAGTGCCAGATACAACCGGTGGTCGCTCTCTCTCAGGGATATGAGGAGGGGATCGCCGGGTAGGATTATTGCTATGTGATGTTACTTGGAGGACTTCAGATTGCCCTCCTCTACCTGTTGCAAGACAGGTGTCCAGAAGCGTAGTCTTCGTTAAGACTAGCTATCCCCCTCTTATTCCGGCATTCTGCAGTTCAGTCCACTGATATGGCCCTTTACACATATATCCATGCATATGTAGTGTAGCTCCTTGCTTGCTAGTACTTTGGATGAGTACTCACGGTTGCCTTGTTCCCCCTTTTCCCCTACCTCTACTCGATTGCTGCAACTGCACGATGGAGCCAGGAGCCGACGCCACCATCGATGGCGACTACTACACCGGAGGTGCCTACTACTACGTGCAGCCCGCCGACGGCGACCAGGAGTAGCTAGGAGGATCCCTGCAGAGGCCTGCTCCTCTTCGATCTGTATCCCAGTTTGTGCTAGCCATCTTATGGCAACTTGTTTAACTTATGTCCAGATTTCAGATATTGTTGCTTCCGCTGACTCGCCTATGATCGAGCACTTGTATTCGAGCCCTCGAGGCCCTGTGCTTGTATTATGATGCTTGTATGACTTATTTTATTTGTAGAGTTGTGTTGTGATATCTTCCGTGAGTCTCGATCTTGATCGTACACATTTGCGTGCATGATTAGTGTACGATTAAATCGGGGGCGTCACAAGTTGGTATCAGAGCCGACTGCCTGTAGGAATCCCCCTTCCAACTCCTTGGCCGAAGTCGAGTCTAGACTTTACTAAACTTTTACTAACATGGCTGTGCGGCCCATGGGCCCACGTCGCCATTTGGTGGTACTAGGATCTTTTACTCCTCGACCTTTACTCTGGGACCCTGAGCTCTCTTCTATTCGGGTTAAAGGATTTTGCTAAAAATCAAACTAACTTTAGGTTCTCGCAAGTACTTTCTCCCGGAGAGCCCCTCACATCAGATGATCGCCTGCTGCACTAGAAGATTCCGAAGTTACTCTACGATTTTCTCTCGAGACCTTGCGCCTGTTGCTTTTGCAATTCCCTTCCACCGAAATATCCCTATGGATAAATACTTACACCTGTCGTGCTTACTTTTATTTGCAGTCGATCTTGTTATTACAAGTTACTCCGAGAATACTTTGTGCCTACTGCCTAGCAGTTCTTTGCCACATGAATACCCCTTCATATAAACCCTCGCCCTTGTCGAGTATCCGCTCAACCCCAGTTGTTCATGTGCTTCACAAAAGTCTTCAAAATACTATTCGATCTTCCGAAAATCCTCTCGAGCCTTTGGCTCTTGAAAATTCTTGCTTGCTCGCAATATGGTTAATCCCATAAGTCTCGTAGTCTTATTGACATTCCTTTTCATTATCATTTTGGGGTCTATTGACTCAATATGTTGGCGAATACGCGCAATCATCATTGATCCTTATAAATTACCTTTCCGGCTGAGCTGCCATTTCGTTAATCGGAATTGGTTCTCGACCAGTCCAATTGTCGTTGATTGTATCCCTAATTCTATTCAGCTTATCCATTCTTGATCAGAGCATTTGCTCCTGATCCCTTGATTTAAAAATCATAATTACTTTGCTAATTAAGCGTTGAATTATTCAGCTGTTCTATAAACCGATGCATTTGCAATCTTCCTTCCTCCGATTGGGTATCGCTCATATCAGCCCCATCGTGGATCGCCATATCCACTGTTGGATTATTATCTGACAGTGTCCTTCATAATTAATCACCTTGTGAGTTCCTTCTCCGATACATAATTCCTTTGGTAAATTGTATCCTTTCCTTTTGCCAACCATGCTCTGCTTTCGAGCTGGTGGTATTTACTATTGAAGCTTGTGGTATATGTTTCCATGATACCCTGCCGGGTTGAACCTATGCCTTCCTTTATATGTGTGAACTCGGAAGTTTTCATGAGTCATACTCATCTGGTATTTCACCAGGTAAAACTTTCAACACTAATGCCTTTATCAAAGCGAGAAGTGAATGGAAGGTTATACATTGAAGAAGTGGGAGTCGACCTTGAACTTTGTGTTCCTGCCCATGGACACGATGTAGATCCTATCATGGAAACTTCTTGTAATAATAACTATTTTCTTGATAATTATCATCTGGTATCCGTGAATTGATCCTACGCAACCGTGGTTCCGACCATGGTGTTCTCCCTTGATTCTATTTCTCAGACAAGTTAGAGTACTTGTCTTCTGCAGAGCAATACCCCAGTCCAACTTCTACTTTGATCTGTCATCGAGTATTACCCCCCTGGTATCTCGAGATTATCATGGAACTGCATAAGTTCTTATGAGTTCTTCATCAAGTACTACATACTCATCGATTAGGGCTCGGAGTTATTAAACACTCAAAGACACCGATAACTGAACCGAGTCCGCACTACGGTTCCACAACTCTTCAGTAAGCTTCTATAAGTACGAGTTTGTACCCGATCACGCCATTCCTAGCCTGTTTGGCTATATCATTGTCGTGATTATTTTAACTGTGCTACCCGGTCCTTCCTCTCGGAGCACAATTTTCGACGATGAACTAACCTTACGTCGATCCTCAGCGTCATATCATTTCGCCTTGAACAACAAGCTTGGTTTCGAGTTTGTGTCGTACCCTTGGTTCCAATAACCTTTCGATTCATCATTACTTTTACTTGATGTCGTCGCCGATCGATTACATCTTCATGAACTCTCGCGACAAAGGTGTCGTGATCATCACCATTCTGAGCTCATCCATGATATCAATTGAATTCATGATGAGAAATACCATCCTTGCCCTCGATGAATTGTATCATCATCGACCACTTTATTGCCTTCCCACCAACACAAGCTTGTTCATGTTTGGTGTTATACCTTGAGTTCCTTGCTATCCAGCAATTGTTCTTCTTTACCTTGGAGTATTACCATACTTTATGTCAAGAATGTTCTGAGATTTGTTCCACCTCTTGAGAATTCTTGACATAGAAATACTTCTCACCATCACCATTCTTTCTTGGTCCCCGTGTTAATTCCAACAAGTGAACGGTGTTGTTTGGATTCTTTCCTTCTAGCAACCCTATTGTTTGAACTTAACGGTCGAAAGTTCATTCTTAGGCTATTGATTATTGAATCACCATTCTGACATTGGTCGTGCAACCCAAACCATATTTCAAGCACCTTTCAACCAATGTTTAATTGTGTATGTTTTCCTCGAGCATACTTCCTTATATCATTTGAGCCGACAAATGTTATCTCCTTGTTCACTTAATTGTGGAAATCCATCTTTTGGGAATCTCGATGAATTGGCGTTGAGTTCACTGACACCTCCTTGTCCTCTCCTTGGGTTAATGATGGACTCTTGTTAACGGAAATCACTTCATAGTTCATTTCCCGAGAATCTTGCAATGTCATCTCGCCAAATTCGTTGCACCTTTTCTTCTCGGACATCCCGAGTCCGAGGTATCTTTACACCAATCGGATCTGAATCTCGGTCAGATATGATGGTTGGGACAACTTTCCCGGAGTTAGGTTGTTGGTCCTTTGATGACCCGTAACATGATGTCATGCCTAGCTTTCCGGCTGGAGGACCTATCATTATAGATTCCTTTTCAGCAGGTTATCCATTCATCCATGAGGGAATTGTAATCTGTTTCTACAAGTTATTCCTGATGGATCCTTCGTTTTTCCAAAGCCTGATCTTCACCTGAAGACCATGTCAAGGCTATCTCGAAGCATGTCAATGGTACTCCGATTTTCAACAGGAACATTTGAAACACAATGCTAAATTCTCTTTATCAATTATCCAAACACCGTTGTATGGGTAATGTCATGAAATTTTCTCCCCTTACCTAAAGGGTTTTCTACATTATATCCTGTCATGGATATCATGTTTCGCTTGTACATGGAAGGATATACTCTAATAATCGTGTGTAACCACTATTTTCCTTTCCATTGATCATTTAACTGATAGTCATATTTTCCTTTCCATTGGTTGGATTAACGTTGCTTGTGATCTATATGATCTAAGCAGTGATATTCTCTGCTTATGTAAACACCTCGGTGTACAAATCTGTTAGTAAGACCTGTTATTATTGTTGATGACATTTGGTAGCCACCGATGGACGAGAATCTGTGCCTATTGGTCCGCCTCGTTCGACGAAAGGGAAAAAGGTTCTCTTCGTCCCTCTCCTTGGTACCAACATTGTTGCCGACATAACTGACTTGCTACTCTCGACATGCCTTGCTATCGTGATCGTACAAGATGACAGCCCCTTTCTACTTTTAACCCACATGGTGGGCCCATAACCCACAGTTCCACAGATCGAAACTGACTCTCCCTGACACCACGCTTCCAAAGCTATTCCTCACGCTTGACTTGTATGTAATTCACAGGCCATTTGCTCGTTGATCTATTCTGGTATCGGACGCAATACTTATTCCGCTGCTCAACCCTTTCGCACCTGCTTCGTGCAATGAACGATTGCCTATCCGCTTGAAACTTCTTATCGCACTGTCTTACTTTGCTCTCGATGTGTGTCATTTGTTCAACTCGAGAGATACTCATAAGTTCATTCTTGGGATACCCCCAGATGATTTTCCTTTATAACATCCTATCATTGTAGAGCTACCCCTTACTTATTAGTAAGTACGATGGAGTTCCCGAAGAAATGGTGACAAGTTTATCATGATGCATCGGAATAAAGGATTGAAGACATCAACGAAAGGGATTAACTTCTTCGAGAAGATCTGTTAGATTATCGTAACCAGAACTATCCCCTTACTCCCCTCTTAAATCTCGGGACGAGATTTCTTGTAGTGGAGGAGAATTGTGACGCCCGGGTAATCAAGCTACAGTAACCCTGCGCTAATGATGCCACGTCACCTAGGTTACTGTTGGTAAACTCGTGTTAGTGCAAAACGATTCAAATTCAAATTTAAAATGTAGGCAAACAATAAAAGTTTTCAAAAACTAAAACTAAAATGTTCGGGGGTTGTCAAAAATTACAAAGCTAATTATGGTGGGGTGCACACATTTTGGTAACGGGTCTAAATATTTTAAATAAATTAAAACAGAAAAGAAAAGAAATAAGAAAAGAAAATAAAACAAAATGGGAGAGGGGGAGAACCCCCCCCATCGGCCCAACTGGGCCAAGCCCCCAACTGGCCCAGCCGGCCAGCCCCCTCGCCCGCCCAACCCCCTCACTCCCTTACCCTCCCCGGTCGGCTAACCCTAGCCGACGCCTCACTCTCCCCGATCCCTTTCTCCTCCCTCACAGATTCCCGGATCGGAGCTGCCCGATCCTGTCGCCCGACGCCGGGCGACCCCCGCCGCCCGTCCGCACCTCCTCCCTCCTCCCCGACCCGGCAAGAGGCGCCCGCTGCTCCCGCCGCCTCGGAGCCGCCTCGACGACCACCACCCTCCTCGCCGGATCCAGCGTCGCCGTCGGCCGGCCCCGCCTCCTCCTCACCGGCCGACCCCGACCGCCCTAAGCAGCCTTCAGAGACCCTCGCCCCCGTGAGCTCTCCCCCCCCGTGGATCCCTCTCTCCCTCGTCCCCCCCTCCCGAGCGCCACCACCGCGCCCACGTCGCCGGCCGGCCGCCCCAAGACCGCCCTCCTCCTCTCCTTCCCCGCCACGGAGCACGGAACGTGCTCCCGGCCTCCTCTCCCTTCTCTCGCCCGAGCTGCGGCCCCGCGAGCCGCCCGCCTGAACGCCCAGCGCCGAGGAACTCGTCGCCGGGCCCCGGTGACCAAAGGGTCACGGGCCGAGCCCGTGGTGCTCCGCACCACCCGCAAGCCCCCGGCCCGAAGCGTGCTCCCGTCAAGACCGAACCCTACCGCCGCCTCCGCCGCTTCATGGCGCAGATTCGACCGAGTCCAGCTGCCCCTTGCCCCGATGGACGCGCTGTCCTCCCCGCTTCAACGCCCGCCGCGCCTTTTTGGCCATCGGAAGACAAAGTCCGCGCCCTCCGCCGTGGACGCCACCGAGCCCCTAACGCCGCTGCCGACGTGGCACGACCGGGGCCACTCTGGGCCACTAACTAGTGGGCCCAGGACCCCGCCGCCTGCTGACTTGGTCAACACGACGGCACCCCGCTTATGACAAGGGGGCCCACCCCAAAGAACGTTTTTAAAAATAAAAAGAAAAGGAAAATGAAATTTAAATAAATATAAATAAAAATGAAGAAAACTAATTAATTAATTAAGTGAACAATTAAACTAATTAATCCTGATTAATTAACCTAATGACTAATTAACCTAATTAACTACTGTTAATTAAACTAAGCTAGGTTAATTAGTTAACAGAGTATGACGAACGGGACCCACATGTCAGGGTTGACCTAGTCAACCCTGTTGACTGCTGACGTCAGCATGACGTCATGCTGACGTCATAAATACATTTTTCAATTAATTAATTAATTAATTAATTAAATTCCAGAAATTAATAAAATCTTTAAAAAAATCATATCTTTTAATCCGTAACTCGGATTAAAATATTTTCAACATGAAAGTTGCTCAGAACGACGAGGCGAATCCGGATACGCAGTCCGTTCGTCCGCCACACCCCCTAACCTATCGAACCTGCAACTTTCCCCCTCCGGCTCCTCTGCCCGAAAACACGAAACACCGGGAATACTTTCCCGGATGTTTCCCCCTTAACCAGTACCCCCATACCACGTTAGGGCACGCCTAGCATCGCTACTTGACATGTCATGCATCGATATGCATCTGTTTACTTGGTATTCATTATTTCTTCCCCCTCTTCTCTCCGGTAGACTACGAGACCGACTGCCGCTGCTGCCAGTTTGACTACGGTGTTGATGACCCTCTCTCTTGCAGAGAAACCAGCAAGCCCCCCCCTTGATCACCAGATATCGCCTACTCTTCTCTATACTGCTTGCATTAGAGTAGTGTAGCATGTTACTGCTTTCAGATACTCCTATACTGCTGCATAACCTGTCCTTGTTACTACTGGGTTACCTTACCTGCAATCCTATATGCTTATTATAGGATGCTAGTACTTTCATCTGTGGCCCTACATTCTTGTCCGTCTGCGCCGTATACTATCGGGCCGTGATCACTCGGGAGGTGATCACGGTATATACTATATACTTATACATGATACATGTGGAGACTAAAGTCGGGTCGGGTGGTGGAGCACCATGAGTGATTCACGGATTGGGGCTGAAAGGACCCTTGTCCCGACGGCCCTTTGGATGGATCTTTGTGGCGGAGCGGCAGGCAGGTTGAGACCGCCTAGGAGAGAGGTGGGCCTGGCCTGCTCGGTGTTCGCGGATACTTAACACGCTTAACGAGGTCTTGGTATTTGATCTGAGTTGGCTACGAGCTTATACGCACTAACCATCTACGCGGGAGTAGTTATGGGTATCCCGCGCCGTGGTATCACCAAGCACTTGAGACGTCGGCGACGGAGCGGCACGCTACCGGATTGGACTGGAACGCCTGCTAGGCTAGGTCTGCTTCGGCCACAGTCGCGAGCGTGCAGGTGTGCTTTCGAGGCGATGGGCCTGCACCCTGCGGCGCTTAGGTTTAGACCGCGTGTTGGCCTCTCTGTTGTGCCTAGGTGGGGCTGCGGCGTGTTGATCTTCCGCGGCCGGGCATGACCCAGAAAGTGTGTCCGCCAAATGGGATCAAGCGTCTTTGGTAAGATGGTGCACCCTGCGGGAATTTAATCTATTCAATAGCCGTGATCTTGATAGCAGGACGACTTGGAGTTGTACCTTGAGCTTATGACAACTAGAACCGGATACTTGATAAAACACACCCTTTCAAGTGCGGATACAACCGGTGGTCGCTCTCTCTCAAGGATATGAGGAGGGATCGCGGGTAGGATTATTGCTATGTGATGTTACTTGGAGGACTTCAGATTGCCCTCCTCTACTGTTGTAAGACAGTGTCGAAGCGTAGTCTTCGTTAAGACTAGCTATCCCCTCTTATTCCGCATTCTGCAGTTCGGTCCATCGATATGGCCCTTTACACATATATCCATGCATATGTAGTGTAGCTCCTTGCTTGTAGTACTTTGGATGAGTACTCACGGTTGCCTTGTTCCCCCTTTTCCCTACCTCTACTCGATTGCTGCAAACAGACGATGGAGCCGGAGCGACGCCACCATCGATGGCGACTACTACACGGAGGTGCCTACTACTACGCAGCAGCCCGGCCGACGCGACCGGGAGTAGCTAGGAGGATCCCTGCGGGAGGCCTGCTCCTCTTCGATCAGATCCCGGTTTGTGCTAGCCATCTTATGGCAACTTGTTTAACTTATGTCGTACTCAGATATTGTTGCTTCGCTGACTCGTCTATGATCGAGCACTTGTATTCGAGCCCTCGAGGCCCTGTGCTTGTATTATGATGCTTGTATGACTTATTTTATTTGTAGAGTTGTGTTGTGATATCTTCCCGTGAGTCCCTGATCTTGATCGTACACATTTGCGTGCATGATTAGTGTACGATTAAATCGGGGGCGTCACAATATGTCTCACCATAGTCCATACCTTCGACTTGAGTGTAGCCTTGGGCGACTAGGCGTGCTTTGTTGCGGACGACTTGACCATCTTGATCTTGCTTGTTGCGAAACATCCATTTGGTACCAATGATGTTGTGGTTGTTGTCGGGCTTCTCGGCCAATGTCCATACATGGTTTCTCTCAAAGTTGTGTAGCTCTTCATGCATAGTGTTAATCCAATCCTGATCTTCCAATGCTTCTTCAACCTTCATAGGTTCAATGCTAGAGATGAATGAGTAATGCTCACAAAAATTAGCCACCGAGTTTTAGAGCGAGTGATTCTCCCGGTTTGGATATCATAGTAGATTTGTTCAACGGGATGGTCTTTGGCGATTCTTGCTCGAACTCGTGGAAGCTTTGGCTTGGCTCGGGGTGGAACATCCTCTTCATCTTGTTCTTCTTCTTGTTCTTCTTCATTGTTGACGTTGTCAGTCTCTTGTCGTGGTGGAGAAGGAGGTTGTTGATGTTCGTCTTGGTGTACTTCCTCGTTTTCTTTGTCTTGGTGTGTCCCACTTGTGGATGCTTCCGTATCAACTCTTGGTTCACCTTGTCGTGAGGTAGAAGCTTCCACTTGGACGGATGAGGTACTCTCCTTCACCTCCGTTAGACGAATCTTGCCAATAGACAAGTCTTGGATAGCTTCTGAAGGGTCTTTGTCTCCTACATCAATTGGCAATTGCTCTACTTGTGAGCCGTTAGATTCATCAAACTTCACATCTACCGTTTCTTCAACCTTTCGGGTGAAATTTTTGTAGACACGGTAAGTGTGGGAGTTTGAGCCATAACCAAGTAGGAAACCTTCATGAGATTTAGGAGCAAATTTAGAACGACGATGCTTATTAAGAATGTAGCACTTTGAGCCAAATACTCGAAAGTATCCAACTTGGGGTTTGTTACCGGTGAGGAGCTTGTATGTCGTCTTGCCGAGTAGCTTGTGAAGATACAAGCGATTTGTTGCATGACAAGCTGTCTCAACCGCTTCCGCCCAAAAGTGTTTTGGAGTCTTGTACTCATCAAGCATCGTTCTTGCCATCTCAATAAGAGTCCGGTTCTTTCTCTCAACAACTCCATTTTGTTGAGGCGTGTACGTAGCCGAGAACTGGTGTGAAATCCCTTCTTCGTCAAGAAAGGTATCCACATTTGCGTTCTTGAACTCCGTTCCGTTGTCACTCCGAACCTGCTTGATCTTCACGTCAAATTGATTTTGGGCCTTCCTAGCGAATTTTTTAAAGATCTTTTGGACCTGCGATTTGTCATCAAGAAAGAACACCCACGTAAATCTTGAAAAATCATCAACTATGACTAGACCAAATGAGTTACCACCGAGACTCTTGTAGGCATTGGGACCAAAGAGATCCATGTGAAGTAGCTCGAGTGGTCTTCTCGTGGTCATGATGTTCTTCGTGCGATGACTTCCTCCAACCTGTTTTCCTGCCTGACAAGCACTACAAAGTCTATCCTTGTCAAATATGACATATTTTATTCCAAGGATATGATCACCTTTAATAAGCTTATCAAGATTTCGCATACCCACATGACCTAGCCGTCTATGCCACAACCAACCCTAAGAAGATTTAGCAATTAAGCAAGTTCTAGGTTGAGCCTTTTTAGTGAAATCTATGTAAAGATCACCTCTACGTATACCGGTAAAGACCATTTTATGATTGTCTCTTCGAAACACTTGGCAATCTACCTCAGTAAATAGGACATTGAAACCGAAATCAACAAGTCTAGATACTGAAAGTAAATTGTACCCAAGAGATTCAACTAGCATGACATTTTGTATGGAGCTATCATGTGAGATGGCCACCTCACCTAGGCCAACCACCTTACCCTTTGAGTTATCACCAAAAGTGACATACTTTCGAGGGCCGTCGTTTTCAGCAAGCTCACGGAACATATCTTTATCTCCGGTCATATGATCAGTACATCCACTATCAGGGACCCATTCCTTTCCTCCAGCCATGTAGCCGTGAAGATTTGCCATAAGACCAAAGTGTCTCATTGCATCATCAAGATCATAGTCACTATCATCATCCTCATCATAGTATCCATGTTCAGCATCATCTTGTGATTGATCAACTCTTAGAGAGGGTAATTCATTAGATAAATGATCATTGCTATGGTTATCTTTATGAATTCTAATAGCTTCGGAAATGATATTGCTAATGATTCCAACATCTCCTTTGGCACGCATGAGACTGGTAAGCTCAAATAGACAATCATGAAAGCTAGGATCACTAGAATTCATCTTACTCAAGGCAATAGACTTATGGAGAATTTCGTCTAAATTTTTCAAGGAATAATTTGGAAATCATTCCTCAAGAAATCTTCATATAGTATAGGCACAATCAAGAGTTGGCAAACTAGCAATCAAATTTTTGGGCAATCCTCTAATGACAAGATTGATAGTTCTAAGATTGCGAATCATGTAAAGATCCTCTTCGGGTGTAGGATGCAAAGGATCAATATGAGGAGCACAAGGACTAGTAATGTACTTGTTCAAATGATATTCATTGAAAATCTCAAGCATTTCATTTTTCCACTCATAAAAGAACTCTCCATCAAGAATAGGCACTCTACGTCTAAGACTCGCCAAAGTAGACACATCCATCTTCCTCCAAAGGTGCTTAAACCTAGGCAATGGAGACCAAAGCTCTTATACCAATTGAAAGGATCGAGAAGAGGTGTCTAGAGGGGGGGTGAATAGACGCTAATCAAGAAAAGTTGCAGTTTTTAATTCTTTAGGTTTATGTGGAGATTTAGCACAAGTTTAAGCATTCAGAATACATATCAAGAAAGCATGAAAAGGAGTATATGAGCAACGAAAAGTAAAGCGTGAAAGTTGCAAGAATGTAACGGGATGGGATTGGAGTGTGCAAACGCAATTCGGAGACACGAAGATTTTTTATCCGTGGTTCCGATAGGTGGTGCTATCGTACATCCACGTTGATGGAGACTTCAACCCACGAAGGGTAATGGTTGCGTGAGTACACGAAGGGCTCCACCCACGAAGGGTCCACAAAGAAGCAACATTGTCTATCCCACCATGGTCGTCGCCCATGAAGGACTTGCCTCACTAGGGTAGATCTTCACGAAGTAGGCGATCTCCTTGCCCTTACAAACTCCTTGGTTCAACTCCACAATCTAGACGGAGGGTCCCAAGTGACACCTAGCCAATCTAGGAGACACCACTCTCCAAGAAGAAACAAATGGTGTGTTGATGATGAACTCCTTGCTCTTGTGCTTCAAATGATAGTCTCCCCAACACTCAACTCTCTCTCACAGGATTTGGATTTGGTGGAAAGAAGATTTGAGTGGAAAGCAACTTGGGGAAGGCTAGAGATCAAGATTTATGTGGTTGGAATGGAATATCCTGACCTCAACACAAGTGTTGGTGGTTCTCTCTCAGAAAATATGTGTTGGAAGTGTAGGCATGTTCGGATGGCTCTCTCCACGAATGAAGAGTGGGTGGAGGGGTATATATAGCCTCCACACAAAATCTAACCGTTACACACAAATCACCAAACTCGGTGGGACCGATTCAAAGAACTCGGTCGGACTGATTTGGTTCATAATGTGACCATTAGATGTTTCGGTGGGACCGAATGGATCAACTCGGTGGGACCGATTTATTTAGGGTTAGGGCATAACGTAATCTCGGTGAGACTGATTACACAAACTCAGTGAGACCGATTTTGGTAATAGACTAACAGAGAGTTGGTCAGGCAAACTCGGTGTGACCGATTCGCTCATCTCGGTTAGACCAAAACGTTACGAAGAGGTGACAGAGAGTTTGCATTGCAATCTCGGTGGGACCGATTGCATATTCCGGTGAGACCAAAATTGTTGCAATAGGCAACAGAGAGTTTGCAATCCCATCTCGGCGAGACCGAGATCCCTATCGGTGTGACCGATATGATTAGGGTTTCTGGCAGTGGCTGTGTCAAGAGAACTCGGTGGCTCTGGATAGAAAGAATCGGTGGGGCCGAGTTGGACTTTTTGGTTTGGGACATATGTGGATGTGAGGAAGTAGTTGAGGGCTTTGGAGCATATCAGTAAGCACTTTGAGCAAGCAAGCCATTAAGCAACACCTAATCCCCTCTTAATAGTATTGGCTTTCCTATGGACTCAATGTGATCTTGGATCACTAAAATAGAAAATGTAGAGTCCTGAGCTTTGAGCTTGAGTCAATCATTTGTCTTTAGCACTTTGAAGGGCTTCCACATCCTCTAGTCCATGCCACTCCATTGTTGAACTTATCTGAAACATACTAGGTAGAAACATTAGTCCAACAAGAGATATGTTGACATTAATTACCAAAATCACCCAGGGAGCACTTGTGCTTTCAGGCGCGTGCCCCCCTAGCCCAAACCGAATTGGACTAGGGTTGGGGGCTGCCCCTCCTTTCGTTCTCTCCTCCTCCTCCTTCCCCCTTCTCCTTGTGGGAATAGGAAGGGGGCAAATCCTACTTGGAGTAGGACTCCCCCCTTGGGCGCGCCAACCTTGGTCGGCCTCCTCCTCCCTCCTTTATATACGTGGGGAAGGGGGCACCCTAGAACACACAAGTTGATCTTTTAGCTGTGTGCGGTGCCCCCCTCCACAGAAACAAACCTCGGTCATATGGTCGCAGTGCTTAGGCTAAGCCCTGCGCCGGTAACTTCATCAACACCATCACCACGCTGTCGTGCTGACGAACTCTCCCTCGGCCTCAACTGGATCAAGAGTTCGAGGGACGTCATCGAGCTGAACGTATGCACATGGCGGAGGTGCCGTGCGTTCGGTACTTGGATCGGTTGGATCGCGAAGACGTTCGACTACATCAACCGCGTTACTAAACGCTTCCGCCTTCAGTCTACGAGGGTACGTGGACACACTCTCCCTGCTTGTTGCTATGCTTCTCCTAGACAGATCTTGCGTGATCATAGGATTTTTTTTTGAAATACTATGTTCCCCAGCAGTACCGAGTATTATGGGAGAGTTGAAGCAATTTATGAACTTCTATTCTATGGTGAAAACCCACCGACCGTCGTAGTCTTAAAATGTTATTGGTTCCAGCCGAAGGAGATTAGAAGGACTCATGAACATATAGGGCTAGTCGAAATCAAACAAAGCACCCATTTAGTTGTTCCCGATGTCTATATTACGGCTCAACAGGCGACCCAAGTTTTCTATCTACCGTGGGCCTACCAAACTGATCCAAATCTAAATGGTTGGGATGTCGTTTATGAAGTGTCACCACGTGTTAGACCACCTTCCCCCAATGAAGAGGATTATGAACCTCACATTAACCCAGAAACATATGAAGGTGAATTCTTGCAAGAAACATGTCTTTCCAAAAAACTTTTCAAGAAACGCTCTACTTCACCCCAGAACATTGAAGTAGATAGCGACAGTGAATACGACTTCACCCCTGAGCTAGAATAAGAAGAGCCGGAACAAGAAGAGGTTACTGATGCGGATGACCTGTCAATGCTTGATTGATTACATAAAGTTGGCCTTCCACATGTTGATACCGCTGAACCCGATGAGCACGTCATTCATGATAGTGACAATGATGATGCATTTATTGATCCCGGAGCATATATAGACGATCAAGATTATTATTAGTTCATGTTAGGTATTCAATTTGTATTATATACATATATATATAGTTAGTTCATGTTAGGTATTCAAGTTTTTTATGTTGTACTTGTTGATGAGACACTTAAGTTATATACATATTATTATTCATGTCGATATTAATTTTTTTATGTTGTACTAATTTCGTTTACTCTTTGTCATGGAAGGTGTTGAAAGATGGTGGGTGCACGATCCTTCTCCAGGTGGTACTCGCACGAGCAACCCCGGTGCTTCACCTCCGTGATGAGGGTAAGTTTTCTCTAGTGTTTTGCTTAAAATGCATAATGACCTAGACTTAGCTTTATTTTGTTCAATATGCTTACCATAATGACCTGGACTTAGCTTATTTTCCTCCAAAATGACATAATAAGCTTACTTAGCTCGAAAATGACCCATTTTACCCAAGTTAGCACTAAAATGATCCATACTTAGCTTTGCTTCCTCCAAATGACATAAGTTAGCTCTAATATGCTAAGTTAGCTCTAATATGCTTAGTTACCTAGGTTTGCTCAATAATGACATACACTTAGCTTACTTATGTCAAAAATGGCATAATTAGCTTACTTAGGTCAAAAATGGCATAACAAGCTTGGTAACCTCATAAATGTCATATACTTAGCTTATTTTCCTCCATAATGACATAATAAGCTTAATTAGCTCTAAAACGACCAATTTTACCTAAGTTAGCTCCAAAATGACCTAAGTTAGCTCTAATATGCTGAGTTAACTCTTATATGCTTAGTTGCCTAGGTTAGCTTAATAAAGACATATACTTAGCTTACTTATGTCAAAAATGGCATAATATTATTAGTTAACTCAAAAATGGCATAATTACCTAGGTTAGCTCCAAAATGATCCATTTTACCTAAGTTAGCTCCAAAATGATCCATTCTACCTAGGTTAGCTCCAAAATGATCCATTTTACCTAAGTTCCAAAATGATCCATTTTAGCTAGGTTAGCTCCAAAATGATCCATTTTAGCTAAGTTAGCTCATAAATATCCATTTTACCTAGGTTAGCTCCAAAATGATCCATTTTACCTAGGTTGGCTCCAAAATGATCCATTTTACCTAGGTTAGTTCCAAAATGATCCATTTTAACTAAGTTAGCTCCAAAATGATCCATTTTAGCTAAGTTAGCTCATAAATGATCCATTTACCTTAGTTAGCTCATAAATGATCCATTTTACCTAGGTTAGCTCATAAATGTCATTTTTACCTAAGTTAGCTTAAAAATGATCCATTATAGATAAGTTAGATACAAAATGATCCATTTTAGCTAAGTTAGCTCATAAATGATCCATTTTACCTAAGTTAGCTCATAAATGTCATTTTTACCTAAGTTAGCTCATAAATTTCATATACTCCTTCTTCTTCTTCATTTTCTTCCTCTTATTCTTCTAACTTTCTTATTTCCCATTTGCAGATTTCATTCACTTCACGGAAGCTTGCATTGATTGAGTGCTTGTTTTCCCTTTTTGTTTTCATTTTGGAACAATGTGGAACTTGTAATATGTATGGATGAACAATGTATGTGCAACTTGCTATGTATTATATGTATGTGGAACTTGCTATCTATGTGTTCGATATCTCATATGTTTGCTATGAAATATATGTTCTGTACGGAGCCAATGCTATGAAATATATTTTCTATGAAAATGCTTGGATATAAGAAAAAACAGAACAAAAAGAGGCAATGCAGCCTCTTTGCTGTCTGCCACCGACGACAAAGGGGTCTTTGCCATGTGGCAGCAACCTGTGCAACCTGGGAGCTGACCCATTTGGTCATTTTGCCGTCTGTGGCAGACAACAAAGGCTGGAGAGGTTTGCCGTCTGTGGCAGACGGCAAAGAGCTGGATGGTGTGATGCGTCTGTTGACGTCACAAGGCAGACGACAAAGGGGACACTACTAGGGAAAACGTTATACACAGAACTTTAGCAGTAGCGCTAGTTAAAAAAGCATGCTACTACCAGACAGCAGTAGCGCGTGCAAAATAAGCACGCTGCAGATGCACATATATCAGTAGCGCGTCTCACCGAAAACTCGCTACTACTAAAATTCCAATCACTTAGCCGATGGGCTACACATAGTAGTAGCGATCTTCCAAAAACCGAGCTACCGCTAATATACTTATAGCAGCGTGTTTATGCGTAAAGCGCTACTGCTAACGAAAAGAAAGTAAAATGAAAAACAAATAGAAAAGTAAATGAAAATGAAAGAAATAGAAAAAGGAGAAAGGAAATATATATAATGTAAAGAAAAATAAATGAAAAAGGAAAAAAATGATGAAGACGTAGCAGTAGCGCGTTCGCTGAAACGCGCTATATCTAACTTAGCTATAGCGCGTTTTCTGTAATGCGCTACCGTTATTTTTGACTTGACCAAAAATAGTTTCCTCCCGGCCACCACTTCTCCCGAGGCCGCCCAGCCTCACCGTCGCCGCCTCTTGGGCCGCCCTCGACCTCACCATCGCCTCCCTCGACCTCACCGTCGCCACCCTCGACCTCACCGTCCCCGAGCCCGCCCAGGACCGTCGCCTCCCGATCCTGAGCCCGCCCTCGCTGCCCCTACCTCCATCGTCAAGCACCTCCCCGCCATCGTCTCTCCCCTCTCTGTAAGCCCCCCCCCCCCCCACCCATCCTTTTTAGTTAATAGATGTTAATGTTAAGTAGTAGATAATGTTAATGTTTTTAGTTAGGGTAATAATAGATGTTAAGTAGTAGATAATGTTGATATTAATTAGTTCAGTAGGGGTTAGTTTTTGAATTGAGTTTGTTTAACTAGATGTTAATTAGGGAAGTAGGGTTTAGTTTAGAGTAAAGTTTAGTTCAGTCGTTAACTAAATATAATCTATATTTTGAATTGAGTTTGAGAGAGCATGAGATTTGTGTAGATTTTCTTGTAGTGTCAAACGCTAGGACATGCAAATTTGAAGTGCTCAGGATATATGCAAATTCCTCAATTGTGTTTGCACATGTTTCGATTGTGCCCAAGTGGCCTTTTGTTGTTTCCAGGGAATGAAGCAGAGTGGCCTATGTTTCTCCGGAATGTTGATTCATTTCTTTTCCGGCAAATTTCAGGTTCTCGATTTGTCCACTTTTTAGCAAAGGTCATGCCGAAATTTTCCGTGAATTTTGGCATGACTTGTGCTACAAACTAGGACATATCGAGTGCCCGGGATTTGCCGCACCGAGAAGGAGTCAACGTTCCTGCAAAACAATAGGACTTTTTTATGTCATTATTCATTTTATTAGGCCTAGAATTAATTGACTAGATTTAATCGTAGGAAACATGGCTAGCAATGATGAAGGACAGGGTTACGTGATTATGACGACGTCTACCGGGCGGCGCATTTAATTTTTGAGCCTTGCCGATGATCAACCGATGTTGTTGCTGGGCCCACCGTGGCATCAGGATCGAGACCGACATGCAGACAGTGCTGAGATCGAGACCGCGCTGAGACTGAGACCAGCGCTGAGATCGAGACTGCATCGGGACCGGCGCCAGATCGAGACCGCGCTGAGATCGAGATCGCATCGAGACCAAGCGCCAAAGCTGAGACCGCACCGAGACTAGGGAGCCGGTGTAGAACCGAAAGCAAAGAGGCAACGACTTCCTAACAAGCTCAGGACTACTAGACTGGTGGTCACGGAGGTGGACGACGACAATTTTGACCCAAAAGCGCCCCAGGAAGCGCGCGCGTGCTACGGCAATCCAATAGGTTGCATCGTACGGACATCCGCCACCATCCACGATGAGAAACTACAGAAGATAGATAATATGAGGCCCTCCCTCCTAAAGAAGTTTCACCAGATATTCTTGTTCCCGGGCCGGAATGAAAAGGATTATAAAGAACAGGCAGTGAAGAAGATAAAGAAACACGCCATGACCAAGTTTAGCGACGCGTTGGCCTCCTGGAAAACAAGGGTGAAAGCAAGGATCATCGGCAAGAAGGAACCCTACTCCGAGATTGTAAAGGATAATCCGACAATCATGGAAGAGCACTTTCAAATATTCAAGGCGGCTTGCGAGGCCGAAGCTGCCAAAAAAAGTCTAAGTACATGAAGGGGCTTGGAGAGAGGAACATTGGGAGCCACCACCTCGGAAGTCATGCTTATGGTGGGAAGACGTCCAAATGAGCCAAGGAGGATGCGGAAGCCGCGAGTCTGGGCATCCCAGACCCCTTGGCGGAGTTCACCGTCCCGCAGGAGCGTGACGTCCTCAGGGCCCGGCACCATTGGGACCCAGTGAAGAAGGTTTTCGAGACGAACACGGTCAGGACGGAGTTCATAAGACTGCTGGTAATTTTAGTTTCTGATCAATTCGACTACACGTTAGTCATATTTGTAAACGATCCTTGTGCATTTTGTAGAGAGAGCAGCACAGATTGCGGTTAAAGCGACTACGCCGTCGAGGCGCTGGCGAGGCCAAGTGGGACACTCCATTCAACCGGCGTTGAACATATTGAAACGACTCCCGGTGGATACTCGACCGTCGTATGGACGTGTGCACGGTGTCGGAGACGGCGCCACGTGGAAGAAGTACTACCGTGAGACCACGGAGGAGAGAAAGGTAAGACGGAGGTTAACTGAAGAAAACATCGACAAGAAGGTTGAGATTGCGGTTGAGAAGAAATCATCTCAGACAGTCGCAATAGCGGTAGCTGCCGCAAAACAGGTGGTTGTAGATATGTCTACTTCCTTGGTTCCGACCGTTTTCAATTGGACCAGGCAAAATCCATAAAAAAATGCATCGGACTTTCCCCTTGCTGACTTCTTGGGGAGCAGCTCGACTAGCGTTGCACCAGCACCTGCTCCCGCACCGGCTCCTGCACCGGCTCCGACACCGGCTCCCGCACCGGACGTGCTCGGCGGTGCTTCATCTTTGGTTTAGCTCGACGCTCTCACGGTATCTGTCAGACCGGCCCCCTTCAATAAATGTATAATCTCCCGTTTTTGTTGCATTTCGGATGTCTCACGTCGCAGACTTTTCTTTGCAGGCCGACGAAACCCTGTGCCCCATATTGTACACCATCGGCAACCAGAAGGGGGACGTGGGGAAGGCGACGATAATGAAGCCGAAGGAACCATTGTTCCACAGCCGGCCGATCCCCCCGAACGTCTTCAAAGTTTCCGTGGCCATTGTCAAACCGGGCCACGAGAATTTGCCTCCTCTGGTACTAGTGGGGGACGACGACGAGACCCCGCGACGGCTTGGTGATTGTTGCAATGGGTGGGTCCTGTTGTGGCTAAAGAGTCTACTTCGTCTAGAGGCGGCCGGGAGCACACCCACGAGCACGCAGCCTCAGTGAGGTATCATCATCAACACCCCACCTACCCAATTAGCGTCGGGTGTTGGGTAGCGTGATAGAGGACGGCGTAAGGAAGAGGCTCCATTAGTCGCTGATGACGTCGCCTTGGATGAGGATGAGGATGGCGATGGCACTCAACAATATGTCTATACTAGCACCTACTTAGGGTTTGAGCGTCATGACTCGGTACCTGAATTGCCATCTCCGGAGGCTGAACGTATTATGGACGACCTTCCGGTAGTAAAGAAGTCTAGGAACAGATCGAGGAAAGGCAAAAAAGCCGATTCTATGATCCAGCCGCCTCAGCAGCCTCGGGTTCAAGACCGTATAGATATCCCCGGTGCGGACAAATGGCATATCCCCGGTCAACCAATCCTACCTACAGCAGCGCTAGGGGCCAGATTCAGCGATCTAAGGAGATTTCATGATGATGTGTTGCGGATAGAGAAAGGCCTTATCGCCTCGAAAGATCCAGGATACCCACTCTACGTGGTTAACGTTCCGCGGCAATTGTCGTACGTCGACTTCTTCCCCGCGAATAAGTTCTTCCTTCGATTCGATTACATATTCGACATGTTTCACGTGAAGAAGCTGGATTTAAAGTTTGTCCGCCTTTATGCCTTGCACATGAACTACATCATCGGGGTTGAGCAGATACCTCATATCTGTGCCCCTGGCCCGTACTTCATGCACGAGGGCTTCTTGGGAGTCTGCGCAAAGCACCGTGAATACGAGAGGGAATACATCGTCAATTTCATGCTCGCCAATAAGGACAAGGAGGCGATTCTCATGCCTTATCATCCCCTGTAAGTCATCTGCACGGATATCCTTCCTTCGATATCAATCATTCATTTGCACGATGGAGGCTAATTAATTTGAGGTGTACTTATTTTGCGCGGCAGCGGGTGCGCCGTCCTCATCATCCTCTACCCCCGATACTCCCACGCTCTTTACTTGGACTCGTCGAAGAACATTAACAAAAAGGATTACACCCACATCAAGGATGTTCTCGACAGTGCTATGTTTTACTACGAAGCACGGGGTGGAGAGGTCCAGGACAAGAAGAGAAGGGGCGGCAGGCTCGCCGCCATAAGATCGACTTCGCTGCATACAAGCAACCGAAAGTGATTCTCTTAATGATGGATTCTATGTCCTACACCACATCTTTGGAGTCTGACGGGATCACCAGAACCTTCGCCGTCTCCCCCACTTCGCCGTCGCTCCCACTTCGTCGCTGAATCCTGCCGGCGTCGATACCGCGCTCATCCTTACCGCCGCCGCACGAGGCCGCTCAGCCTCACCGCCGCCGCCTCTCGGGCTGACCTCGTCCTCACCGCCGCCGAGCCCGCCAGGACCTCCGCGTCCTGATCCTGAGCCCGCCCTCGCCGCCCCTACCTCCATCGCCGAGCACCTCCCCGCCATCGTCTCTCCCCTCTCTGTAAGCCCCCACCCATCCTTTTTAGTTAATAGATGTTAATGTTAAGTAGTAGATAATGTTGATGTTTTTTAGTTAGGGTAATAATAGATGTTAAGTAGTAGATAATGTAGATGTTAATTAGTTCAGTAGGGTTTAGTTTTTGAATTGAGTTTGTTTAACTAGATGTTAATTAGGGCAATAGGCTTTAGTTTAGAGTAAAGTTTAGTTCAGTAGTTAACTAAATATAATCTATATTTGGTTTTTGAATTGACTTTGAGAGAGCATGAGATTTGTGTAGATTTTCTTGAAGTGTCAAACGCTAGGACATACAAATTTGAGGTGGTCAGGATATATACAAATTCCTCAATTGTGTTTGCCCATGTTTTGATTGTACCCAAGTGGCCTTTTGTTGTTTCCAGGGAATGAAGCTGAGTGGCCTATGTTTTGTCGGAATGTTGATTCATTTCCGTTCCGGCAAATTTCAGGTTCTCGATTTGTCCACTTTTTAGCAAAGGTCATGCCGAAATTTTCCGTGAATTTCGGCACGACTTGTGCTACAAACTAGGACATATCGAGTGCCCGGGATTTGCCGCACCAGGAAGGAGTCAACGTTCCTGCAAAACATAGGCCTTTTTATGTCATTATTTATTTTATTAGGTCTAGAATTAATTGACTAGATTTAATCGTAGGAAACATGGCTAGCAACAATGAAGGACATGGTTCTGGTAATTGCGACGACATCTACCTGGCGGCAGACGAATTTTTGAGCCTTGCCAACGATCAACCGATGTTGTTGCTGGGCCCACTGGTCGCATCGGGCACTGAGACCGACACGTAGACCGGTGCTGATACTGAGACCGGCGCTGAGACTCAGACAGGCGCTGAGACTGAGGTCGGCGATGCCTCGGGGAGCAGAGCCGGTTTAGAACCGAAAGCAAAGAGGCAACGGATTCCTAACAACCTCAGGACTACTAGACTGGTGGTCACGTCGGTGGACGACGGCAATTTTGAGCCAACCGCGCCCGAGGAAGCGCGCGCGTGCTACGGCAATCAAATTGGCTGCATCGTATAGAGAACCGCCACCATCAACGATGAGAAACTACAAAAGATAGATAATATGAGGCCCTCCCTCCTAAAGAAGCTGCACCAGATATTCTTGTTCCCGAGCCGGAATGAAAAGGATTATAAAGATCCAGATAAGGACCCGGCAATGAATAAGATAAACAAACACGCCATGTCTTACTTTAGCAACGCATTGGCCGCCTGGAAAACAAGGGTGAAAGCAAAGATCGACAAAAAGGAACCCTACTCCGAGATTGTAAAGGATAATCCGACAATCACGGCATAGCAATTTAAAATATTCAAGGCGGCTTGCGAGGCCGATGATGACAAAAAAAAGTCGAAGTACATGAAGGGGCTTCAACAGAGGAACATTGGGTGCCACCACCTCGGAAGCCGTGGTTACGGCGGGAAGAGGTCCATATGGGCCAAGGAGGACGCGAAGCCGCGAGTCCGGGCATCCTGCACTTTGGCGGAGTTCACCGCCCCGCAGAGCGTGACGCTTGAGGCCCGCACCGCTGGTACCCAGTGAAGAAGGTTTTCGAGACGAACGCGCTCACGAGGAGTTCATGAGACTGCTGGTAATTTTAGTTTCTGATCAATTCGACTACACGTTAGTCATGCATATTTGTAAACGATCCTTGTGCCTTTTGCAGAGAGAGCAGTGTTGGTGTCAAAACTGGCGAATCTCGGGTAGGGGGTCCCGATCTGTGCGTCCAGGCTGATGGTAACAGGAAGCAAGGGACACAGATGTTTACCCAGGTTCGGGCCCTCTCGATGGAGGTAAAACCCTACTTCCTGCTTGATTAATATTGATGATATGGTAGTACAAGAGTAGATCTACCATGAGATCGTAGAGGCTAAACCCTAAGAGCTAGCCTATGATGGTATGATTGTAATTGTGATTGGCCTTCTAAGGACCAACCTCTCCGGTTTATATAGACACCGGAGAGGGCTAGGGTTTACATGGAGTCGGTTACAAGGAAGGAAATATAATATCCGGATCGCCAAGCTTGCCTTCCATGCCAAGGAAAGTCCCATCCGTACACGGGCCGAAGTCTTGAGTCTTGTATTTTCACGCTTCAATAGTCCGGACGTAGTACACAGTCCGGCTGTCCGGATACCCCCCTAATCCAGGACTCCCTCAGTAGCCCCTGAACCAGGCTTCAATGATGATGAGTCCGCCGCACAGTCTTGTCTTCGGCATTGCAGGGCGGGTTCCTCCTCTGGATACTCCAAGGTAATTATCGAACACTCAAACCGTGTCCGGATCCACAAGATGATCCTCGTATGCCACCGTAGAGAGAATGATGTCTCGCAAATGCAATCTGCTGGCAACTTTTCAAGCAACGCGACGTGTCATTATGGTCGGGTCAGTATTCGAACCATCTTCCCATAGCCAGCCACAGTGCATATTGTGAGGCGTTTTCCTTGACACGTCTGGTCAAAGCAGAGACCGTGTCCCCTTATCACGGGATTCTCATCAATACGGGCACGGGTAGTCCCACCACATCATTAATCGTGGCGCTTGGGAAGCAAGAGATTCTCAACGGCAAGTGGGGAGGCGACCGCTGGCCGCTCTATAAAGGGATAAGATTTCCTCATTTTTACCCACGCCTTCTTCCTTCTCTGCAAACTCTTGCCCCCTCGAGCTCCAGCACCCAAGCCAAGTCTCCTCCGCACAGCTAGACATGTCCGGTGTAGGAGGCAAGTGGGTGGCTTCCACCGTCGAGGAGAAGCACATCACAGATCTTCAGTGCCGGACACTTGGCAGCAGACATAGCGCATCGCTACCAGATCTTCGGGCAGGTCATTCCGACCCGGGACCCCACGAGAGTCGTGTTCGCCGCCCACTTCGTCCGTGGACTGGGATTTCCACTCCACCCCTTCGTCCGCGGGCTCATGTTCTACTATGGGCTAGATTTCCATGATCTAGCCCCGAATTTCGTCCTTAACATCTCGGCATTCATTGTCGTTTGCGAGGCTTTCCTCCGCATCCGGCCTCACTTTGGCCTGTGGCTGCAAATCTTCTGCGTGAAGCCGAAGATTGTACGTGGCCAACAAGCGGAGTGAGGAGGGGCCATGGTGGGCAAGATGCCTAACGTCACCTGGCTGGACGGCTCCTTTGCGGAGACCATAAAAGGATGGCAATCGGGGTGGTTCTACATCACCGAGTCGCGCGGCGCCAACTGGGCGGCGGCCCCCGAGTTCCGATCTGGAATCCCCATGCGGCTCACCTCCTGGAAAAAGAAGGGCATGTCCTGGGGCGATTCCACGGAGCTGGCCAGACTCCAGACATGCATCAAAAGCATGAAGTACAAGAACATCAAGCTTGTCAATGTGATCCAGGTCATGCTCGTTCGCCGGATCCTGCCCTGCCAAAGGCGGGCGGTAAATCTGTGGGAGTTCGTCCCGGACGAACACCAGACGCTTCGGAAGTTCTACGGCATGACGCACAAAGGCGCATGGAAGGTGTTGTTCAAGGCCTCCGAAGTACCTTCTCCCACATCCGAGGACCGCGGACTTCATGCAGCGCGGCCCCCGAATTCGGTGAGTTTTGGGACCACCACCGGGTTTAGTTTTTTTCCAATACATTCATGGGGTAGTTTTAAGTATCTATATATATTTTCCTCAGGATTATGTGAAGACAGCGGAGCAGATTGACTGTCCGGCTCTGTTGCCGGAAGATCCGGCGGATGCTCTCCGACGGAGATGCTAGTCCGGCACCGCATAAGGTGCCGGAGAAGAAGGCCGAAGAAGGCCCCGGGACCGTGAAGGGTCTCGGCGTAATTTTGCGTTCAAGCCTCGTCCAAGACGACGAGGCGGACTCTCCCACGAAGGGGAGGAGGAAGAAGAAGACGCCCCATCCGGGAAGGATGAGGGGCCCGGCGAAGTGGGCCAGGGGGCCGGAAAAGGCCCTCGGCGCAAGGCCGTTATTCCTCTGTCGTCTGATGACGACGAGACACACTCCTCCTGCGGAGGCAGGGGGAATCAAGAAGAAATCCCACCTCCCCGCACTAGGGGGGAGAAGAAGAGAAAAGCCGCCCCGGAGGGGGAGGCCGGGGCGTCCAAGAAGGGGAAAGTAACCCTTCCAGACTATTCCGCCACGGCCGCTTACAGCGAGGAGGGGTGGCTGCCCCGGGGGAAGCCCCTGGTGCAATCCTAAGTGTCCGCATCCTATCATGGTTTTGCTTCATAGTTTTTATACTTATAGTGCCGAATATATATGCAGTCCAGCCAGGGTTCACCCCGAGGAATCCTCCTCCGGGTCCCTGAGCGATTCGGTGATAAATTCGCTCCCGACAGCCACTACCCCTCCACACGGGGATAACACGGAGGTGTTGTCCCGAAGGCTCTCAGAGCAGGGGGAGGTGACTCTGGAGACGCCCCACGGAGGGATTCCAGACGTCGGGCATGCGGGTTTCAAGATCCCCGTGGATCGCGTCGATGAGAGCCGCAACAAGGCGAACTCTCGAATGAACACTGCTCCGGAACCCCCAACGGTTCCGGACATGGGCGGGCAGGCCCCCGTTAGGGAGGGCGAGCCGCCCGTGCCGAGGACTTCCGGCGCATCAACGGCGCCGGATAGCCTAGTGGAAGCGCTCCGAGGCGCCTCCATGGAGGAAGAGCACCGTACTCTTATCAGAGCGGTGATTCAAAAGGTTCTGTCCGCCAAAAGCGGACTAACCGAAGCCTGCACAAGCCTTCTGACGGGCTTTGAGGTAACTAAAAATGTATGAAATTACCACACGATCGGTAGTAGCCCCTGATACTCTGTTTGGTGTTGAGAAAGAAAAGCCAAACGGAGGGTCAATTACAATCCGCAGGAGTCTAACAATAAGTATTGTTGTGAATAAGCAGGCTGTGCTGCTCGCTGCTGCTACCCGTACTGCCGAGGTTGCCGAACTAAAACGGGACCTGGAGCAGGCACAGGGAGAGCTAGTCCTCACAGAGAGGAAGCTCGAAGAGAACAAGGGTAAGTAATTCCCGCTCTTATACGTTTAAGGATAGGCAAAATTGATGAGTCTGACACCTAAGTGTCGTGACCATGTAACAGGGGCCACCGCCGAGGTGGCGTCCCTGAAGAAGGCGCTGTCCGAGGCCGAAGACAAGGCGGCCTCGGAGTGTAAGGAGCGCGAAAAGCAAAGTGCTAGGGTAGGTGAGGTACATCAGGAGCTCCAGGACCTCCGCAAGAAATGCGAGTCCGTGGAGTATGATCTGAAGGCGACGAAGGCCGAGCTTGCGAAGGCCCTTGTGAATTTGAAAGATGTCAGGGCTGAAGCCGAGAAAGCACAGCGGGAGATCCAGGAGGCCAAAAAGATAGTAGCGGGTAAGAAATTCTTTATGCAAAGCAAACATGTGGAGGACGCGTTTCTTTTACTTACTCGAGTAAGGAGCTCTCCAGGGGCATTTGCAGATCTACCACGCAGCGCCTCAGACGCTGCGGAGTTCTACCGTGCCCAGGAGGGGAGCTCAACGGAGAAGCTATTCTGGTCCCAGTATGCTGGGGCCGAACATCCGATGCCTCTGAGCGACCAACTGAAGCAGTTGGTCGAACTCCACAGGGTGGCCGAACTGGCTATGAAGGACTTCATAGTCGGGGATGTGGCTGGTGAGCTACTGCCCAGTAGCTACTTTGGCCTGGTCAAGCGGATGGTGGATGCCTGCCCGTGGCTTGAAGTGATCAAGCGATCTGTTTGCATCGAAGGTGCCCGCCGAGATTTTGCCCGCGTCAAGGTGCATTGGGGCAAGCTGGATGTGGAGAAGCTGGTCAAGGACAGGCCACCGGAGGGCAAGGCGCATCGCCATCCCGAATTGTACTATGATGGCGTGATGAAGGGTGCTCGTCTCATCGCCAATGAGTGTACCAAGGACGCCATATTTGAATGAATTCACTTCTGTCATGTTTGTAATTAAAGACGAAGTTACTTGCGCTATGTAGCGCTTTTGTTATTTAAAATATTACCTTTTGTGTGGCTGTTTATAAAATCCTGAAAGTAGGCCAGTCGTCGGCTTCCGCCCCCGCGTGACTAGCACTGGGGTGTTCGTGGAAAACCAGGACACTCTTTACCCAAATGTTTGGTCCCTTGAGGAGGTGTCCGGCGCAGAGAACAAGGCAATCGGACTATGCGGCTTTATAACTTTCACTTAGCCATTGAAGTCTACAATTTTAAATTTAGTGAAGCCCCTAGAACTGAAGACCGAATCGGGCGCTATACACGCTTAGATCGGACGAAGCCAATTTATCGCCTAAAGCGAAAAATCTTTAAGGATTTTAAAACCTTTCGAACAGCGACGAGCTCTCGCCAAATCATGCCGGTCAGTTTTCGGCTTTCTCTACTGAGGTGCTCGTCCGGAAGAACCGGGACACAATGGCAGTAGTTCTCCCTGCGCTACCTTAGACGATATAACGGAACGTAAGGCACCAAAACAAGGGAGCCGGGCTATCCCAACTGTAGACCCAAGACATGATTCGGAGCTGATGCATATAGTGCTATAAGTTCGGGGTGCCGCACTGTTGAAAGTGTTCGGACTTTAGTTGCCATATAGCGGGGCGCCATAAGAAGCCCCTGGCAAACCGGCCGCACCAAGGTGTACCGATGCAATATCAAATAAACATTTATAAGAGAAAAATGCTCAAATAAGAATAATAAGCTAACGCTATATATTATCTCCCATTGATGAAAAATACGTTTAAGCGTACATTTACAATGGATGCGTTAAGCAGAGATAAAATAGGACTATTTGACATGTCCTATCTAGGGGCAGGCTGTGTTCAGATAGATAAAGCAGGTATAATCATCGTAAATAGAATCTACCTGGGTGTTTTCTTCTGTGCACAACGTCTGTTGCCTCCTTGGATGTCTCGTCCCTATAAGTCCGGCAATTCGGCTCTTTTGAGGATGCGGCGCTAACGCGGTGTCCTGAAAGGTACGAGGGAAAGAGTATGAAAGTTTTTGGTGGTTACCCGCACTATTGACTGTGTCGTTGATGCGCCTCCGCCTATGCCCATGGTATTTTAAGTGCGTAATTGTGTGCATGTGGAACGAATGCTGCTTTGATGGGGTTTAAGCGGAGGCCGGACTGCTAGTCGCGCTCTTGGCGTGCCTGACGATCCTGTTGTGGGGTGCTCCGGACTCGCTTGACTGTGCTCGAAGTTGTTGTCGCCGGATTGGTTTGTTGGAGAAGGCCGCATTGTACTTCCGCCGCAAGGGCTGCGATGTTCTTCTGTTCGTAGGAGCGGTCCATATTTCCGTTCACCGCTATGACCCAGCGTGGTCCTGGCATCTTGAGCTTGAGATATTCGTAGTGTGGTACCGCATTGAATCTGGCGAATGTGGTTCGTCCGAGCAGTGCATGGTAACCATCATGAAGGGGACGATATCGAAGATTAACTCTTCGCCCGGAAGTTATCCGGAGATCCAAGACCACTTCCAATGTTATAGAGCCCGCACAGCGGGCCTCTACTCCCAGAATTACACCTTTAAAGGTGGTTTTAGTGGGCTTGATCCTTGAAGGTTCAATGCCCATTTTGCACACTGTGTCCTGGTAAAGTAGGTTCAGGCTGCTGCCACCGTCCAAAAGGACGCGCGTGAGGTGGAATCCGTCAATGATTGGGTCTAGGATAAATGCGGCCGAGCCGCCGTGAAGGATGCTAGTAGGGTGGTCCCTACGATCGAAGGTGATCGGGCAAGCTGACCATGGGTTGAATTTGGGGGCGACTGGCTCCATCGCATAGACGTCCCTTAGTGCCCGCTTCCGTTCCCGCTTGGGGATATGCGTGGCGTAGATCATGTTGACCGTTTTCACCTGGGGGGGAAATTTCTTCTATCCCCCCGTGTTCGGACGTCGGGCTCCTCGTCATCGTGCCAGCAGCCCCTTGTCCTTGTCTTGGCGTTTATTTTGCCGGCCTGTTTGAATACCCAGCAATCTCTATCGGTGTGGTTGGCTGGCTTGTCCGGGGTGCCATGAATTTGGCACGAGCGCTCCAGTATGCGGTCCAGACTGGACGGTCCCTGATTATTTCTTTTGAACGGCTTCTTCCGCTGACCGGGCTTGGATCCGCTGAATCCGGTGTTGACTGCCGTGTCTTCAGTGTTGCCGCCGTTGTTCCGTCGCTTATGTCTGTTACGCCGTGGCTTGCCGTTATTGTTGTGGCCATCCGAATTGCCAGACTATGGCGTAGTGCTGTTGTGGGCCAACCAACTGTCCTCGCCCGCGCAAAAGCGGGTCATTAGTGTTGTGAGAGCTGCCATGGACTTGGGTTTTTCCTGGCCAAGGTGTCGAGCGAGCCACTCATCACGGATATTATGCTTGAAAGCCGCCAGGGCTTCGGCGTCCGGACAGTCAACTATTTGGTTCTTCTTAGTTAGGAACCGAGTCCAGAATTTTCTGGCTAGCTCTCCGGGCTGTTGAGTAATGTGGCTCAAGTCGTCGGCGTCAGGTGGTCGCACATATGTGCCCTGGAAGTTGTCGAGGAATGCGTCTTCTAGGTTTTCTCAGCTGCCAATGGAGTTTGCTGGCAGGCTGTTTAGCCAGTGCCGGGCTGGTCCTTTGAGCTTAAGGGGAAGATACTTGATGGCGTGCAGATCGTCTCCGCAGGCCATGTGAATGTGGAGAACAAAATCTTCGATCCATACTGTGGGGTCTGTTGTGCCATCGTATGATTCGATGTTTACGGGTTTGAACCCTTCTGGGAATTCATGATCCATTACTTTGTCAGTGAAGCAGAGGGGGTGTGCGGCGCCTCTGTGCCGGGCTATGTGGCTACGCAGGTCGAATTTCTCTGGGTGGCTATGTTCAGCCCGGCCGGACTTGTTCAAGGTGTGTCCGGCGTGACGGTCCTCGTCGCGTACCGAGGCGCGCCCCCGCGATCCGTAGATCGATCTTGGTTGTCCTGATTTGTTGCCCCGGGCCGTAGTATGTTGGCGTGGAGGTGTTGGCTGGTATGCGGACTGGTATGCCGTTTTATCCCGGCCATGAGGTGGCCGGTCAGCTGTGTAGTGCTCGAGTCCGTATTCCTCGGCTGCCAGGACTTCAGTCCATCTGTCTGTGAGCAGGTCTTGATCAGCTTGGAGTTGCTGCTGCTTCTTTTTCAGGCTCCTTGCAGTGGCTATAAGCCGACGCTTGAAGCGCTCCTGCTCTACGGCATCCTCAGGCACGCCGAACTCGTCATCGCCGAGGCTAATCTTGTCTTCGGAGGGGGCATGTAGCTGTCCTCCTCCGGGTATTCGTCCGTCGCCTGTTCTTCTGGGCTGACCTGCTCATCCTCCTGTTCGGCCTGCTCGAAGGTGGGCTGTTCAGGGTTGTATTCTTCTTCGACACCATTCGGATTGTTCTCATCTCCTGGGCCGGTATTAGTGTGGCGGGGCTTGGAGTGGCGCCGACGACGCCCATTCTTTGGTTTTTTCCCTGAGGTTTTATCCTTCTTTGCCTCATCGCCATTTGTTTCCTTCGGAGTGTCCACCATATATATATCATAAGAAGAGGTGGATGTCCACCGCCCAGTGAGCGGTGGTTCATGTTCTTCTCCTGCATCGTCATCCATACCGTCGATGTCTTCGGAGTCGAAGTTTAGTACCTCGGTTAAGTCATCGACCGTGGCAATGAAGTGGGTGGTGGGTGGGCAACGAATTCCTTTGTCGCTTGTTTCCCACTCGAGCAGGACATAGTTCGGCGAAGAGCCTCCTGACAAAGAGAGAGACTTTAATGAGTCCAGCATGTCGCCAAAGGGCGAGTGCTGGAAGATATCCGCAGAGGTGAAATCCATTACCGGAGCCCATCCTGGCCCGACGGGCTCGGGAGTGTGCGGACTGGAACCAACGTCCGGATACAAATCCGGGGGTTCGGAGTCGCGGGCCACCACAGAGGTAAGACCCGTGTTCGGCTCCACCGCCGATGAGTGTGCGACCTGGGGGCCGGGTCCATCCCTCCATCCTTAGGCAGCGCGACTTGCTCCGGATCTAGGTCCGGAGATAATGCGGGGGCGATACCCCGAACTTCGTCCGACGGCAGGTCTAGGACATGCTCGTCTGACTGTCCGGTGCTCCTGGCATAGGCCCAAATCCATCGAAGATCAAGTCTCCGCGGATGTTCGCCGTGTAGTTCAGGTTTCCGAACCTGACCTGGTGGCTGGGGCGAGCTGCCGATCTGCTCCAGATGGCTGCGAATTGGCCCTTGGTCTGGCTGCTGAACACGAAGATCTATTCGGGAGGAAAGTCTGCATACCGGACAGCGTCGTTGATGATGATTGAGGAGCCATCGAGCCCGACGACAGCGATGACACGGAGGAACTCTCAATGAAAGCACTAATGTCGGTGTCAAAACCGGCGGATCTCGGGAAGGGGGTCCCGATCTGTGCATCAAGGCTGATGGTAACAGGAAGCAAGGGACACGGATGTTTACCCAGGTTCGGGCCCTCTCGATGGAGGTAAAACCCTACTTCCTGCTTGATTAATATTGATGATCTGGGTAGTACAAGAGTAGATCTACCACGAGATCGTAGAGGCTAAACCCTAAGAGCTAGCCCATGATGGTATGATTGTAATTGTGATCGGCCTTCTAAGGACCAACCTCTCCAGTTTATATAGACACCGGAGAGGGCTATGGTTTACATGGAGTCGGTTACAAGGAAGGAAATATAATATCTGGATCGCCAAGCTTGCCTTCCACACCAAGGAAAGTCCCATCCGGACACGGGCCGAAGTCTTGAGTCTTGTATCTTCACGCTTCAATAGTCCGGACGTAGTACATGTTGGGGAACGTAGTAATTTCAAAAAAATTCCTACGCACACGCAAGATCATGGTGATGCATAGCAACGAGAGGGGATAGTGTGTCCACGTACCCTCGTAGACCGAAAGCGGAAGCGTTATGACAACGTGGTTGATGTAGTCATAGTCTTCACGATCCGACCGATCCAAGCACCGAACATACGGCACCTCCGTGTTCTGCACACGTTCAGCTCGATGACGATCCCCGGACTCCGATTCAGCAGGGTGTCGGGATGAGTTCCACAAGACGACGGCGCAGGACGATGATGATGTTCCACCGACGCAGGCTTCGCCTAAACTCCGCGACGATATGACCGAGGTGGAATATGGTGGAGGGGCACCCGACAGGGCTAAGGAACGATCATGAAGATCAACTTGTGTGTTCTAGGGTGCCCCCTGCCCCGTGATATAAAGGAGCAAGGGGGGCGGCCGCCCTAGGGGCGTGCCAGGAGGGGGAGTCCTCCTCCTAGTGGGAGTAGGACTCCCTTTCCTAGTCCAACTAGGAAGAGAGAGGGGAAGGAAAGAGAGGAGAGGAGAGGGAAAGAGGGGCCGCGCCCCCCTTCCCTAGTCCAATTCGGACTGCCCATGGGGGGGGGCGCAACCTCCTGGGCTGCAGCCCTCTCTCTACCCTCAGGCCCACTAAGGCCCAATACTTCCCCGGGGGGTTCCGGTAACCCCTCCGGCACTCCGGTTTTCTCCAAAATCACTCGGAACACTTCCGGTGTCCAAATATAGTCGTCCAATATATCGATCTTTATGTCTCGGCCATTTCGAGACTCCTCGTCATGTCCGTGATCACATCCGGGACTCCGAACAACCTTCGTTAAATCAAAACTTATAAACTCATAATAAAACTGTCATTGTAACGTTAAGCGTGCGGACCCTACGGGTTCGAGAACTATGTAGACATGACATAGAACTGTTTCTGGTCAATAACCAATAGTGGAACCTGGATGTTCATATTGGCTCCTACATATTCTACGAAGATCTTTATCGGTCAAACCGCATAACAACATACGTTGTTCCCTTTGTCATCGGTATGTTACTTGCCCGAGATTCGATCGTCGGTATCCAATACCTAGTTCAATCTCGTTACCGACAAGTCTCTTTACTCGTTCCATAATACATCATCCCGTAACTAGCTCATTAGTTACAATGCTTGCAAGCCTTAAGTGATGTGTATTACCGAGATGGCCCAGAGATACCTCTCCGACAATCGGAGTGACAAAACCTAATCTCGAAATACGCCAACCCAACATGTACCTTCGGAGACACCAGAGAGCACCTTTATAATCACCCGATTCACGTTGTGACGTTTGGTAGCACACAAAGTGTTCCTCCGGTAATCGGGAGTTGCATAATCTCATAGTTGTAGGAACTTTGTATAAGTCATGAAGAAAGCAATAGCAACATACTAAACGATCAAGTGCTAGGCTAACGGAATGGGTCAAGTCAATCACATCATTCTCCTAATGATGTGACCTCGTTAATCAAATGACAACCCATGTCTATGGTTAGGAAACATAACCATCTATGATTAATGAGCTAGTCAAGTAGAGGCATACTAGTGACATTATGTTTGTCTATGTATTCACACATGTATCATGTTTTCGGGTAATACAATTCTAGCATGAATAATAAACATTTATCATGATATGAGGAAATAAATAATAACTTTATTATTGCCTCTAGGGCATATTTCCTTCAGTCTCCCACTTTCACTAGAGTCAATAATCTAGATTACATAGTAATGATTCTAACACCCATGGAGTCTTGGTGTTGATCATGTTTTGCTCGTGGAAGAGGCTTAGTCAATGGGTCTGCAATATTCAGATCCGTATGTATCTTGCAAATGTCTATGTCTCCCACCTGGACTTGGTCCCGGATGGAATTGAAGCGTCTCTTGATGTGCTTGGTCCTCTTGTGAAATCTGGATTCCTTTGCCAAGGCAATTGCACCAGTACTGTCACAGAAGATTTTCATTGGTCCCGATGCACTAGGTATGACACCTAGATCGGAAATGAACTCCTTCATCCAGACTCCTTCATTTGCTGCTTCCGAAGCAGCTATGTACTCCGCTTCGCATGTAGATCCCGCTACGACGCTTTGTTTAGAACTGCACCAACTGACAGCTCCACCGTTTAATATTACGTATCCGGTTTGCAATTTAGAATCGTCCGGATCAGTGTCAAAGCTTGCATCGACATAACCCTTTACGACGAGCTCTTTGTCACCTCCATAAATGAGAAACATATCCTTAGTCCTTTTCAGGTATTTCAGGATGTTCTTGACCGCTGTCCAGTGATCCACTCCTGGATTACATTGGTACCTCCCTGCTAAACTGATAGCAAGGCACACATCAGGTCTGGTACACAACATTGCATACATGATAGAGCCTATGGCTGAAGCATAGGGAACTCCTTTCATTTTCTCTCTATCTTCTGCAGTGGTCGGGCATTGAGTCTGACTCAACTTTACACCTTGTAATACAGGCAAGAACCCTTTCTTTGCCTGATCCATATTGAACTTTTTCAAAACTTTATCAAGGTAAGTGCATTGTGAAAGTCCAATCAAGCGTCTTGATCTATCTCTATAGATCTTGATGCCCAATATGTAAGCAGCTTCACCGAGGTCTTTCATTCAAAAACTTTTATTCAAGTATCCTTTTATGCTATCCAGAAATTCTATATCATTTCCAAACAACAATATGTCGTCCACATATAATATCAGAAATGCTACAGAGCTCCCACTCACTTTCTTGTAAATACAGACTTCTCCAAAAGTCTGTATAAAACCATATGCTTTGATCACACTATCAAAGTGTTTATTCCAACTCTGAGAGGCTTGCACCAAACCATAAATTGATCGCTGGAGCTTGCACACTTTGTTAGCTCCCTTAGGATCGACAAAACCTTCCGGTTGCATCATATACAACTCTTCTTCCAGAAATCCATTCAGGAATGCAGTTTTGACATCCATGTGCCATATTTCATAATCATAAAATGTGGCAATTGCTAACATGATTCGGACAGACTTAAGCATCGCTACAGGTGAGAAGGTCTCATCATAGTCAATCCCTTGAACTTGTCGAAAACCTTTTGCAACAAGTCGAGCTTTGTAAACAGTAACATTACCGTCAGCGCCAGTCTTCTTCTTGAAGATCCATTTATTCTCTATTGCTTGCCGACCATTTGGCAAGTCAACCAAATTCCACACTTTGTTCTCATACATGGATCCCATCTCAGATTTCATGGCTTCAAGCCATTTTGCGGAATCTGGGCTCACCATCGCTTCTTCATAGTTCGTAGGTTCACCATGATCTAGTAGCATGACTTCCAGAATAGGATTACCGTACCACTCTGGTGCGGATCTTACTCTGGTTGATCTACGAAGTTTAGTAACAACTTGATCTGAAGTTTCATGATCATCATCATTAACTTCCTCACTAATTGGTGTAGGTGTCACAGGAACTGATTTTTGTGACGAACTACTTTCCAATAAGGGAGCTGGTATTGTTACCTCATCAAGTTCTACTTTCCTCCCACTCACTTCTTTCGAGAGAAACTCCTTCTCTAGAAAGGATCCATTCTTAGCAACAAATGTCTTGCCTTCGGATCTGTGATAGAAGGTGTACCCAACTGTCTCCTTTGGGTATCCTATGAATACACATTTTTCCGATTTGGGTTCGAGCTTATCAGGTTGAAGTTTTTTCACATAAGTATCGCAGCCCCAAACTTTCAGAAATGACAACTTTGTTTTCTTGCCAAACCATAGTTCATAAGGAGTCATCTCAACGGATTTTGATGGTGCCCTATTTAACGTGAATGCGGCCGTCTCTAAAGCATAACCCCAAAACGATAGCGGTAAATCGGCAAGAGACATCATAGATCGCAACATATCTAGTAAAGTACGATTACGACGTTCGGACACACCATTACGTTGTGGTGTTCCAGGTGGCGTAAGTTGCGAAACTATTCCGCATTGTTTCAAATGTAGACCAAACTCGTAACTCAAATATTCTCCTCCACGATCAGATCGTAGAAACTTTATTTTCTTGTTACGATGATTTTCAACTTAACTCTGAAATTCTTTGAACTTTTCAAATGTTTTAGATTTATGCTTCATTAAGTAGATATACCCGTATCTGCTTAAATCATCTGTGAAGATGAGAAAATAACGATATCCGCCACGAGCCTCAATATTCATCGGACCACATACATCTGTATGTATGATTTCCAACAAATCTGTTGCTCTCTCCATAGTACCGGAGAAATGTGTTTTAGTCATCTTGCCCATGAGGCACGGTTCGCAAGTACCAAGTGATTCATAATCAAGTGATTCCAAAAGTTCATCAGTATGGAGTTTCTTCATGCGTTTTACACCGATATGACCTAAACGGCAGTGCCACAAATAAGTTGCACTATCATTATCAACTCTGCATCTTTTGGCTTCAACATTATGAATATGTGTATCACTACTATCGAGATTCATCAAAAATAGACCATTCTTTAAGGGTGCATGGCCATAAAAGATATTACTCATATAAATAGAACAACCATTATTCTCTGATTTAAATGAATAACCGTCTCGCATCAAACAAGATCCAAATATAATGTTCATGCTCAACGCTGGCACCAAATAACAATTATTTAGGTCTAAAACTAATCCCAAGGTACATGTAGAGGTAGCGTGTCGACCGCGATCACATCGACTTTGGAACCATTTCCCACGCCAGATCGTCACCCGCCCTTAGCCAGTGTTCGCTTATTCCGTAGTCCCTGTTTCGAGTTGCAAATATTAGCAACAGAACCAGTATCAAATACCCAGGTGCTACTGCGAGCTCTAGTAAGGTACACATCAATAACATGTATATCGCATATACCTTTGTTCACTTTGCCATCCTTCTTATCCGGCAAATACTTGGGGCAGTGCCGCTTCCAGTGACCAGTTTGCTTGCAGTAGAAGCACTCAGTTTCAGGCTTAGGTCCAGACTTGGGTTTCCTCTCTTGAGCAGCAACTTGTTTGCTGTTCTTTTTGAAGTTCCCCTTCTTCTTCCCTTTGCCCTTTTTCTTGAAACTAGTGGTCTTGTTGACCATCAACACTTGATGCTCCTTCTTGATTTCTACCTCCGCAACTTTTAGCATTGCGAAGAGCTCGGGAATTGTCTTGTTCATCCCTTGCATATTATAGTTCATCACGAAGCTCTTGTAGCTTGGTGGCAGTGATTGGAGAATTCTGTCAATGACGCTATCATCCGGAAGATTAACTCCCAGTTGAATCAAGTGATTATTATACCTAGACATTTTGAGTATATGATCACCGATGTAACTATTCTCCTCCATCTTGCAGCTATAGAACTTATTGGAGACTTCATATCTCTCAATCCGGGCATTTGCTTGAAATATTAACTTCAACTCCTGGAACATCTCATATGCTCCATGACGCTCAAAACGTCGTTGAAGACCCGGTTCTAAGCCGTAAAGCATGGCACACTGAACTATTGAGTAGTCATCAGCTTTGCTCGCTGGACATTCATAACATCCGGCGTTGCTCTAAGCAGCAGGCCAGGCACCCAGCGGTGCTTCCGGGACGTAATTGTTCGTGCAGCAATGAGGATAATCCTCGTTACGGACCCAGTCCGTAATTGCTACCATCATCTTTCAACTTTGCTTTCTCAAGGAACGCATTAAAATTCAACGGAACAACAGACGAGCCATCTAGCTACAACAAACATAGATAAGCAAAATACTATCGGTACTAAGTTCATGATAAATTTAAGTTCAATTAATCATATTACTTAAGAACTCCCACCGATGACATCTCTCTAGTCATCTAAGTGATCACGTGATCCAAATCAACTAAACCATAACCGATCATCACGTGAGATGGAGTAGTTTTCAGTGGTGAACATAACTATGTTGATCATATCTACTATATGATTCACGCTCGACCTTTCGGTCTCCGTGTTCCGAGGCCATATCTGTATATGCTAGGCTCGTCAAGTTTAACCTGAGTATTCCGCGTGTGCAAAACTGGCTTGCACCCGTTGTAGATGGACGTTGAGCTTATCACACCCGATCATCACGTGGTGTCCAGGCACGATTTAACTTTGGCAACGGTGCATACTCAGGGAGAACACTTCTTGATAATTTTAGTGAGAGATCATTTTAAAATGCTACCGTCAATCAAAGCAAGATAAGATGCATAAAGGATAAACATCACATGCAATCAATATAAGTGATATGATATGGCCATCATCATCTTGTGCGTGTGATCTCCATCTTCGAAGCACCGTCATGATCACCATCGTCACCAGCGCGACACCTTGATCTCCATCATAGCATCGTTGTCGTCTCGCCAATCTTATGCTTCTACGACTATCGCTACCGCTTAGTGATAAAGTAAAGCATTACAGGGCGATTGCATTGCATACAATAAAGCGACAACCATATGGCTCCTGCCAGTTGCCGATAACTCGGTTAAAAACATGATCATCTCATACAATAAAATATAGCATCACGTCTTGACCATATCACATCACAACATGCCCTGCAAAAACAAGTTAGACGTCCTCTACTTTGTTGTTGCAAGTTTTACGTGGCTGCTATGGGCTGAGCAAGAACCGTTCTTACCTACGCATCAAAACCACAACGATAGTTCGTCAAGTTAGTGTTGTTTTAACCTTCGCAAGGACCGGGCGTAGCCACACTCGGTTCAACTAAAGTTGGAGAAACTGACACCTGCCAGCCACCTGTGTGCAAAGCACGTCGGTAGAACCAGTCTCGCGTAAGCGTTACGCGTAATGTCGGTCCGGCCGCTTCATCCAACAATACCGCCGAACCAAAGTATGACATTTGGTAAGCGGTATGACTTGTATCGCCCACAAATCACTTGTGTTCTACTCGCATATAACATCAACGCATAAACCAGGCTCGGATGCCATGTTGGGGAACGAGTAATTTCAAAAAATTCCCACGCACACGCAAGATCATGGTGATGCATAGCAACGAGAGGGAGAGTGTGTCCACGCACCCTCGAGACCGAAAGCGGAAGCGTTATGACAACGCGGTTGATGTAGTCGTACGTCTTCACGATCCGAACGATCCAAGCACCGAACGTACGGCACCTCCGTGTTCTGCACACGTTCAGCTCGATGACGTTCCCCGGACTCCGATCCAGCAGGGTGTCGGGGATGAGTTCCGTCAGCACGACGGCGTGGTGAAGATGATGATGTTCCACCGACACAGGGCTTCGCCTAAACTCCGCGACGATATGACCGAGGTGGAATATGGTGGAGGGGGGCACCGCACACGGCTAAGGAACGATCACGAAGATCAACTTGTGTGTTCTAGGGTGCCCCCTGCCCCGAGATATAAAGGAGCAAGGGGAGGCGGCCGACCCTAGGGGCGATTAAGGGGGAGTCCTCCTCCTAGTGGGAGTAGGACTCCCTTTCCTAGTCCAACTAGGAAGAGAGGGGAAGGAAAGAGAGGAGAGGGAGAGGAAAGAGCCCCCCTTCCCTAGTCCAGTCGGACTGCCCATGGGGCGCCACCTCCTGGGCTGCAGCCCTCTCTCTCCCTCGGGCCCACTAAGGCCCAATACTTCCCGGGGTTCAGTAACCCTCCGGCACTCCGTTTTCTCCAAATCACCCGGAACACTTCCGGTGTCCGAATATAGTCGTCCAATATATCGATCTTTATGTCTCGACCATTTCGAGACTCCTCGTCTTGTCCGTGATCACATCCGGGACTCCGAACAACCTTCGGTACATCAAAACTTATAAACTCATAATAAAACTGTCATCGTAACGTTAAGTGTGCGGACCCTACGGGTTCGAGAACTATGTAGACATGACCTAGAACTGTTTCTGGTCAATAACCAATAGTGGAACCTGGATGTTCATATTGGCTCCTACATATTCTACGAAGATCTTTATCGGTCAAACCGCATAACAACATACGTTGTTCCCTTTGTCATCGGTATGTTACTTGCCCGAGATTCGATCGTCGGTATCCAATACCTAGTTCAATCTCGTTATCGACAAGTCTCTTTACTCGTTTTGTAATACATCATCCCGTAACTAGCTCATTAGTTACAATGCTTGCAAGGCTTAAGTGATGTGTATTACCGAGAGGGCCCAGAGATACCTCTCCGACAATCGGAGTGACAAAACCTAATCTCGAAATACGCCAACCCAACATGTACCTTCGGAGACACCTGTAGAGCACCTTTATAATCACCCGATTACGCCAGACGTTTGGTAGCACACAAAGTGTTCCTCCGTAAACGGAGTTGCGTAATCTCATAGTTGTAGGAACTTTGTATAAGTCATGAAGAAAGCAATAGCAACATACTAAACGATCAAGTGCTAGGCTAACGGAATGGGTCAAGTCAATCACATCATTCTCCTAATGATGTGACCTCGTTAATCAAATGACAACACATGTCTATGGTTAGGAAACTTAACCATCTTTGATTAATGAGCTAGTCAAGTAGAGGCATACTAGTGACATTATGTTTGTCTATGTATTCACACGTGTATCATGTTTCCTGGCTAGCATGAATAATAAACATTTATCATGATATGAGGAAATAAATAATAAGTTTATTATTGCCTCTAGGGAATATTTCCTTCAGTACACAGTCCGGCTGTCTAGATACCCACTAATCCAGGACTCCCTCAAGCAGCACAGGATTGCGGCCAAAAGCGACTCACCGTCTGAGGCGTTGGCGAGGCCCAAGTGGGACACTCCATTCAACCAGGCGTTGAACATATTGAAACGACTCCCGGTGGATACTCGACCGTCGTATGAACGCGTGCACGGTGTCGGAGACGGCGCCACGTGGAAGAAATACTACATTGAGACCACGGAGGAGAGAAAGGAAAGACGGAGGTTAACCGAAGAAAACATCGACAAGGAGGTTGAGATTGCGATTGAGAAGAAATCATCTCAGACAGTCGCAACAGCGGTAGCTGCCGCAAAACAGATGGTTGTAGATATGTCTACTTCCTTGGTTCCGGCCTTTTTCAATTGGACCAGGCAAAATCCAGAAAAAATACAGCGGACTTTCCCCTTGCTGACTTCTTAGGGAGGAGCTCGACTAGCGTTGCACCAGCACCTGCAGCTGCACCGGCTCCCACAGCGGACGTGCTCGCCAGTGCTTCGTATTTGGCTGAGCTCGACACCCTCACGGTATCTGTCACACCGGCCCCCTTTAATAAATGTATAAGCTCCCGTTTTCGTTGTCTTTCGGATGTCTCACGTCGCAGACTTTTCTTTGCAAGCCGCCGAAACCCCGTGCACCATATTGTACACCATCAGCGACCAGAAGGTGGACGTGGGGAAGGTGACGATAATGAAGCCGAAGGAACCATTGTTCCACAGCCGCCGATCCCCTAACGCCTTCAAGGTTTCCGTGGCGGTGTCAAACCGGGACACGAATTTGCCTCCTCCGTACTAGGGGGATGATGACGAGACCCCGCGGCGGCTTGGTGATTGTTGCAATGGGTGTGTCCTGTTGTGGCCAAAGATTCTGCTTCGTTTGGAGGCGGCCGGGAGCACACCCACGAGCACGCAGCCTCAGCAAGGTATGAACATCAACACCCCACCTACCCAATTAGCGTCGGGTGTCGGGTTGGGTGATAGCGTACGGGGTAAGGAAGAGGCTCCATTAGTCGTTGTTGACATCGCCATGGACGAGGATGACGATGGCACTCAACAGTATGTCTATACTGGAGCCTACTCAGGGTTTGAGCCTCATGAGTCGGTGCCTGAATTGCCGCCTCTGGAGGCTCAACGTATTATAGAGGACCTTCCGGCAAAGAAGCCTAGGAAGAGACCGAGAAAAGGCAAGAAAGCTGATTCTATGATCCAGCCGCCTCAGCAGCCTCGGGTTCAAGACCGTATAGATATCCCCGGTGCGGATAAATTGCATATCCCGGTCAACCAATCCTACCTGCAGCAGCGCTAGGGGCCAGATTAGGCGATCTAAGGAGACTTGATGACGATGTGCTGCGGATAGAGAAAGGCCTCATCGCCTCGAAAGATCCAGGATACCCACTCTACGTGGTTAACATTCCACGGCAATTTTCGTACGTCGACTTCTTCCCCGCGGATAAGTTCTTCCTTCGATTTGATTACATATTCGACATGTTTCACGTGAAGAAGCTGGATTTTACGTTTGTCCGCCTTTATGCCTTGCACATGAATTACATCATCGGGGTTGAGCAGATACCTCATATCTGTGTCGCTGACTCGTACTTCATGCACAAGGGCTTCTTGGGAGTCTGCGGAAAGCACCGTGAATACGCGAGGGAATACATCGTCAATTTCATGCTCGCCAATAATGACAAGGAGGCGATTCTCGTGCCTTATCATCCCCTATAAGTCATCCGCGCGGATATCCTTCCTTCGATTTCAATCATTCATTTGCACGGTGGAGGCTAATTAATTTGAGGTGTACTTATTTTGCGCAGCGGCGGGCGCGCCGTCCTCATCATCCTCTACCCCCGATACTCCCACGCTCTTTACTTGGACTCGTCGAATAACATTAACAAAAAGGATTACACCCACATCAAGGATGTTCTCGACAGTGCTATGTTTTACTACGAAGCACGGGGTAGAGAGGTCAAGGACATGTAGAGAAGGGGCGGTAGGCTCGCTTTCGGCCATAAGACCGACTTCTGTTGCATCCAGCAACCGAGTGATTCTCTTAATGATGGATTCTATGTCCTACACCACATGCTGGAGTACAGACGGGTTCACCAGAACCTTCGCATGTCAGCTACATCCGGGGATTCCCATATTCTGCAATGGGCAAAGAACGTAGGAGATATCGAGGAGCATTGACTTCGAGCTGAGTTCTATCACATCTTGCGCGAACTTGCCCAAATCATCATGAAGGAGGTCGTCGGAAAAACAGGGATGTTCTATGAAGAAGGACAAATGTTGCGGGAAGACGTCCGAACACCGGTAGCCTCTCAGCGTCTCGACCTGAAGCCTTTCACTAGGCTCGGGGACTATCTCCCTGACTTGGATGGATGGCACGACATGTCGGAGTGATTGTCGATATATGACAATGTGTCCATTTAGTCCATACTTTCTGTATGACGAAACTTTGAGTTATGCATGACGAAACTTTATTTGTGATGTAATTAAACCATCCTCCTCGACTAGCGACGATCACTCTAGTTAGGGCATTTTGGATACGATCAACTTTGTTATTTATGCTTATGATATGTTGCTTCTATTTTTGCAAAGTCTGTCTCTTTCTGTTGCTCAACTATATATGTTGCATATCATCGACTCATGTGACGATGCAGGTGCATAGATCATCGATGGCGAAGAAGTGCTACTCTAGGAGTATATATACGACGAGTGGCCGGAGTGTCAGGCCCAGGTGTACCGGTTTCCGGTTTCCGAGCGACAGGCAGTAGTTAGTTTAGGTTCACGCTAATGTGAGAGAGGGATACGAACTCATGTACTGCATGGTTCCGTTCTCACTCAACGTGATAGCTCTTCTCGCGTATATCATTGTTTAGATGGATGACGATGTAGTTGCAAGTAATCGATACTTGCATGTATCGTAATTTTTGAGATGATACGAAATACCACTTTGTGTTGGATGATGATTATGATGGGACTATTTGTATGTATATGCTATGATTACATTTGTTGTCTCGCGGCCATTTGTATGTGTATCATGATGACATTTTGTATCTGCTAAAGATTCTTGTATAAAGCCTGTTTAAATACAAAAAAAAATATGCAGAAAAATAACTACTAAAAGTAGCACTAGCGAGTGGAGAAAAGTTAGCAGCAGCGTCACAGTAGCAGTAGCGCGTCCATGCAATGCGCGCTAGAGCTATTAGCAGTAGCGAGCTTCCACGAAGCACGCTGCTGCTACACTTGTATAGCAGTAGCGCGGGTGTGCACGCGTTGCTGCTACTGGTTAGCTGTAGCGCCTTATTAGTAGCGTCTGTCCCCGCGCTACTAATGTACCTACAACCCGCAATGCTGCTAGGCTTTTCCTTAGTAGTGGGAGGGCATGTTTGCCGTCAGCTGGCAAACGGCAAAGCCTCCCGTTAGCCACCTAACGTGGCTAGCGCATGTTCTTTGCCGTCCACATACTTTGTCGTCTGCCACCGACGGCAAAGGGTCTTTGCCATCCGCTATGAGAAACCAGACGGCAAAGAAGCTGTTTATTTTTTGAGACAACCTCGCATGCTTTATTCACTTTCCATAATGTCTAATGGTACAAAATCAAGCTCCCCGGGCTGGCCCAACCACACATGACGGCCAAAACCCAGAGACAAAGCATATCTAGCGAGATTGTGAGCCTCGACATTCGAGCTACTAAACTCATGAACTACTTTACAAGATATAAAAGAATTAGCAGGATGCATTATCTCATGCACTATAGCTCCAGAATCAGACGACGAGCTTCTGTGGACATCTTCTACCACCCGCTTGCAATCCGATGCAATCTGAATTTTGTTTTCATAAAGATCCTCTGCCAAGGCTTGCCCCTCCCTCACTGCAATCGCTTCTAGTGTACTTGCATCAGTGATGAACTTGATTTTCAATGCTGAAGCTCCTAAGAACCTGCCCATGTGGTCTCGGCTCACCACCCCAACTGCAATATTCTGATGGAGATGGCGATCCTGTGTTGGGCTTTTTAGTTATGCCGAAATGATTTGGTTTTCACAATATATGTTTCTTCTCAACTTATGCACTCATGTTCACATTGGCTCCGTACTACTAGGTCTTCGCTTCAGCGTCGAAGCACATGGGGATTTTATGGCAGCATGTACACGGTCGTAGTGAGCAACATATGACTCTTATCACCTTAGGCTATCTACTTTGTTGCAAATTATGTAAGCTTTATCTTTTCACAAGTCCATTGGTGCTCCTGGGAGCGCCAACGGATTTCTGGAAAGGAGAATGGAGTTTTGGCTCCCACGAGTGCGCGCTCCCGTGTGAATAGTGAACAAAAAATATTGTAAAAAATTTCAAAAAAAAATCTGAATGTTTTTTGTTGATGTTCATGTTAGTGTCGCAAGCATCCATGAAAATTTTCATGCGAAACGGAGCAGTGCTGTTTGGCCGGTGAAAAAATCAATTTTAGGGTGACATTCTGGGGTAACATTTGATGCTTTTTGTGTATATGCCAAAATGTTTAATCTTTTTGCCCAAAATTTGTATGTAGCATTTGGATGTGACAAAAGAACACATATAATTTTTGTTGGAATTTTTTTGACATTTCAAAAAATATTTTTGCACGCAGATGCGCGCGCTCCCGGGAGTCATGTTGTTATATACTCACTTTGTTCCCCAATTGATGTAGTACAAACTGAGTCGAAGAGTCAATGCTTTTTAAGTTTGACCATGAATATATACAAAAGCATGAAGATGAACAACATCAAATCAATATTAATACATCCACCATTAGATGTATTTTCATAATATATCTATTCAATATTTAGTAAGGCTGGTCTTACCTTCCCATACCATTTTTCTTTTTTGTTCGGTGTTGTTTTCTCCTTTCTTTCATTTTGGTTTTTTCTTCTTAATTTCTTTTATTTTTTTATTTTCATATTCAAGAATATTTTTAATTTTCACATTTTAAAAGAACCACTCCGAAATTTTGAATTTGTGAACATTGGTTGATTTCACAAACATTGGTTGATTTCGCAAACATTGTTTGAAACATGCAACATTTTTTGAATTCGCAAACAACTTTTGAATCCAAGAACATTTATTGCCGGGAGCGGGAGGGTCAAACTGAAAATGTACTGCTGCTGACTGACGTGCTCCCTGACGACCGGTGTGAACTGTCCGCGGCGCCGCTCGAGCCGGCCGGCCGGCGACCGGTGATGGGTCCAGTGCCACAAGATTCGTCTCACCACACTTGGATTTCCACGTATGGTGTAGTGTGCTTGAGCTGGATTGTGTGGATTTCAAGGTTTATTCACCACATTTGAAAAACAAAGGATTGGCATATGAATTAGTCTTCTGATTTGTTTGATTACACCATAGGAAAATAAAAGTACTATTTTTGAAGAGAGTTGAGTAGATCCTAAATCTCCTACGAAGTGTGATCAAAAGAATCCATAAGAAAGAAAAAAGACATGTATGATTCGATCATATAAAGCAAACGACTATGTATGAAAAATTGGAAGGATTCCAATTCTCCAAAATTCATATAAAAATCATTTCAATCAAAGAGGCCTTGGTGTAAGTTCACACATGATGTATGGTTGTTGGTGCAGGTAGCTTCCAATTTGTATCCAGCTGCAAACGGTTTCGTTATCGATTGTGGGGGCATACGAAAGAGGTTCCGTTCCAATATTCCGATGGAGACGGCGACCCTGTGTTGGGCTCTTTAGTTATGCCGAAATGATTTGCTTTTCCCAATATATGTTTCTTCCACACTTATGCAGTCATGTTCACATTGGCTCCGTACTAGGTCTTTGCTTCAGCGTCGAAGCACATGGAGGTTTTATGGCAGCATGTACACGGTTGTAGTGAGCAACATATGACTCTTATCACCTTAGGCTATCTACTTTGTTGCAAATTATGTAAGCTTTATCTTTCCAGAAATCCGTTGGTGCTTCTGAGAGCGCCAACGGATTTCTGAAAAGGAGAATGGTGTTTTGGCTCCCGGGAGTGCACGCTCCCGTGTGAATAGTGAACAAAAAAATAGAGTAAAAATTTTTCAATTTTTTTTTTTATAGATGTTCATGTTTGTGTCGCAAGCATCCATGAAAAATTTCATGCGAAACGGAGCAGCGTTGTTTTGCCGGTGAAAAAAACAATTTTAGGGTGACATTTTGGGGTAACATTTGGTGCTTCTTTTGTATAGGCCAAAATGTTTAATCTTTTTGCCCACAAATTTGTATGTAGCATTTGGATATGACAAAAGAACACACATAATTTTTGTTAGAATTTTTTTGACATTTCTAAAAATATTTCCGCACGCAAGTGCGCGCGCTCCCGAGGGTCATGTTGTTATATAGTCACTTCGTTCCCCAATTGATGTCGTACAAACTGAGTCAAAGAGTTAATGCTTTTTAAGTTTGACCATGAACATATACAAAAGCATGAAGATGAACAACATCAAATCAATATTAATACATCCACCATTAGATATATTTTCATAATATATCTATTCAATATTTAGTAAGGCTCGTCTTACCTTCCCATACCATTTTTCGTTTTTGTTCGGTGTTGTTTTATCCTTTGTTCATTTTTGTTTTTTCTTCTTAATTTTTGTTTATTTCTTATTTTCATATTGAAGACTATTTCTCATTTTCACATTTTAAAAAACACAACCAAATTTTGAATTCGCGAACATTGGTTGATTTCACAATCATTGTTTGAAACATGCAACATTTTTTGAATTCGCAAACAACTTTTGAATCCAAGAACATTTATTGAGTCCATAATTGTTTTTGAATTCATGAAGGTTTTTAAAATTCATGAACATTATCAAAATTGTGAATGCTTGCTGAATTAGGAAATCCTGAACATATTAAGAATTCACAAATATTACTTAAATTCGCGATCATTTTTTTGTAAATTTGAAAAAAAAATCACAGATACTTTTTGAATTCTCAAACATTTCTAGAACTCATGAACAGTTTTGAATTCACAAAAAAATCAAGATTTTCTCCAATCACGAACATTTTTTAAACATGTCATTTATATATTTGTGAACATTTTAAATTCTGAACCAATTTCGAAATCATTAACATTTTTTCAATTCATGAATATTTTATGCAATTTCGGAACATTTTGTAAATTCATAAGCATTTTATGAAATTCCTTTTTTTTTCAAAATCCCAAGCATTTTTTATGAACCAAAAAACAAAAACTGAAAAGGAAAAAGGACAATGAATGGAAAGAGAAACAGGAGCGCCCGCCCCCACATGGGTGGGCCTGAAGCATGTGAGGGGCGTGTGGGGTGCGCCTTTGCACACCTCCCGCACAAGGAGGTGCCCTTACTATGCTTGCCTATGGCGCATGGTAGTTAGGGATACAAATCAGTCGAGTTCGGGCAAGTTAGACTAGGCTCAGCTCAAGTTATACTAAATTTTGAGCGAGCTCAAACTAAGTGAACCTCAAGGTCATGGTGTAGAAAGTGGCTCGTGCATAACTTGTAATGATCTTGAGTCGATTTCGAGTTAGCTTTGAGCTAAATAATATTGGTTTTTCTTAATAATATAATGTGTTTTTCTGAATAATGTAGGCTACAACACAACATAAGGAATCACTACAAACTACTATTCCAATGAAAACTATAATAATATAATTAAATGTTTTCAAGGTAGTTTGACTTTTTCTTTCTCAATTGAAGATTAGTGCTTAATAGCAAGACATCGTGGTTGAACTAGCAAGAGAAAGAAACAAAGGTGCATGTGCTCTCAAACCTTGGCAAAATGTAACGCGTCTCACCATGTATCATATTAGGCCTAGCTTTTGTTAGCGCTTAATTTTACTGATACACACAACATAATATCAATATTATTTAAAATAATTGTATTATTTTGAGTTAAATTCGAGTGAGCCTGTATTGGTTTAAGATACTTATCGATCGAGCTACATAATGTGCTCATACTCAGCTCATTTCTTTTCGAGTTGATCTCGAGTCAAGCCAAAATACGAATCGATCCCGAGTGGCTCATGGGTCTCGACCTTTTCTTGCAGCCTTAACTGTAGTGACTCATCTGCTATAGCTAGTCAGCTACTAGAACGGCCTAATTTTTAGTATTTTTCGTTTCCATTCAGTTTTTCAGAAGAACATGCAGAAGAATAATTTAGAATAGTGTGAAATTTTTGTTGAACATTTGCAGTTAATTTTTGAAAACCTTTTTTTGTAAACGCACTCCTTTCCAAATTAGAGAATATTTATTTTGTAAATGTGGACAATTTAAGAATTTCTTTTTTAAGTGGACACATTTTGAGTATTGTTTTGAAAATAATATATCTTTAATAATTACATATTTTGAAATTCCAAATATATTTTCGAAAATATGAACATTTTTTAAAACACGAATAATTGTTTCAAAACTGCCTTTGTTTGGAAAAAGGAACATTCATTAAAAATGAAAGAATTTTTGGAAATCACAAATATTTTGCAAAATATGAACTTGTAAAATAAAATCCTGAACAATGTTTTTGAAATATTTTAGAAAATAAAATGCAATTTTTTTAACACATTTGAAACATTTTTTAAAATTATTGAAACATAGTTTTCAAAGAAAAAGGAAAACCTGAGGGAAACTGGTAAAGAATAAATAGTAATACAAAAAAGCGAAGCTAAACTTTAAGGTTCACAAAACTGGGCTGCTTGCCCATAGAATATGACGAAAGTGGGTCAGCCCATCTCTCATCGTTCGGTCGTTCGTGTGTGTGATTCACCGACAATGTGATGGAATATGAGATAAGTAAGGTTTGCCCCAAACTTTGAGATTTGCCTCAAATATCTCACACGTTATGATGATGAGATCCATGGGGTAGGCCGATGAAGAGGATTCAACCCAGTAGGGTCAAACGGCCCGAGTCTCCAGCAAGAGAATCCCTGCAATGGTGGGCGCCCACCATTGAGTAAGCACACGCTGGAGTAGCGATCCAAGGGGAACCCTCTTTGGCAATTAGTAGCGGGCTCAGGCAGCTCGTGCACTTCGGCATGCTGCACTTCATCATCGATGACTCGTCATGGCATCTTGCCTCCGCCACACTCCCTGAGGGCATGGTGACCGTCGCCAGGAGCATGTACCTCATTGCTAGCCACTCCAGCACCGTGTCCTGGAGTGGTCGGCCATGTAGAGCCACTCCTGTTGCTAGAGCTTCACGGTCTCAACGAATGTGCCCTCCGGCAAGATGAAGCTGGTGAGTTGGCTGATTATAGACCTGCCACAATCTGCGAGCTGGGAGCCGCTGTTGTGTGGCTTGATGCAGAACACCTTCAGCCATAGCCTGAAGTGTGGCTCGATGTGAAGGAAGGCTTCACAAAAGATTATGAAAGTGGCGATGTGGAGAATTCAGTTTGGGGCTAGGTGGTGGAAATGAAGGAAATATGCCCTAGAGGCAATAATAAAGTTATTATGTATTTCCTTATTTCATGATAAATGTTTATTATTCATGCTAGAATTGTATTAACCGGAAACATAATACATGTGTGAATACATAGACAAACATATTTTCACTAGTACGCCTCTACTTGACTAGATCGTTGATCAAAGATGGTTATGTTTCCTAGCCATAGACATGAGTTGTCATTTGATTAACGGGATCACATCATTAGGAGAATGATGTGATTGACATGACCCATTCCGTTAGCTTAGCACACGATCGTTTAGTATGTTGCTATTGCTTTCTTCATGACTTATACATGTTCCTATGACTATGAGATTATGCAACTCCCGTTTACCGGAGGAACACTTTGTCTGGTACCAAATGTCACAACATAACTGCGTGATTATAAAGGTGCTCTACAGGTGTCTCCGAAGGTACATGTTGGGTTGGCGTATTTCGAGATTAGGATTTGTCACTCCGATTATCGGAGAGGTATCTCTGGGCCCTCTCGGTAATACACATCACTTAAGCCTTGCAAGCATTGCAACTAATGAGTTAGTTGCGGGATGATGTTTTACGGAACGAGTAAAGAGACTTGCCGGTAACGAGATTGAACTAGGTATTGAGATACCGACGATCGAATCTCGGGCAAGTAACATACCGATGACAAAGGGAACAACGTATGTTGTTATTCAGTTTGACCGATAAAGATCTTCGTAGAATATGTGGGAGCCAATATGAGCATCCAGGTTCCGCTATTGGTTACTGACCGAGACGTGTCTCGGTCATGTCTACATAGTTCTCGAACCCGTAGGGTCCGCACGCTTAACGTTACGATGACGGTTATATTATGAGTTTATATGTTTTGATGTACAAGGTTGTTCAGAGTCCCGAATGTGATCACGGACATGAAGAGGAGTCTCAAATGGTCGAGACATGAAGATTGATATATTGGAAGCCTATGTTTGATATCGGAAGTGTTCGGGTGAAATCGGATTTTATCGAGCACCGGAGGTTACGGAACCCCGGGAACATAATGGGCCTTAGTGGGCCTAGGTGAAAGAGAGAGAGGCGGCTAGGGCTGGGCCGCGCCTCCCCCCACCAGTCCGAATAGGACAAGGAGAGGGGCGGCGCCCCTTCCTTCTTCTCCTCCCTCCTTCCCTCCCAAGTCCTAATCCAACTAGGGGGGAGTCCTACTCAGTGGGAGTAGGACTCCTCCCGGCGCCTCTCCCTTGGCCGGCCGCACCCCCCCTTGCTCCTTTATATACGGGGGCAGGGGGCACCCCATAGACAACATTGATCAGTTGATCTTTTAGCCGTGTGCGGTGCCCCCCTCCACCATAGTCCACCTCGATATCAGAAGCGGTGCTTAGGCGAAGCCTGCGTCGAGAGAACATCAACATCGCACCACGCCGTCGGTTGAAGAAACTCTCCCTCAACACTCGGCTGGATCAGAGTTCGAGGGACATGATCGGGCTGAACGTGTGCTAAACTCGGAGGTGCCGTATGTTCGGTACTTGATCGGTCGGATCTAAAGACGTACGACTATATCAACCGCGTTGTGCTAACGCTTCCGCTTTCGGTCTACGAGGGTACGTGGACAACACTCTCCCCTCTCGTTGTTATGCATCACCATGATCTTGCGTGTGCGTAGGAAATTTTTTGAAATTACTACGTTCTCCAACAGTGGCATCCGAGCCTGGTTTTATGCGTAGATGTCATATGCACGAGTAGAACACAAGTGAGTTGTGGGCGATATAAGTCATAGTGCTTACCAGCATATCATACCTTGGTTCTGCGGTATTGCAGTGATAGGAGATGCACATATCTCGTTCTCAGGGCAACACCGGATGAGACATCCTACGAGTAAAACCAACCCTCAAGTTTCCCCAAGGTGGCCCTTGATCTGCTTTCGTTTGGCCAACACTTAGAGAAGCATTGGCCGGGGGGCCTAAAATAAAGATGACCCTCGGGTTGGCCGACCCAAGGGAAAGGGTATAGATGGTGGTGAGGCAAATGGTAAAACCAAGGTTGGGCCTTGCTGGAGGAGTTTTATTCAAAGTGAACTGTCAAGGGGGTCCCATAAATCACCCAACCGCGTCAGGGACGCAAAATCCGGGAACATAATACCGATATGACGGAAACTAGGGCGACAAGAGTGGAACAAAACACCAGGCATAAGGCCGAGCCTTCCACCCTTTACTAAGTATATAGATGCATTAATAATTTAAGAGATATTGTGATATCCCAACATAAAACATAATCCAACATGGAGCAATCTTCATCTTCACCTGCAACTAGCAACGCTATAAGAGGGGCTGAGCAAAAGCGGTAACATAGCCAAACAACGGTTTGCTAGGAAGGGTGACAAAGGTTAGAGGTTCATGGCAATTTGGGAGACTTGAGCAGAAAGTGGTAGGTAACGCAGCATAGCGATAGAACGAAGCAACTAGCATAGCAATGATAGTAATGAGATCCAAGGTGACGGTCATCTTGCCTGAAATCCCGCTAGGAAGAAGAACGAGTCCATGAAGAAGACAAACGGACGTAGTCGAACGAATCCTCACAACTCCGGAACGAAACCGAAGCTAATGAGAGAAGCAACCCGGAAAGAAACAAACAACATGGTAAATGCACAAGCATAAACATGGCATGATGCACAATCAAGTATGATGCATGTCCGGATTAAATGTTGTTAACATGCCAAGAGGTGAAGCATAATAAAACTACCTATCTAGGCAATTTTAATGAGGCCGGAACAACAAACAACAATTCCGGAAAATCCCCACATGCATTTAGCATTTTAATGCAAACACAATTTTAAACATTTTAAATGTTGTTATCATGATGCGAATGACATATGCAAGTTTTAAGCAATTTTATGAAAATGTTGACATGAGCATGATACGAGGCATTTGTCGCTATGGCAGAAGGAAAAGGGTGCCACGGCGACGAATCCGAAAATGATGCCACGGCAACATATCGGTTCCGGTAGCTCATGGAGATACCGGTGCAAAAGGAAGCGTGCGGATGTGCGGAACATGCTAGAGATGGTGGGGTGCTGCCGACTACCAGGTTCCCACGGGTTAGTGGCATGGAAACGAGTGACAATTCGGACACAGTGCAAACGGTACATCTCATACAACACATGCATTTGGTCCACGGCGGTCGTTTCGGCGGTTATACCTTCGAAGCGTGCATTTAGAGGCGGTTCAAAAATGTCGAGGGAAGTAATCATTCACGGGTCGTAGTGGAAGTAGTCGTTCTCGCAACGGTAGTGGAAATAGTGGTACACGACGACGGTAGTGGAAGTAGTGGTTCACGTTTCGTAGATGTTCGGGGTCATGGCGAGGAACTTGACGTCCACGGAGTCTTCAAGGGTCGACGGTAGTGGTACACACGTTGTTGGGGTACTTGTCGGTCCGGTCTTGGCGTACGGTAGTTGTACACAGGTCATAGAGGAACTTGATGCATCCGAGGTCTTCGGGTTCGTAGTTGTACTTGGCGTTCGGAGTCCGGGTCTTGCCGGTGGTGTACTTGGTGCTTGAGGTTCCGATCCGGGGGTGCATGCGTCCACGGTAACATTGCATGGTGCGTAGAGGTACTGGCAGTTTTGTGTAGTCGGTCTTGATGATCCAAAGCGAAGCAACACCAGGGCCTCGAGTGGCAGCAGCAAGGAGGCGAAGGAGCCCTGGCCGGAGATGGTCTAGGCAGCGGCAAACCACGAGCAAAGGTGGGCTACCGGGCCCAGGTGGAGGCGCGAAGAGCAGCAGGCGCGTGCGTGCTCGTGTTGGACGGACAGCAGGAGGAAGTGATGGTGGTGGTCAGCGGCAGGAAGCAGTCACGGGGCTGGTGCAGCGGTGGTCGGCAGGTGCACGAAGGGGAAGCAGGAGCAGAGGTGTGGCGGAGCTCGGGACGCCATGGCAGCAGAATCTCGGGGCCGAGGACGAGGTCGAGTAGAAGGCAGGGAGGCTGCGGGCTCCTCTGGGCGCAGATGAAGACGGCGGCGGGCGCGAGGAGAAGAAAGGAGGCCGCTGGACGAGCTTGAGGATGACGGCTGGCGAGGCAGAGGAGGGGCACGGGCGCAGGCGACGGAGGGCCGCCGGAGTTGGCCCCCCCGGAGGTGTTGCAGAGGCCGGGTGCGGGGCTGTACTCCTCTCTGCGTGGCAGCGGAGGAGGAGGGCGATGGGGAGAGGGGATCGAGAGGAGGGGCGATGGGTGTGTGGCGGCGGGCAGAGGGAACGAGAGGAGGAGATGGGATCGATCAGAGCTCTCCCCTGCGGCTAGGGTTAGAGGGGTGTAGCTGGGCCTTAGAGGCCGGTCCGGTAGAGAAGGAAGTGGCCAGAGGCCTGGCTGGAGGCCTGGCTGGACTGCTGGGCTCTCTTCTCCCTCTCTCTTATTCCAAAACAGGAAAGCATTAGAGAGAAGGAAAATGAAAGAGGGGTTAGGGAAAGAATATGCGCATCGGGTTAATTTTCCCGGACTCCTAAAATGATCTTGATCCAGGTAAAATAGAAGTTGGCATGAATGGAAGTTTAAATTCAAACTCATTTGATTTAAATTCAAATGGTTTGAATAGGAAGTGACGGTTGGGAAGGTCCAAAAATGTTGAGAATTTTGGCGGGGCTTCGATAGATGAAGAAAGAATTATAGACAAGGTTAGAGAGTCAAAACATGAAGAAGAGAAGGCCAAGGGATATAACATGCACGTGTGTTGTGGTAAATTCCAAACTAATGGAATATTTATAATAGCTCCATAAATATTAGGAGGATATGTTATAAAGAGAAATCACCATGTGAATTCCCTCGATTTAAATAGATCAACGATCTATGCAATTTATTTAACTGAGTTATAAAAGGGTTGCATGAAGACATGATGCAATGCAAATGATGCAATGAGATGAGATGCATGACATGAACAAAATGCAAAACAAAAGACAAAAACCCAACCACGGAGGAAAAACATATCACATAGCTAGAAATGGCAAGAGTTGGAGTTACAATTATGGAAAATTGTATCCGGGGCGTTACAACACTCCACCACTACGAGAGGATCTCATCCCGAGATCTAGGATGGCACCGGAGGGAAAAGAAAGAGGAAGATAAGAGGTAAAACTAAGTTGCTTCTTCGACAAACGAGTGAAACCATGAACCTTGAGATGTTGAGCAAAATGAAAGAAAGAAAACAACGAAGATGAGCAAAGTTGAAAACACTCGGTTATAAAAGAGGAACAAGGGATACGACGAGAACCAAGAGTTTTAGTGATAAGATAGATATTGAAACCACTCCGGTTAAAACAAGATGAGAGAGGAAGAATGATATAATTTGGGCAGCACTCCGACTGTAAATGGAAGGAATTGAACATGAACTTGACAAGATGATAGGATACTTGATGAAATCAACACACTGCCTCCGAAACTATTGAAAAATGGCACAAGGGGTAAGAAACATTTCCGACCGCACTCCGGTTGAGAAGGGAGGCAAAACTTGATAAGATGAAAGAACTTGAGCAGAGGACATAACACTCCTGTTAAATGGATAAGCAATAAAAAAGAACGTGATCTTCACAAAACGAGGTGATGGGTGAAGAGCACAACATCACAATGCCTCCGTAACGAAAGAATAGAAGTTAGATCGTTGGGATAAAGGGACGGAGAAAAAAATGACAACTTTTGCCACAAGTGAACTTGGAAAGCATCCTTGCAAAGAAGAATCGAATGGAGTTGTTGGCAAATCAACAACGAGAAGCATAAGCTTGTTGTGGGCTTATGGAAAACATCTCGAGACTATGACGTGACAACCAGCCACTAACGGAAACAATTGCTTGCTTGAGATCAACGAAGAGATGAAAAGCCTCACTCAACGACAAGGATATGGAGAAAGCTTGGATCATTGATAAGCACCACAAATAGCAACATTCCTTAGGGAAGGCTTTAGGTGAAATCTATACCAAGATAACTCCAAAGAAGAGATTGATGGATTTAAAATACCTCATTCTTGACAACATGTGAATCGCAAAACCTGAATGGAAATTGCCAAGAATGATATAACACCACCTCAAAAGCTAAGGTAGAAAGAATTGCACTTCAAAATGCAAGAAGAAGAATACTTGAACGCGTCAAAAAAAAAACATGTGTTGAGCACCATGTTTATTTTAGAGTATAGCTTGGCGGATCATAACTTCGAGAGAAATCTTGAGAACAATTGAAGAATGAAAAGAATCCTTGACGAACCACCATGTAGAGCCACCATGAAGAACTCCGGTAATAAAACGATGATAGAAAGAAAGAGAAGTTGAAAACACAAGGTGAAACCTTGCAATAATTTAGGTGGAGCTTCGTGACGAGATAATGCGGAAAACTTGGAACTCCGGAAAATAAAAGATGGAGCAACTCGAACCGAGAAATGTGACATGATGACAATGATGGAAAGAACAAACTAGATCACTTGGATGAAACAATAATAAGAATTACGTTATGCGTATCCTTCACCAATTTAATTGATGATAAGCAACGGATTTGGCACACTACTTATTCTTTTGCAAGGATTGAAGAGAGATATAGCGCCAACTTGAAGAAGTCTTCGACGAATCACCGAGAGGATTGGAAAGGACGAATGAACTGATGCGGTAATAAAGGAAGAGGAATCTTGAACGAACCACCGTAAATTTTTTGGAAAAGAGAGTAGCAAGGGCACAATTCACCAGAAAGAATTGGAAAATGAATGAAGATACTTGCGGGGATTTTGATCCCTGAGAACGAAGAGGCCATGAACTGATTAGAGGTTATTTGAACGACACACCGGTAAGATTTGGAGAACGATAGCTACACGCTGAGAATGAAGAATTATGACATGATGGCCTTCGAAGGAAAGAAATAGAAACAAACTCATGAAATGCTCCGGATGGGTGAAAATAATTCTCACAATCGAAAACAATTATGAGAGGATGGCATCAAGCTAGAACCATGAATCTTGAAGAGAATGGAGCAAGATTTAAGAGAAACTCTTCTTCGGTCTTCAAATGTTGAGAGTGACGATGAGAAACACCACCATGAATTGTTGAGATACTCCGGGATGAAAATTGGAAAGGTTGAACCAACGATGAAAAGAATTTGGAAGATCTTGGAGAAAGACATTTGACTGATGATAACTCATTCTTACGTCAAACTTTGAAAAGAATTCTAGAAGCTCCGGCAAAATTAGAAGAGTCAGGTAAGATCCTCGGAAAAGACCTGTGGGTTAGGGCCCACTCAAAAGAAACACCGTTGAATGATTGCTTGAAATAAAGATTGCACCGGTAGAATTAAATGGCTTGAATGAGATAACAACCTCAAAATAACTTGAATGGATCTGGAATGAAAAGACGAGCCTTCTGAGATATCTTCAACACTCCAGAACAAATGAATAGCAAGAAGTGAATGATTAAGAGGTGCATCGGCAAGGGAAAGCATTTGCAACAAGGAAAGGAATATGATCAACACTGAAAGCTTGAGTTAAATCCACCGGAAAAGAACACGAGAATGATGAATGATGAACTTGGAGCTGTTGAGCATCTTCATGAGGGATCACTGGATCAGAACATTGATTGAAAAGAGTGAAGAGACTTCACATGAATAAATGGATGCTTGATTAAAAAATCCGAGTCCTTGAAGAAAAAGGGGTGGGAGGGCGGGAAAACAAAGACAACTTGGGATGGATGAAACAAACACCGGTGAGAAAACTTAGAGTTGATCTTGCGGATGTTGAAATGATCAGATCCACTTGAAGAGAAGCACGCTGGTTGGGAAAAGAATTGACATGACAATCTCGATAAACAAGAAGGATTAGCACTCTCATAGAAATATGAGAACACCGCTTGAAAGGTATGGATTCAACATTTGACTTCGAAGCAACTCGAATACCACAAATAAAACAAAACAAAGGATTTGGCTTGCAGAATAAGCCGGAACAAATACATATGATAGAGATTTACCCAATCTCATATCATGCATCTGTCGGAAAGATATTCTAGGAGCTACTTGAATATCCTTAACCAATTGCAACTCCCCGGATACAATTTTCCATAATTGTAACTCCAACTCTTGCCATTTCTAGCTATGTGATATGTTTTTCCTCCGTTTTTGGGTTTTTGTCTTTTGTTTTGCATTTTGTTCATGTCATGCATCTCATCTCATTGCATAATTTGCATTGCATCATGTCTTCATGCAACCCTTTTATAACTCAGTTAAATAAATTGCATAGATCGTTGTCTCGTTGATCTATTTAAATCGAGGGAATTCACATGGTGATTTCTCTTTATAACATATCCTCCTAAAATTTATGGAGCTATTATAAATATTCCATTAGTTTGGAATTTACCACAACACACGTGCATGTTAAATCCCTTGGCCTTTTCTTCTTCATGTTTTGACTCTCTAACCTTGTCTATAATTCTTTCTTCATCTATCGAAGCCCCACCAAAATTCTCAACATTTTTGGACCTTCCCAACCGTCACTTCCTATTCAAACCATTTGAATTTAAATCAAATGAGTTTGAATTTAAACTTCCATTCAAGCCCACTTCTATTTTACCTGGATCAAGATCATTTTAGGAGTCCGGGAAAATTAACCCTATGCGCATATTCTTTCCCTAACCCCTCTTTCATTTTCCTTCTCTCTAATGCTTTCCTGTTTTGGAAAATAAGAGAGAAGGAGAAGAGAGCCCAGCAGTCCAGCTAGGTCTCCAGCCAGGCCTCTGGCCACTTCCTTCTCTACCGGGCCGGCCTCTAAGGCCCAGCTACACCCCTCTAACCCTAGCCGCAGGGGAGAGATCTGCTCGATCCCATCTCCTCCTCTCGTTCCCTTTGCCCGCCGCCACACACCCATCGCTCGATCCCATCGCCCCTCCTCTCGATCCCCTCTCCCCATCGTCCTCCTCCTCCGCTGCCACGCAGAGAGGAGTACAGCCCCGCGCCCGGCCTCTACAACACCTCCGGGGCGGCCAACTCCGGCGGCCCTCAGTCGCCTGCGCCCGTGCCCCTCCTCTGCCTCGCCAGCCGTCATCCTCAAGCTCGTCCAGCGGCCTCCTTTCTTCTCCTCGCGCCCGCCGCTGTCTTCATCTGCGCCCAGAGGAGCCCGTAGCCTCCCTGCCTTCTGCTCGACCTCGTCCTCGGCCCCGAGATTCTGCTGCCATGGCGTCCCGAGCTCCGCCACACCTCTGCTCCTGCTTCCCTTTCGTGCACCTGCCGACCACCGCTGCACCGAGCCCCGTGACCGCTTCCTGCCGCTGACCACCACCATCACTTCCTCCTGCTGTCCGTCCAACACGAGCACGCACGCGCCTGCTGCTCTTCGCGCCTCCACCTGGGCCCGGTAGCCCCACCTTTGCTCGTGGTTTGCCGCTGCCTAGACCATCTCCGGCCAGGGCTCCTTCGCCTCCTTGCTGCTGCCACTCGAGGCCCTGGTGTTGCTTCGTTTTGGATCGTCAAGACCGACTACACAAAACTGCCAGTACCTCTGCGCACCATGCAATGTTACCGTGGACGCATGCACCCCCGGATCGGAACCTCAAGCACCAAGTACACCACCGGCAAGACCCGGACTCCGAACGCCAAGTACAACTACGAACCCGAAGACCTCGGATGCATCAAGTTCCTCTATGACCTGTGTACAACTACCGTACGCCAAGACCGGACCGACAAGTACCCCGACAACGTGTGTACCACTACCGTCGACCCTTGAAGACTCCGTGGACGTCAAGTTCCTCGCCGTGACCCTGAACATGTACGAAACGTGAACCACTACTTCCACTACCGTCGTCGTGTACCACTACTTCCACTACGACCCGTGAATGATTACTTCCCTCGTCATTTTTGAACCGCCTCGAAATGCATGCTTCGAAGGTATAACCGCCGAAACGACCGCCGTGGACCGAATGCATGTATTGTATGAGATGTACCGTTTGCACCGTGTCCGAATTGTCACTCGTTTCCATGCCACTAACCCGTGGGAACCTGGTAGTCGGGAGCACCCCACCATCTCTAGCATGTTCTGCACATCCGCACTCTTCCTTTTGCACCGGTATCTCCATGAGCTACCGGAACCGATATGTTGTCGTGGCATCATTTTCGGATTCGTCGCCGTGGCACCCTTTTCCTTCTGCCATAGCGACAAATGCCTCGTATCATGCTCATGTCAACATTTTCATAAAATTGCTTAAAACTTGCATATGTCATTCGTGATCATGATAACAACATTTAAAATGTTTAAAATTGTGTTTGCATTAAAATGCTAAATGCATGTGGGGATTTTCCGAATTGTTGTTTGTTGTTCCGCCTCATTTAAAATTGCCTAGATAGGTAGTTTTATTATGCTTCACCTCTTGGCATGTTAACAACATTTAATCCGGACATGCATCATACTTGATTGTGCATCATGCCATGTTTATGCTTGTGCATTTACCATGTTGTTTGTTTCTTTCCGGGTTGCTTCTCTCGTTAGCTTCGGTTTCGTTCCGGAGTTGTGAGGATTCGTTCGACAACGTCCGTTTGTCTTCTTCATGGACTCGTTCTTCTTCCTAGCGGGATTTCAGGCAAGATGACCGTCACCTTAGATCTCATTACTATCATTGCTATGCTAGTTTCTTCGTTCTATCGCTATGCTGCTTTACCTACCACTTGCTGCTCAAGCCTCCCAAATTGTCATGAACCTCTAACCTTTGTCACCCTTCCTAGCAAACCGTTGTTTGGCTATGTTACCGCTTTTGCTCAGCCCCTCTTATAGCGTTGCTAGTTGCAGGTGAAGATGAAGATTGCTCCATGTTGGATTATGTTTTCTGTTGGGATATCACAATATCTCTTAAATTGTTAATGCATCTATATACTTGGTAAAGGGTGGAAGGCTCGACCTTATGCCTGGTGTTTTGTTCCACTCTTGTCGCCCTAGTTTTCGTCATATCGGTATTATGTTCCCGGATTTTGCGTCCCTAACGCGGTTGGGTGATTTATGGGACCCCCTTGACAGTGCGCTTTGAATAAAACTCCTCCAGCAAGGCCCAACCTTGGTTTTACCATTTGCCTCACCACCACCTATACCCTTTCCCTTGGGTCGGCCAACCCGAGGGTCATCTTTATTCAGCCCCCCCGGACCAATGCTTGTCTAAGTGTTGGTCCAAACTAGAGTCCTTTGCAGCGCCACCTTGGGGAAACTTGAGGGCTGGTTTTACTCGTAGGATGTCTCATCCGGTGTTGCCCTGAGAACGAGATATGTGCATCTCCTATCGGGATTGTCGGCACATCGGGCGGCTTTGCTGGTCTTGTTTTACCATTGTCGAAATGTCTTGTAAACCGGGATTCCGAGACTGATCGGGCCTTCCCGGGAGAAGGAATATCCTTCGTTGATCGCGAGAGCTTATAATGGGCTAAGTTGGGACACCCCTGCAGGGTTTGAACTTTCGAAAGCCGTGCCCGCGGTTATGTGGCAGATGGGAATTTGTTAATATCCGGTTGTAGTAAACTTGAAGTAAAATCTTCTAAAATACACCAACCGTGTGCGTAACCGTGAGTGTCTCTTTTCGGGGTTGATCGAGAGGAGAACACGGTTTCTGGGTTATGTCTGACGTAAGTAGGAGTTCAGGATCACTTCTTGGTCATTACTAGTTGACGACCGCTTGCTTTGCTTCTCTTCTCGCTCTTATTTGCGTAAGTTAGCCACCATACTTTGCTAAGCCGCTGCTGCAACCTCACCACTTTACGCCTTCCTTTCCCATTAAACTTTGCTAGTCTTGATACCCATGGTAATGGGATTGCTGAGTCCTCGTGGCTCACAGATTACTACACCAACAGTTGCAGGTACAGGTTATGCGATGATCATCACGCGAGAGCGATGTTTGCTTGTTTTGGAGTTCTCCTTCTGCTTCTTCTTCGATCTGGGCATAGGTTCCAGGTCTGCAGCCTGGGCTAGCAGGGTGGATATTGTTTGAGTTTCTGTTTATGTTTCATCCGTAGTCGGATGTTGATCTTATGTATGTTGTATTGTTGTATTCATGTGCCTTTGTATATCTTGGCTGTATCCCCACTATTATGTAATGTTGATGTAATGATATCCACCTTGCAAAAGCGTCTTCAAGATGCGCTTCTATCCTTGGTGGGACCTACGAGTTCCTTTAGGATAGGGTCGCATCTTGGGCGTGACATCATTGCTGCGTAGAAGAATTATGTCCTTGATGCACCGCTAGGTGACAGACCTATTGCAGGAGCAAATGCAGACGTTATGAATGTTTGGCCAGCTCAATATGATGACTACTTGATAGTTTAGTGCACCATGCTTAACGGCTTTGAATCGGGACTTCAAAGACGTTTTGAACGTGATGGACCATATGAGATGTTCCAGGAGTTAAAGTTAATATTTCAAGCAAATACCCGAGTTGAGAGATATGAAGTCTCCAACAAGTTCTATAGCTAAAAGATGGAGGAGAATAGCTCAAGCAGTGAGCATGTGCTCAGATTGTCTGGGTACTACAATCACTTGAATCCAGTGGGAGTTGATCTTCCAGATAAAATAGTGATTGACAGAGTTCTCTAGTCACTATCACCAAGTTACTAGAACTTCGTGATGAACTATAATATGCAAGGGATAAACGAAGACGAATCCCAAGCTCTTCGTGATGCTGAAATCGACGAAGGTAGAAATCAAGAAAAGCATCAAGTGTTGATGGTTGACAAGACCACTAGTTTCAAGAAAAGGGCAAAGGGAAATTCAAGAAGAACGGCAAGCAAGTTGCTGCTCAAGTGAAGAAGTCCAAGTCTGGACCTAAGCCTGAGACTAAGTGCTTCTACTGCAAAGGGACTGGTCGCTAGAAGCGGAACCACCCCAAGTATTTGGCGGATAAGAAGAATGGCAAAGTGAACAAGCTATATTTGATATACATTATTGATGTGTATTTTACTAGTGTTCGTAGCAACCCCTCGGTATTTCATAGTGGTTCAGTTGCTAAGAGTAGTAACTCAAAACGGGAATTGCAGAATGAACAGAAACTAGTTAAGGGCGAGGTGACGATGTGTGTTGGAAGTAGTTCCAAGATTGATATGATCATCATCGCACACTCCCTGTACTTTCGAGATTAGTGTTGAACCTAAATAAGTGTTATTTGATGTTTGCGTTGAGCATGAATATGATTTGATCATGTTTATTGCAACACGGTTATTCATTTAAGTTAGAGAATAATTGTTGTTCTGTTTACATGAATAAAACCTTCTATGGTCATACACCCAATGAAAATGGTTTGTTGGATCTCGATCTTAGTGATACACATATTCATAATATTGAAGCCAAAAGATGCAAAGATAATAATGATAGTGCAACTTATTTGTGGCACTGCCGTTTAAGTCATATTGGAGTAAAGCGCATGAAGAAACTCCATGCTGATGGGATTTTGGAATCACTTGATGCTTGCGAACCATGCCTTATGGGCAAGATGACTAAGAATCCGTTCTCCGGAACAATGGAGCGAGCAACTGACTTATTGGAAATAATACATACTGATGTATGCGATCCGATGAGTGTTGGGCTCACGGCGGGAATCATTATTTTCTGACCTTCACAGATGATTTGAGCAGATATGGGTATATCTACTTGATGAAACATAAGTCTGAAACATTTGAAAAGTTCATATAATTTCAGAGTGAAGTAGAAAATCATCGTAACAAGAAAATAAAGTTTCTACGATCTGATCATGGAGGAAAATATTTGAGTTACAAGTTTGGCCTTCAATTAAAACAATGTGGAATAGTTTCACAAACTCATGCCACCTGGAACACCGCAGCATAATGGTGTGTCCGAACGTCATAACCGTACTTTATTGAATATAGTACAATCTATGATGTCTCTTACCGATTTACCACTATCGTTTTGGGGTTATGCATTAGAGACAGTTGCATTCACGTTAAAAGGGCACCATCTAAATCCGTTGAGACGACACCATATGAACTGTGGTTTGGCAAGAAACCAAAGTTGTCGTTTCTTAAAATTTGGGGTTGCGATGCTTATATGAAAAGGTTTCATCCTGATAAGCTCAAACCCAAATCGGAGAAATGTGTCTTCATAGGATACCCAAAGGAGACAGTTGGGTACACCTTCTATCACAGATCCGAAGGCAAGACATTCATTGCTAAGAATGGATCCTTTCTAGAGAAGGAGTTTCTCTCGAAAGAAGTGAGTGGGAGGAAAGTAGAACTTGATGAGGTAACTGTACCTGCTCCCTTATTGGAAGGTAGTTCATCGCAGAAATCTGTTCCTGTGACTACTACACCAATTAGTGAGGAAGCTAATGATGATGATCATGTAACTTCAGATCGAGTTATTACCGAACCTCGTAGGTAAACCAGAGTGAGATCCGCACCAGAGTGGTACGATAATCCTGTTCTGGAGGTCATGTTACTTGACCATGACGAACCTACGAACTATGAGGAAGCGATGATGAGCCCAGATTCCGTGAAATGGCTTGAGGCCATGAAATCTGAGATGGGATCCATGTATGAGAACAAAGTGTGGACTTTGGTTGACTTGCCCGATGACCGGCAAGCCATAGAAAATAAATGGATCTTCAAGAGGAAGACGGACGCTGATAGCAGTGTTATTATCTACAAAGCTAGAATTGTCGCAAAAGGTTTTCGACAAGTTCAAGGTGTTGACTACGATGAGAGTTTCTCACTCGTATCTATGCTTAAGTCTGCCGAATCATGTTAGCAATTGCCGCATTTTATGAAATCTGGCAAATGGATAAACAAAATTGCATTCCTTAATGGATTTATTAAAGAAGAGTTGTATATGATGCAACCAGAAGGTTTTGTCAATCCTAAAGGTGCTAACAAAATATGCAAGCTCCAGCGATCAATCTATGGATTGGTGCAAGCATCTCGTAGTTGGAATATACGCTTTAATAAGTTGATCAAAGCATATAGTTTTATACAGACTTGCGGTGAAGCCTATATTTACAAGAAAGTGAGTGGGAGCGCTACAGCATTTCTGATAAGTATATGTGAATGACATATTGTTGATCGCAAATAATGTAGAATTATTCTGCAAAGCATAAAGGAGTGTTTGAAAGGAGTTTTTCAAAGAAAGACCTCGGTGAAGCTACTTACATATTCAGCATCAAGATCTATAGAGATGGATCAAGACGCTTGATAAGTTTTTTTTCAATGAGTACGTACCTTGACAAGATTTTGAAGTAGTTCAAAATGAAACAGTCAAAGAAAGAGTTATTGCCCGTGTTACAAGGTGTGAAATTGAGTAAGACTCAAAGCCCAACCATGACAGAAGATAGAAAGAGAATGAAAGTCATTCCCTATGCCTCAGCCATAGGTTCTATAAAGTATGCCATGCTGTGTACCAGATCTATTGTATACCCTACACTGATTTTGGCAAAGGAGTACAATAGTGATCTAGGAGTAGATCACTGGACAGCGGTCAAAATTATCCTTAGTGGAATAAGGATATGTTTCTCGATTATGGAGGTGACAAAAAGGTTCATCGTAAAGGGATACGTCCATGCAAGTTTTGACACTAATCCAGATGACTCTAAGTCTCAATCTGGATACATATTGAAAGTGGGAGCAATTAGCTAAGAGTAGCTCCGTGCAGAGCATTGTAGACATAGAATTTTGCAAAATACATACGGATCTGAATTTGGCAGACCCATTGACTAAATTTCTCTCATAAGCAAAACATGATCACTCTTTGGGTGTTAATCACATAGCGATGTGACCTAGATTATTGACTCTAGTAAGCCCTTTGTGTGTTAGTCACATGGAGATGTGAACTAATCACATAAATATGTGAACTATTGGTGTTAAATCACATGGTGACGTGAACTAGATTATTGACTCTAGTGCAAGTGGGAGACTGAAGGAAATATGCCCTAGAGGCAATAATAAAGTTATTATTTATTTCCTTATTTCATGATAAATGTTTATTATTCATGCTAGAATTGTATTAACCGGAAACATAATACATGTGTGAATACATAGACAAACAGATTGTCACTAGTATGCCTCTACTTGACTAGCTCGTTGATCAAAGATGGTTATGTTTCCTAGCCATAGACATGAGTTGTCATTTGATTAACGGGATCACATCATTAGGAGAATGATGTGATTGACATGACCCATTCCGTTAGCTTAGCACACGATCGCTTAGTATGTTGCTATTGCTTTCTTCATGACTTATACATGTTCCTATGACTATGAGATTATGCAACTCCGTTTACGGAGGAACACTTTGTGTGCTACCAAACGTCACAACGAATCTGGGTGATTATAAAGGTGCTCTCTGGTGTCTCTCGAAGGTACATGTTGGGTTGGCGTATTTCGAGATTAGGATTTGTCACTCTGATTGTCGGAGAGGTATCTCTGGGCCCTCTCGGTAATACACATCACTTAAGCCAACTAATGAGTTAGTTGTGGGATGATGTATTACGGAACGAGTAAAGATACTTGCCGGTAACGAGATTGAACTAGGTATTGAGATACCGACGATCGAATCTCGGGCAAGTAACATACCGATGACAAAGGGAACAACGTATGTTGTTATTCGGTTTGACCGATAAAGATCTTCGTAGAATATGTGGGAGCCAATATGAGCATCCAGGTTCCGCTATTGGTTCTTGACCGAGACGTGTCTCGGTCATGTCTACATAGTTCTCGAACCCGTAGGGTCCGCACGCTTAACGTTACGATGACAGTTATATTATGAGTTTATATGTTTTGATGTACCGAAGGTTGTTCAGAGTCCCGGATGTGATCACGGACATGACGAGGAGTCTCGAAATGGTCGAGACATGAAGATTGGAAGCCTATGTTTGGATATCGGAAGTGTTCCGGGTGAAATCGGGATTTTACCGGAGTACCGGAACCCCCCGGGAACATAATGGGCCTTAGTGGGCCTAGGTGGAAGAGAGGAGAGGCGGCTAGGGCTGGGTCACGCGCCCCCCCCCAAGTCCGAATAGGACAAGGAGAGGCGCCCCTTCCTTCTTCTCCTCCACTCCTTCCCCCTCCCAAGTCCTAATCCAACTAGGAAAGGGGGGGGGGGATCCTACTCCCGGTGGGAGTAGGACTCCTCCCGGCGCGCCCTCTCCCTTGGCCGGCCGCACCCTCACTTGCTCCTTTATATACGGGGGCAGGGGAGCACCCCATAGACAACATTGATCAGTTGATCTTCTAGCCGTGTGCGGTGCCCCCTTCCACCATAGTCCACCTCGATAATACTGTAGCGGTGCTTAGGCGAAGCCCTGCGTCGGTAGAACATCAACATCGTCACCACGCCGTCGTGCTGACGAAACTCTCCCTCAACACTCGGCTGGATCGGAGTTTGAGGGACGTCATCGGACTGAACGTGTGCTGAACTCGGAGGCGACGTACGTTCGGTACTTGATCGGTCGGATCATGAAGACGTACGACTACATCAACCGCATTGTGCTAACGCTTCCGCTTTCGGTCTACGAGGGTACGTGGACAACACTCTCCCCTCTCGTTGCTATGCATCACCATGATCTTGCGTGTGCGTAGAATTTCTTTTAAGAGTACTACGTTCTCCAACAGGAAAGCCAAACCATAATAAAACATGAGGCCCTGTAGGGATGAAGGGGAAAACCCAGACCTCACACAAGGTGGGAAATTAAGATACCCGCTCCCCTTTATGGGGTGCAGGAAATGGCGGAAGCCGAGCGGGTGACACCCGCATCTACGGGGGATCGGCACCTAACCATAAGGGAAAGATACCCGTCAGCTTGAATCTTTGCAATGGTGTCAACGGTGACATTGGAACGGTGTTGGAGCAGGAAATGAGAGCCTAGGTGGAGCCAACTTACCGTCCCCTTTTTATAGGTCAGCCAAAGGCCAGGGGTCGGCTCACCTCAAAATAAAAAAGCATCGGTTCCCAATACATCGTGAGGTATATGAGCACAAATATTAAGGTATTTTCATTGATGATACCGCTAAAAATCAGTGGCGCGATCTTTTGATGAGACGTACTGATGGAAATGGCCTCGGGCCACGTTACACTTAATAATGGCTATTGACGAGACGGCTCGGCCCTGCTACGGTGCCACCAGTGGTGATGCTTCGGTTTCGTCCGAAAAAGCTGTCAGGGGTTGACCCAGTCGTCCTGCCTCTCGTTACAAACCTTCACGGCTAAGATAAAGAAGACTTCGGTTCAATCAAAGAAAAAAATTATACCAAAAGGGGCCTTGTTAAAAGATGCCCCTGCCACCTGGAGCAAATTGTCATATACTCCCTCCGTTCTTAAATATAAGACTTTTTGACATTTTAAATAGACAACAACATACGGATGTATGTAGACATATTTTGAGTGTAGATTCACTCATTTTGCTCCGTATGTAGTCATTTGTTGCAATCTTTAAAAAGACTTATATTTAGGAACAGAGGGAGTATGATGCATGGCTACAATTTAGGGGACAGCTAAGAAGACCTCGGAGCCGAGCATATCCTCGGAACCGGTTGCTGACGTGGAACTCGTCTACGAAGCCGAAGACTTAAAGTTATGAAGTTATTCCGAGAAAGACGTTGGATGTCCTTGGCTTGAAAACTAGTTCACTCGGCCTGCTATTCGTGGGTCAGGCCGAGGACCCACCAATAACTGAAGAATGGGCCTTGCCTGTCCTAGCCCTTGGGCTGATCTAGATGGAGTTCTCCGAAGACAACTTCAAGGCATATTTAAATGATTGACATGCTTATCCGCAGTTTGTAACCGACCATGTGTAAACCCTAGATACCCCGGTGCCTATATAAGTCGAGGGGTCTAGTCTGTAGAGACCATATTTTCAAGGCCTTAGAGCTTAGAACTCGTTCATACGATCTGGAGGTATATCATACTGTATTTTGTACCCCATCCACAATCAATAATAAGAGGAGTATGTAGGATTTACCTCTTCCAGAGGGCCCGAACCTGGGGAAATACCGTGTCCCTATTCTTCCTGTTATCATCTCGCTCAGATCATCAGCTTGGGACCTCCTACCCGAGATTCGTCGGTTTTAGCACCGACAGGCGGCCCGCTCGTCTCCGGTGGCTCTAGGGCCATAGAGTCGTGGTGGATCTCGGCACTTGTCGGTGGGAGGACTCCGTTTTAGATGTTTCTTTGAGTTTTCTTAGGATTTGTGTCCTGTTTAGAAAGGCGAGAGAGTGATGTCTTCCTGAAGATGGAATAAGGTTCTTCTCGCATAGCCCCCGTTCCGGTGGTGCATCTAACAACGTCGGAGGACATGTGGAGGCGTGTCTCGCGGGATTCGGTGGGCGGTTGTCATTGGTGGATCTAATCGGATTTGGTTTTTATTCGTCCACGTTTGTAGCCGTCTCTAGGTGATCTACGTATCTGAATGTAATTTTTATTATTTTTTATGTGCTTTGTACTGCTATAACTGAAGACGAAGAGAGGAGGAGAAAAACGCCTAGTCAGTGAGTCGTGACAATCCTATCAGCGTGATGAAATTTTATTGGCTTTGATCTCCTCATCAGAAAAAGAATCTACCATACATTTTATTCATCGCACTAAACTAGTGCTAGCAAATTTAATGGAGAAAAAAATCACTTGATAATGATGAGGATAACGGAGCTGGCGACCATGACGAGCTTCTGGAAGTCTTTCGCACGCTTGACCATGACCTGCATGACCTCCCCGGTGAAGCTGGCGCAGCTGCCCCAGCACATGCCGCACCCCTTGGCCGCCTCGCCCAGCGTCTGCACCGCCTCCCTGAGCTCACCCCGCCTCAACGCCACCTGCGACGCCGTGAGGTTCTTGACCGCGGCGTCCACGCGCACGGTGCAGTCGCGCACGCACATCCGCAGCCTGGTGCCGCTCGGGGCGCCCCCCAGGTTGACCCACCCGAAGGCGGCCAGCCCCGTGCCGACCTCGATGGCGATGCGCAGCGACGTCTCCGCCAGCCACCGCGTGTCGTTCACCCTCTGCGGGTCCACCACGAAGGCCAGCGCGCGCGCGCACAGCTGCGGGAACGGCGTCCGCCTGCACACGCTCTTGATCTCCTCCGGAATCGGGTTGGACCCGTAGCCAGGTTCGTCCCACGGCGCGGGCGCCAGCGCGGTCGTTGGCGGCATCGCGATGGGTGGCGTCACGGGCTTCGGCGCCGTCACCGGGGGCGGAAGCACTGGCTTGGTCGGCGTCGCCGGAGGTGGCAGCACGGGCTTCGGCGCATACTTCGGCGGCGTCACCGGAGGTGGAGTCACGGGCTTGGGCGGCGTCGACGGG